>OZ002741.1:124529753-124910425 GCA_963924295.1 Dioctria rufipes | reverse complement strand
GTAGCACAAAACTTCTATTATATTAATAGTAGATTTTCCTCTCTCTTTTCAGAAATAAGCGGAACAAACCTCAGCGGGAGTATCGTCTTTTACTGAATTTATTTGTTGAATTAATATAGAGATAGTATTGAATTTTGTAGTAGGCTAGGTTAATTTTAAGCATTGAATTATGTCTTCATAGGTTAAGTTTTATTTGAATTTGTGATAATAGTTGTAAGCAATTGAATAAATTTTATATTTGAGTTGAGACAAAGCTGAGTTATCCTTTCACAACCGTCACCCCCCCTTTAGCTTGAGCACAGATTTCACATGGCCCATCCATAAGGGTTATTTACATCATAATACATCAGGTATTTCTCTTTCTCCTTAGGCTTAAAATCATCCATATATTTATTATTTGCTTTGCTATATCTGTTCGAGCATTGACTTATACCACCTCGAATACCTCTCTCTATGAATAGCAGTATATCTACGTCGGTTATCAGCTCTAGTTTCACTTTGGTGTATTTTAGCATAGCATCCCATGTTAGACCTGGCATGGTGTAATAATGTGCAGGATCTAAATTGTATGTCTTCATACATACTTCTCGAAAGTTCTCGAAGACATCAGCCAATAGGAGGACATCAGTTTTCAGGTATAGATCGGAATATTCGCCAAGTGTCTGTATTTCAAATGTCTGCCAGACCTTTTCAGCATGATTGTAGTCCTCAGCGGATATTACACTGTCAGTCATTTTATTATAGAATTGCTCCTGCGCCGGTAAGTGTTGGAAATCCAATTTAGTCCAGTCATCAATAAAATCATATGGGAAGACACCTTTGCGCGTAAGCAGTTTAAAATCATCATCATCCAATTCCTGCCATACAGCTCTTGTAATATTTAATTTATCCATTGGTAGCAATGATGATAGCTTATCTAAAGATTCTGCCATAAAACGGAAGGAATCGATGAATCTGAATTTGATATGATTGCCTTCAACGTGCTTGGTGAACGAAATGTATCTTTCTTTATTTATTGGTAGGAGATCCACTTTCCCAGGAATGGCTGTAGCTATATCCTTAATAATGAAGTGGGCATCATATCCGGATAAATTGTGAAAATGACTGGAACTATGGGACAATCTTGATACATCAGATTACATGCATTGTGCGCTGGTCCTCGGTATTTTCTTGTTAAAAGAAATTATGAAAAGAAATGAATTGAATTATGCTTCTTAGTATTTACCTGTTAAATGGAAATGGTCCCGAACTCGTTCCTCATCGGCTGCTAACGTTTTTTCATATATATGGCAGCAAGTAGTTTCCATATGTGAACGCCGTTCCTCTTTAGTCAAGGGTTGCATTGGCCTGATGTTCAGCTTTTCCTGTACAGCTATGGATGCAATCTTTTGCAATTCTAATGCAAACCATTGTTGACAGTCCTTGCCTCGATATGCTCTGTAATATGAGAGTTTAGCATCATGTTTGCAGTGGAAATAGAATCCTATCCTGTGAACTTCATGTTCCTGGATTCGCTGTGTATTTTGATCGTTTCTCTGAATCGGCTTCAATATTGATTCAAGATCAGCATACACACAAAACGGGACTGGATTCTTATGGTTATAGCTCTTATATTCCAACCATTTCTTTTCTTCTGATGGAAACATAATTCTACAGTCGTTTTGTTTCTCACATTCGGGAGTATGTGTTGCTAATTTTTCTGCAGAGTAAAAGTAGAGCAAACATCTGTCGCATATATACTTTCTACCATTATATTTAGAAGTTTGCTTCGATATGAGTCGGGAAAGATCTTGAATCCAGCAGATATGATATCTGCCCGCATCATCATCATCATCATCCATATGATCTTCATCATCATCAGCTTGGTCATAGTCATCTTGCAGCATTAAGAGATTGACATGTCGCTCCATCCTGTGTTTCGTAAGTCTAACTGGGACAGTGGTGAAGAAACGCTCTTTCTCTAGGATGAACACGTTTATTGACAAATTGTTCTGGTCTTCAAATTGCGTTATTTGGTTAAGCGTCATGGGAAATGTTATTCTAGTTAAATTTAGCACAGTAGAATAATGTGGATATGATGAGATCCTATTGGTGCTAATATTTGCAGGATATAGCGCTGATGTTATTTCCCACGCGAAGCATGCTTCATCATTATTTTTCACATTGATGCAAGCTTGCTTTAAAGCAATCTCCCTCTGTAGAGGTATATACGAAGATCCTCGGAGTTGTTCAAACTTGTTGATGTGTACTGCTAGATGTATTATAGAGTGCAGTGACCAGCCACTGTCTTTTGCCTGGAATTCTTCCAGCTGACTGTTTATTGGATCCAAAATGTTTGATTTAAACCAGTCCTCTAAATTGTCATCTGCACTAATTGCAGCAGTTCTCGCTTGGAAATATTTAATGTCTTTTATAATTTCATTGTCACCAGTTTCCTTAACAAATTCACTGCAAAACGTTGTAGAAACTTTAATATTAAAATAATGTTTTAATGTATTCTTAATGCGGTGTATAAATAATTTGGCAGCGTCTTGCATAAATAGCTTCGGATCGATATGCTTTAAATTTGCAATAACACCTTGTCGAATTCTGTCTGCGAACGCTGTCTTTATTTCCTCCCACTTTACAAAATCAGTTCTTCTTACGCGAGTAATTCCTCCACCTCGACGGGGAGTTCTCAATAGCGCTCTTAATGCTTTAATTTGCTCGAGACAGCTCTCGAAATGTCGTTTCCTAGCAGTCTTATTGCACTTCCGAAATGCAACTTGAAATTTATGCATGTTTCTATTGCACTTTTTAACAATATAGTCTTTATTCACTGAATTTTTTAAACACTCCATCACATCTTTTCGCAAATTTTCAATTATTGAAAAACTTTTATTTACTAACATCGAAGACATTTTTAATTTTTTATATGTTTTTAAACTATCACTGAGGCTCACTAAAACTGACTGATGCTCCCCAAGAGTTTGCTTGGGCTTTTATAGCAACAGTTTGTGAACATGAATGATCCTGTTGCTGCAATAATCATTGTACAGGATGAATTCCAACGAATTTGCTTACAGGCTGAGATGATATCGAATAAACAATACAACACAAAAAAAAACATGAATCATCCAAATTAATTTGATTACTTTATTCTCCTGGTTGAAATTCCAAATATCGAATGAGATTGTTTACATGAATGCATTTCAAGATAAAAAGAAAAAGTGGAAATTTGTTTACTTTATGGGAATTCTAATGAAACATTTCGAACGGTAAAATTCTTGGAACAATAAAATAAAATTTTTGGCTGCCTACACTAAGTGTGGTATCAAATTACGTGAAAAGAATAAATGTGCTGATATTGCTTAAATTTGTTTACACAGGTGTGCATGACTCATTCAGCTAAAATGCGAATTTTTAAACAGGAAGTTTACACAGGTGTGTATGAACCATTCAGCTTAAATGCGAATTTGTTTACAGCGGTGATATCAAATTACATCATAAATAGGGGACGCATGCCTAATGTTTAGTAAACATTTAATATTTGATGCCCAGAACGCCTATAGAAGGTCATCCGGAACTTTTGATATCTACAAATTCCTCACTAAGAAATATTCAAGTAAGAAAACAGCAAATCCAAGGCGACATTATGCTGATATCTACAACTCCACAGGGTAACTTGAATTATTAGTAATATTGAAAGGCAAGATCGCTAATATCTCGAAAACCACAGTCCGTAGAGGATTTCTGATGAAAATTTTGTCCCCCAACAGTACCAATACCCTATCCACTGGCACCTCCTAGAATCTATTGGTATGAAAAGAATAGCATAGGGTTAACTTTAATTATTACTAATATTAACTATATCTAAAAAGGTAAAATCGCTAATATCTCGAGAACCATAGCCCGTAGAGGATTTCTGATGAAAATTTTGTCCTCCAACAGTACCAATACTTTATCCACTGGCACCTCCTAGAATCTATTGGTATGAAAAAGAATAGCATAGGGTTAACTTGAATTATTACTAATATTAACTATATCTAAAAAGGTAAAATCGCTAATATCTCGAGAACCATAGCCCGTAGAGGATTTCTGATGAAAATTTTGTCCCCCAACAGTACCAATACCCTATCCACTGGCACCTCCTAGAATCTATTGGTATGAAAAAGAATAGCATAGCGTTAACTTTAATTATTACTAATATTAACTATATCTAAAAAGGTAAAATCGCTGATATCTCGAGAACCATAGCCCATAGAGGATTTCTGATGAAAATTTTGTCCCCCAACAGTACCAATACCCTATCCACTGGCACCTCCTAGAATCTATTGGTATGAAAAGAATAGCATAGGGTTAACTTTAATTATTACTAATATTAACCATATCTAAAAATGTAAAATCGCTAATATCTGATGAAAATTTTGTCCCCCAACAGTACCATTACCTTATCCACTGGCACCTCCTAGAATCTATTGGTATTGAAAAGAATAGCATAGGGTTAACTTGTATTATTACTAATATTAACTATATCTCAAAAGGTAAAATCGCTAATATCTCGAGAACCATAGCCCGTAGAGGATTTCTGATGAAAATTTTGTCCCCCAACAGTACCAATACCCTATCCACTGGCACCTCCTAGAATCTATTGGTATGAAAAAAAATAGCATAGCGTTAACTTTAATTATTACTAATATTAACTATATCTAAAAGGGTAAAATCGCTGATATCTCGAGAACCATAGCCCATAGAGGACTTCTGATGAAAATTTTGTCCCCCAACAGTACCAATACCCTATCCACTGGCACCTCCTAGAATCTATTGGTATGAAAAAGAATAGCGTAGGGTTAACTTTAATTATTACTAATATTAGTTCAAAACCAAAAGCCCACATTTAGGCGCAACACTTGAAAACAGCAAAATCATAATAAAAAAGCTTACATTTAGGCACAGCACACCATGGGCAAAAACAATAAAACTTGAATTATTACTAAAAAGTTAATGTCATCTCCTGGTCAGCCAGACGGTAGGAAAGGAATTCTCCAGGCATACCCTGTGACGTAAACCACTAGACGGAATCCCCCTCAGTGGCCCAGAACCCAGTCCAGAGCCAGCAAAATAGTTTGAAATTTCCGGACGCTTTTTGTATGGAAAAAGTGATCTGGTACTCTTATAGTGTAACTACTGGCATATTCATCATTAGCTGTTACGCGCCACCTAGACAAGACCTCCAGGAGTTCAAACAAATGATGGAAACGATCGCGGCAGATATGGTAAACTACAAGCCTTGCATCGTCGTCGGCGTCTTCAATGCATGGGCTGAAGAATGGGGCAGTCGACACACGAACGCAAGAGGAAACGCACTACTGGAAGCGCTCGCTGGCCTGGACATTATTTTGGCAAATTCCGGAGACACGAACACCTTTAGGGGAAGCAACGGAAGCTCCGTAGTGGGTCTCACCTTCACCAGCCTGGTACTGGCGAGAGGCATGATTTGGAATTTGAGCGAGGAATACACGCATAGGGATAACCAGGCTATTGTATTCGGAATCAAGAAGCAGAGAGGAACGATAACCACCGGTAACCATGGCCGCAGTCAAAGAAAAGGATGGGTGGCCGTGGAGGTCCTAGTGGAGTCACTACGAGACGCCAGCGCACCAGAAGGCACAGCGCAAGAAAGGGCAAGATTGACCATGAGTACGCTGAAGGCCGCGTGTGACGCATGAATGCCAAAACGGATCGTGAACGACCGTAGAACTCCAGTCTACTGGTGGACGGAAGCGATCAGCGAGCTACGTGCCAAGTGTTACAAGGCACGAAGGAGAAGCCAAAGATCGATCGGCTCAGATAGGCAAGAAGAAGAGCGCAGCAAATACATCGACGCACGCGGCGAGCTCCACAACGATATACGTAGAAGCAAAAAACGGTGCTTCAGGGACATGTGTGATGAAGCAGATGCAAACCCCTTCGGCAACGCCTACAAGGCGTTGACGTCGAAGCTAAGAGGCTCAAGATCGCCAGCAGAAAAGTGCCCAATTCTACTGGAGTCGATTATCAAGACACTGTTCCCACCACAGAATCCAAGGTGGACCATTGACACAGCCCCGTCTGGAGACACAAATATTTCGGCGGTTACGGTAGAAGAGTTGATGACGGCGTGCAAGAAGGTGAGGAAGAACAAGGCGCCAGGACCCGACGAAATCCCGAAGAGGGCATTGAAGAAAGCGATCGAGTGCAACCAAACTATGTTCACTGATGTGATGGAGACGTGCCTGCAGGATGGAACCTTTCCGAAAGACTGGAAGCGCCAGAAGCTTGTACTGCTGCCCAAGGCCGGCAAGTCACCAGGTGACCCATCGGCTTGTCAGAGATGTAGAATAAGATCCGCTTACACCCAACTAACACCTTAGGCCAACTGCAAGCGTTGGTCACACAGATACAAGCCACACAGCTGCGGATTGCAACGGCTAGTGGTCTGAACTCATATCGTCGTCTACGCGTATGTGAGGCTGCTGAGTCTTCATTAGCCTCAGAATGTGACTTAAAGACCGAAACAGTCTCAGCTGTCGAACCTAGACCACCTGTAGAGTGTTGGAATTATGACCAAAAAGGGCACTATTGCGAAGGCTGTTTAGAAGAGCGGCAACGCGTTTTCTGATATGGATGTGGCCGAAAAGACGTCTTCAAGCCTAATTGCAGACAATGCTCTCAGCAAAACTGGAAGCGCATCGGGAATCCCAACACCTGTTCTCGACCGAGTGTCCCAGCTCGAATGATAACATAGACTGTCCGTTGATATCATTCAGTGACTCTGTTTATCTCAGCAAGTCATCTGCCAGTCAAACGAATGATAATAATTTCTTAGCGGAGGATCTACTAGACTTCTCCGCAGATCTTCAAGCTCCCATTTCCACCTGTAGGGAGCTCATGACACTGTTAGACACTTCCTTGGAGGAGAAAAAAAAAAGATTATAGTAAAAAGAATAGGAAAAAAAGAGACATACAGAAGTTACTAAAAAGAAAACTTAAAAGGAAAAAAAATTCAAAGTTATTCAAAACTAAGGCTAAATAAAAAGGGAAAATATCCCAGAACCATGAGTGTGCAAAATCATATTAATTAGGACGCAGAAAATCATAGATCAAACGCCTAAAGGGAGCCACCGATCGTGTACGCTGAATCGCAGGTGGAAGTGTATTCCTAACGCGAGTCACGTGGACAAAGAAAGAACCATCAAGTACTGAGTGTTTAAAGCGAGGTAAGACTAGATTCAAATGTCTTTCACTGTGCATAAAATTAATAAAACCGAACAGTTATGATGGTACGCAACTGTACAAAATTTTATGGAGTGAGAGCAGTGCTTTGCGCAATAAATAAATGTCCAGAGAGCAATCAATGATTTTATTCCTAAAGGAAGTAATGTGGTCAAATCTGCGCAAACCAATAGCAAATCTAGTACAATCATTGAAAGCTACTATCAATTTTCTCTTGCTGTCGGCATCTAGTCGAGGGAATATCAGTGATCCAAATGTAAAGTGAGGTAGTATTAGCGACCTAACCAGATTTATGCGCACAGTGCTCGGAAGAATATTGGCGTACAACCAAAGCTGTCTGAGTGTTTCATAAACCTTGCCAGTGATCGCCTTGACATGGTCACAACAAGTCATACTGGAATTCAAAAATATACCTAAATTTTTTTTTTTTACAAACGAAATACGAGAGCCTTCCAGGAAAATAGGTGGTAGGTGTGATTGGTTGAGGGTGTACCTGTATAATGGCAAGGCCACCGACTTAGTGGGATTTAATGAAAGGCCATTGATGACAGACAACCTGTGAATTCGTTCTAAATCCTCATTCAGTCTACTAACGCAATCATCAACCAAGCCAATGGGATAACTAAGATATAGTTGAACATCATCAGCATACATATGAACTTTGCATTGTGAAACTACAGTTAGTAGATAGTTGATGAAAACTAAACTTGAGAGGGCCCAATATAGATCCCTACGGATGCCACATGTCACACTAATACTGGAGGAAACCCGCTGGCAGCGATTTGTCAAGAAATTGTGAATAAATTTGGAATCAGGGGAACTAAAGTCGAAAAGTTTAATAAGTTTTGCAAGGAGTTTGGAATGGTCCACGGTGTCGAAGGCTTTTGTGAAATCTAGCAGAACTAAAACACAAGATTATCAATGTCGAGAGCTATTCTGATGTCAGTCGTAATTTTTGACAGCGTTGTCTCACAGATGTGACCAGCGCGGAAGCCAGACTGCCATTGGTTGAGAAGGTTATTTTGGAATAGATACAGTTGAATTTGTTTAGATATAATTTTTTCCAACACCTTTGCTAGGAAGTATAATATGCTAGTCGGTCTGAAATCACCTGGCTCCTTTGCAAAGGAATTTTTGGTAATGGGAACCACCGCGGCTTCCTTCCAAAGTGAGGAAAATTCACTGTATGTTAAAAAGGCGTTAAAAATATCTAGTATAGGTTTAATTACAAAAGGTAACAGCAGGTTAACAAAGCGGGGAGGTAAGTTATCCGGACCTATAGCCGCAGAGCGTATAGAGTTAATCGTGTCAATTGCTTCGTTGGAATCAATACAACAGCTACTAAAACCAAAGTCAACAGAGCGTGTCGAATGGCGCACCATACTCATGCACGATGAGGTGGTAATAACGTTTTTATTATGCGATACAAAGAATGCATTGAGGTCATCAGGATTTAGCTCACAGTCCAAATCCTTATTGCTGTTTACACCAAGACTGCGTAGTGTACCCCAAAGTTTCTTTGGAGGAAATGTAGTGTCCAGTTTATCAGCATTAAAAGCTCGCTTAGCATCTCGAACTTTCCTGTTGACCAGATTGCGAATCCGCTTGAATGACAGTAAGCTGCTCTGTGTTTTGGTAATCTTATACCGTTGATGCAGGAAATCACGCTCAATAATTAGATTTCTTATTGCGACGGAGAACCACGGGCAACAACTTCCAACAAGTCCTCTTGATTGAAGAGGAGAATACTTGTCAAGCAGAACAAAATTTTAGTATTAAGGACATTGACTTGCAGATCCAGCGTAGAAAGTAAGGAGGGTTGAATACTGTTCTGTGCAGCACCGGTCTCACACACAAGACTGATGTTCCAATCCAAATTCCTACACTCCTCATATAAAAGTTCGAGGTTTATCCTTTGATAATTACGAAAACTAATCACATGAGATGGAGAGCTGGCGATAGGCATATCATACTTTAAAAACAAAAAATCATGATCAAAAATGGGTCGGTTACAAGTATAAGATCTAACTGAGAGGCGGAGGTGACCGGAAAGTGAGTTGGACCATGATTTATTAACGTAAGATGGATAGATTGAAGTAGTAAAAGGAAGTTGTCAGTTAGTGAGCTATTTTCAACAATATTTACATTGAAATAGCCAGCAACAATCACATGTGATGTACTAAAGATACATTACTCGAATTCAACAGCCATTTCCATATTAAATTGTCTAGGCGGGCAATAAGCGAATACTAAGACGCATTTATCTAGCCCCGTATAAAACTCCACACAAAGGAACTCCAAATTGTGAATGGATTAGCGATGTAAGATCTTGGACCTAAAATGGTTCGACACATAAATAGCTACACCGCCACCAATCCTGTCCAATCTGTCGTTGCGTAAAAGTTTAAAGCTAGCTAATGAGACCAAAATATTAGGGACATTTGAGTTTAAACACGGCTCACTGATAACCAAACATGCTCATTCGTACGAACAAACATCTCCATTAACTCGCCTATTTTATGTTTTATGCTACGAGCATTTAAGTAAAAGACATTTAATCCAGGTTGGTCACCATTCAAAATATTCGCCGTGGTTCTTACCCTGACACACGGATCCCGCCAATCACCAATTACAGATATATATACAGCGCACGAAAAAGGTGAACACCCGTCAGACAAGCGATCAAGATCCACTGCTGCAAAAATGAGACTAGTATATAACTAATAATAAAACTGAATAATGCACACCCACAGATACCTGAAATATCACAATAAATGAAAGAACTGAAAACTAAAAATAAGAATACCATTAATACAAGGGAAGAATTCATTATCAACAAGAATGCATATAAAAAACATTGAAAAAAGTATAAAGAGCATGAAAAGAAAAGAGAAAAAAGAAAAAATATGGAAACTGGAACGATGATTAGTCCAAACTTCATTATTTGGCATTCGTCCCCGCATTGACTTTATTGGAAGTAGAAGCCGCAGATACAATCTCATGTAGTTGCTACAGATCACGTACTTTGGTAGCGAGATCATCTTTTGCACATTTGACATAAACGAAACCATTACCAGAGTAGACTGAACTGACTCTTCGCTGTCTGAACAACTTGAGGGCCTCACGCAGCAAGCTGCTGTTTAGTGGTGTGACGTAAAGCCATTCAAGTCACTTAATTTTAGCTTCCTATAATGAGCTTTCAGCGCAGAAAAGAACGCTCTTCTCTCATTGGCACAAGAGAAGCAAATTAAGAGTAGCATCGCATGATTACTGGAATTGTTGTTATGACTAAACTGAGATGTCAGGGATGGGAATGCTTTGTGACCAGTTGGTTAAGTTACTGATCGCGGAGTTCTATCAGCATCTTGGTGAAGGATGGCAGAGGGGGACTGACTGGCTCGATTTTTTGGGTTACCAACTTCTCAGTGCACCTCTGTTTCCCGACACAGAGAATGATGTCGAGGGCTGATCAAAGACTAGCGGAACGTCAGGGATGTGTCTACGATGCATCATCTGTCGAGCATGTCAGATTGTCTTAGACCAAGGATTTCCAAACTATTATGGGCAAGAGACCCCTTTTCCAAAATGAACTTATACCTCAGACCCCCATAGCCAAATTACTTTAAAATTCCTATCTCTAGTTTTTTTCCATATTGATAAAAAATATTACCAATTTAAAAACTTTGCGGTTGGTTATGTGAGTATAGTTGACATCATTTTCTCATCAAAATTTAACAAAATAAATAGACATAAAATTCAGTAAATATCAAGTGTAATTAATAATTATTTATACAAATTACGTAAAAATACTTAAGTATAAAAATAAAAAAATAAAAAATTCTGTGTGATGGATGAACCTGGGGCAAGATGTTATAACTTCGGAAGACTCGACGTTCGACAATTTATCGATAGTCGGTATGTTGTAACACTTTCGACAGGCGATAATTTTGATAGAATATCACTGAGTTTTGCTGAGAGTGATAGGACAAGCGAAGATTAAAAAAGGTATGTAAAGTTTAAGAAATTTGATTTAAATGTTACACTTTTTTTAATTTATTCAATATAAGTGATTTTATATATTAATTATATAGATTCTTCAAACTTGAAGTTATAAAACTTGTAAGAATATTTCTTGAATTCAAAAATCAATAAGGCAGTACATTTTGTTGGGCATATCCATAACATAATACCGCTATCTTAAAAATTTTCTTTTGTCCCAGTAATTAATTATTTCTTCGTCATTTTCATTACCCTCCACAAATAAAGCCACTGCGCTTGAAAAATTCATAAATTCCAATTTTATTATTATTAAAATTTATCAACAACTAGAAAAAGAATCCATAAATGTCATTTGTGATAGGGGAAAAATTCGGAAATAATTTCGAAACAAGCAAAATCGCCTGTCGAACGAAAATCTTATAACATACCGCCAGAGCGAAATCTTCGCTTCGATGATCGCTTTGGATGCGAAGTTATAACATGTCGCCACCGGAATATAATACAAGCCACGAAGTCGCCGAAGACACGCATTAAAAGGCCTTAACGTGCCGGGTACAGCATGTAGTAAGAGCACACTCTCACTGCTTTTTGTATACTCGTCATGGAGGAAAAACTTAAATTTCATCATAAACAGGTCCTAAAGCCCAAAACATTCGCTCTTACAGCAAAATGAACTTAAAACAAATTGCAGCCAAATATGTTTTCTTTCTAACGGTTTAAAAGAAAATAGCATGTAGAACAAATTTATGGAAATTATATCGTTTGAACGAAATACAAGCTACTTTTATATGAAAAACTCCTGCAGTAAGACAAGGCAAGAACATTGAGGATGTCGTCTGCTGACCGGCCCGTTGTTCTCTTTTTCGACTTTGTACAGAGTTTGTATATTCCGGAGGTTACGGCATCACATATCAATCTTCAACTATTGCTCTACCAAAATCATTGATTCATTCGCAATCACGCCAAATTAAATTACAATTTTCATAATTTTTACATTATTCGTGATGTTATTTTTTCCAGAAAATTTCAATCTGGCAAATTACATGGATATGAGCTACTATTGCATTCTCATCGCGTCAAAAGTTGTTCCATTGAACTCGTGTCTTACTGATTGACGTGAACTTTTCTTAAAATATCAATGGAACTCGACATTAATTAATTTGTTGCTTAGTATTCAGAAAATATATAAGTATTTACGTCTTCCTCGCTTCAAATTTAAAACTATGCTTCATATGTAATTACAGCTGCAATGCGTAATAAATTTTGTTATGGAAGTATGTGAAGCGACTTGACCAGGACGTTAAGTCCAAACTGCCAGCATGGGCTGACAGATCGCCTGATGACAACGATAGCACAGGGCGGCATGCTAGCACCTCGGCTAAGGGTGGCGGAGAGTGTGGGGGAGTTCCCGAAAATACCTGCCGCTGTCATCATCCATAATCAAAAAAATTTCATGCCTGCATACAAAAGAGCCGGCACACACTCGGTCCTGAAGGGACCCTTACGTCACTTACCTACTTACTGTGGAAGGCGCAGATGTTCTGCCTTCATGGCCTTGCCCCATCCTCCCTATGACTCTGCTCGGCACTATCTGCAAAGTCCCTTTGGCTGACCTGTGGAAGAAATTAGAGCGGACCTATGCGACCCCGAATTGAAAAGGCTCCAGGATGTGAAGGAAGAAAGAAAATATTCAATCCATATTTACGTTATAATGATCAAAATAGGCTCATATATAAACATTGTTATTAACCTACAAATAGATACATTCTCTATTATTAATTCAATTCCATAAGTACATACTTGGGGTTACTAAAGTGATCGTCCACAGCGTACTTGATTATTTCTTTTCTAAATTCACAAAAATTTTCTGACCTTATGTACATAGTAGATTTTATGGACACAACCTTTTATGCACCGTATGGCTTACTACGCTCAATGATATATATCCCGAGGTATTAATAGTATATAATATATAAATAATGTTTTCTTTTCTCTTCAGTTATGGCTTACTTTTCGTTTTGTATATGAAATGGTATTGATATATGTACGCGAGCCATCTCAAAGGAGATGCGCGGGTTTTTCAATGGTTGTTCTTTCTTTATATAATAATATTTATACCTGCATTGCCGAAAATAAATGTTTTTAAAAGCTTTACTGCCGTTTTTCTTTCTTTTTTTTTTTTTTTTTTTTTTTTTTTTTTTTTAAAGTTGGAGAATTCGAATGCTTAAGATACGGGCTTATATCCTACAATAATCATAGTATTTGACACTTAATCCATAAATACTTTCCTCTGACAGCCTTACTTGGCGATAATTTCGAGATCGAGGATTGTTAGTGCACTTGTCGGTCATATCTACTAGGCACATGCATATCTTACAGTTCAAAACTATGCTCCTAAATCTAATTAACAAAATCAAGTCAGGATTCCAAATTACATAAGTAGCTAGGCGTACCCATGAAGTTAGACGTATATGTATGTAATTATAAGTTTAAGTTCAAGATATATATATATAAAACGCACAAAACTTGACCATATCAAAAAGGTTCTGCAATGCTATACGTATATGTATGTACTTATAATCTTAAGTTTAAGATAGATATATATAAAACGTGCAAAAATTAACTAACCATATCAAAAAGGTTCTGCAGTGCAAGTCACTGCCGGAACCGAAGTGTAATACATATGTATGTTAAAAAAACAAAGTGTAATATTTCAAAATTACTCACATGTGAATCCTCGGCACGATGAAGCGCTTCAGCATTGCCTCCTGGATAAGAATTAACTGGAATTTTAATAATTTGATTACCCTGCTCTATCGCCAGAACACTTTTTGGGGGATGGTACTAGGGTTATGTCGCTTGTTATATGAAAAATTTTTTTCCTTATACTAAAACATATTTCTCGGTGATCAGATGGATCCTGGTGAAGTTAATATTGTTTCAATAAAATTTTCCCCGCTTTTTCTGCGTGCCGTAGGAATGAATCTCCTGCTGCGCGGGTTGAAGGTTAGCTCGAGTTCGGGGGCCTCCAATATGGGAGGAATGTGCCCTCCTACTTCTTTTCCCTCTTTTAGAAAATGTAAATGCACCAGGTCCGGTACCAAGCTCAAAACTTTATCAAATTAGAACTTGCCCAGCAAGTGGAAATAATATGCCTTATTATGAAAATATCCCTCAAACATTTGCTTTTCATACGTCTCTCTAATAAGAGATATTATTTAACACAAAACGAAATATAAATTAGTTCTTTTAACTACCTTTTCGAGGTTTTTCCTGACGTACGCCACACCAGATTCGAATTCCAACAGATCCTTTTTCTTATTTCATAAATGGGGCTCCGGAGGGAGACGCCAAGTTTTATGGGGTGCCGTTGGCGGATTAATCTTTGGTTACTGTGCGAATAATGTACCAGGTGGGGATGTAAATTTATTAATAACTATAAGTATTCTTCGAACTTACGTGAGGGTTTTTTTTTCTTCGTCGGATTGCGGCGAGAAATATTTGATCTTGCGGGATTTTAATCTTAACGACCTTACTTTCCTGCTAGCAAACTATGACAGACCGATATCGATGGTCTTCTTCTTCTTTCTGTCACTGAACATGACACCGAGCTTGAGAAAGCATTTCTCTCGGTCGGGGCGCGTTTTGGTTTCATGCTGTAGTCGACAACAAGCCGGGCATACACGCTTCAGTCCGTGGTGGCATATTGCTATATGCAATATGCTACGACCATAACAATTTCGTATTTTATAAGAAAAGTAAGAATCTGGGCGTGTATAAAAATCTCAAATTTTATACGTTTCTTCACGAATTATTATTTCATGAAATTCCTTTTAAACTTGAGAAATAAGTATTGCGAAAATTCTCTGTACTCTGTGTACTTTTTTTTAAATTACATTAAGAGCTCCCATAATTTATATGGTGGGCATACAGTTATTAATACAACTTTCTAAACTTTCTGAATAAGCATGAAAAAACATTCTTCTGAGTAACGATCAATTTTTATCAATTATTATATCACTAGGTAGTCAGAATATCGAAGGTAAGCAGAGGTACTGTAAGATTCTTAATTTTTTTCGAGGAACGGCAGTTTTGGCATCATAAAAAAATCAAAAAATGAGTACCAGAATAGGTTTCTAAAATTGTCGACGACGAATACATTATAATTTCCTAAGTAAAGGAGCAAAATAGTTAATACCCTGATGTCAGAACACCTCAACCATTGCTTCGCTTTCGCCAATTTCATATCCCAAGTAGAAGAGCGAATTACCTATTATATCGGTTTAGTATCTATGCACTAATCCAAATACCTGAATAATGCTTGGTCTAATATGAACCATTCCTTCATACTTTATAAGAAAATATTTCAATGGAATGCAAATTTTTCAAATTCCTATTTTTATATTTTCTTTTTTCATGGTATTAAAAATAAATATTAAGGCACACTGAAATTCATCGGCTTTATATAGCCGCTGTAACCAGTTACGTCTTCTCGCCTCTTCGTGTTGCCCTAGCAACGATTGACGCGATGTCTGAATGTACCACAGACAGCTGGCTGATGTAATGTCATTTACTGTCATCAAAATATGTAAATATTAGGAGGTAAGTATGCTTTGCTGAATTTTTATATTTATTTGTTGATTTTATTGATGACTTTTGATTATTTTTAGGCGAAATATCGTTTCTAGGAGTATTATCTGATGTTCTGCAGTATGTATACAATGTTCGGGTGAATTTAATTCGAATTTTCACCGAACTTCCCTGGAGTTAAACTGTGTGAAATGAAGATTAGATAAGTGTTTTTTGTCATTTATTAATTTAACTTGATGTTTTGTGGTTTCTTGTGTTTTATATTTCAGGATATAATTCGTCGTAGGAAGGCACACTCAATATGCCTCTGGAAGTACGTCGAGGGAATATTTTTCTGCTTAGTGAATTTAAGCTGACAGCAGGAACTTCATCGTGGGATATTTATACAGGGTGGGCCAAAAGTCACCATGGGGTTTAAAAATTTAATAACTTTTTCGTTTATATATTTTTTTTTTTTTTTTTAGATTATAAAACATGCAAAATGGAAATTTTTTTATGCTAAGTATGGAAAATAATGTCACTTAAATGACCGCCGTTATTAGCTTCGCAATGATGGGCTCTTTTTAGAGCATTTTCATCTTTCAACATTTGTGGCAACAATGTTGGCCTTGAGTTCAAGGATTGTCTCGGGCTTGTTCACATATACTCGCTCCTTCAAATAACCCCAAAGAAAATAGTCGGGTGCTGACAAATCTGGCGAACGCGCTGGCCAATTAATTTCCGAATTTCTTGAAATTATTCGCTGTCCAAAAATTTGCCTTAAAAGTGCCATTGTGTCTCGGGCAGTGTGGGCAGTGGCTCCATCCTGCTGAAACCACATCTCAGGTCTGTTTTCAAGAGCAGGACGTAAAAAATTTTCTATCATAAACCCATACCGCTCTCCATTTACGGCTACAGCACTTCCATCTTCATTTTCGAAGAAGTAAGGCCCAATGATATTTTCAGATGTAATGCCACACCATACTGTACACCTAATGGGGTGCAATTGATGAATGGGTCTTGGATTTTCAGAACCCCAGAACCTACAGTTCTGCTTATTAACAAAGCCATTCAGATGAAAATGAGCTTCATCACTCATAATCAGATTTTCAATAAAGTTGATTTCATTTCTGGCCAACTGTTGAAATTTAACTGCAAAATTTAGACGTTGCCGATGATCTGCGGGTTTCAATTCTTGCACCAATTGCAACTTATATGGGAATAACAGTAAATGTTTTTTTTTAAAATGCGCCGTAGTAACGTACGAGACATCCCTAGCTGAGCAGAACGCCTTCTGGTAGATGTTTCTGGTGTTTCGTTAATACTTTGCTCTACACGTTCAATATTTTCCGCAGTGTGAATTATACGCGGTCTACCGGTTCGTGGCAAATCACTTACGGTGCCATGTTGGTGGTGACGATCAACTAAGCAACGAATCATGGCTTCAGAGGGCGAAATTCTGACGTTAAAATGGCGACGATATGCTCTTTGCGTTAAAATAATTGATCGCTCATTTAAGTAATAAAATTCTATTATTCTGGTTCTTTGTTCAGTTGTGAATCTCTCCATTATTTATTCTCCAGATGTTATTTATATAATCTAAAAAAAAAAAATAAAAAAAATATATAAACGAAAAAGTTATTAAATTTTTAAACCCCACGGTTACTTTTGGCCCACCCTATATGTGAGGACTGAACATCCTCCCGCATCAAAAAAAAAATTTGTTTGTTTTTTGAATAAACTTACGTTTTGTTGGTAGAAGATGTGTAATTTATCCCTTTTCTTTTTCATTTTCATGGTTACATCTCCAGGCAAAGACCATTTGCAGAACGTCTTTGCTTCCCTGATGACGTTGCAAGGAGTATTTGTTGTTTCCAGCAACTTGACGACAATTGGTGTGGCAACAATTCTCCCAATTAGATCTTTTGGAATCCCTGGCTCTGATATCTCTGGTGTTTGCTTAATACTGGGTGCTGGATGGTCTTGGAATTCCTTTGGAGGAGTAATCGGGACATTCAAAAATTGTTCCTATATTTTCCTCGGTGATGGTTTACTGATAGGTATTTCAGCTGAAGTCTGGAAAGCATTCGAACTGATTACCGCGGGTGTTATCTCGTCAAGGTTTTCCAGCAGACTCGGTAGTGCTTTGTTTGCTGCTGCATTTTGTTGACTACTGACCTGTCTCTTTGAGCATGCTGGACCTTTGTCGGTTGCGGTATGACGTGGCTGTGTTGTACCTTGATTCCCTGAGCGTTTTTTGGCCTGTGATGGTTTTTTTGGAAATCGTCAGCTCTGGAGTTCTTTCTCGGCCTTTTGACAGGTAGTGTCTGAGAGCTATGAGTGTGAATATCAGAGGATGATCTTGCTTCATTGTACATTGCTTTGTGCAAACTTCCTGATGGATTAGGCAATAAAGCCCGTGGTGCTGTTGGTTTTGTAGGAAGGGGCCTTGGTCTTGTTGCCTTCCGAACTTCAGGTCGATTCTGAGTCAAGTCAGGTCCGAATTTCAGAACCCTGTTGGGCATTGGCATCCCCCGTAGTGCCTTTACTGGGAATTATGCTTCCTTTGCCTCAAATGGCCTTGCCTTTTGTTTGATAGGTGAGGAATGCACGGGTGATGGTCGTATAATGACTGATTTCATCTTCCGTTCCTTCTTGGGTGTTCGAGGTAGAGGGCTGATAGGCCTGATTGGCTTGAAGGGAGCCAATAATTCTGGTGGAGTTGGAGATAGACCAGCATCCACAGAATCCAAGGATTCCGAGTTAAAAATCTCCAATAATTCATCCATGGTAGAAGAAAAGTAAAAAAATAAAAAAATTAAAAAATAACAAATGTAAACAAACTCAAAAAGAAAAAACCACAGCGCGCACTCGTCAACTTTCAAACTTGAAGTGACTTTTGGCGGATTTTGGAATCGTTTATATTTGAATATAACGGGTATTTTGGAATTTGGTAATGCCAGAGAGTAGAAGATTTTGGTGGGGATATTTGATTGTCAGGAGTTTTTTATGAGCGGGAGAGGACAGATTTTAGAAATTGGACGGGTGAGAATATTTTTTGCAGTTTTAATAGTTGCTGCTCTGACTAAATCATTATGGCCAGTATGAATTTCAATAATTCGACCTAATGGCTATTTTCCAATTGGGATTTGCTCGTCTTTTATTAAAACGAGAGTTCCGATTTTTAAATTTTCCTTTTCTGTCTGCCATTTTTGTCGTTGGTGTAATGTTTGCAAGTAGTCTCGTGACCATTGTTTCCAAAAGTTATGAGAGAGGGATTGGATGTACTGCCATCTCTTGAGAGGATGTTGTTGAGGGTTAAGTGGGGAAGGTTCTACTATGGTGAGATTATGACGACCTGTGAGGAAATGTCCGGGAGTGTGGATATTGTAATCGGTGGGATCATTGGATAAAGGAGAAAGGGGTTGTGAATGCATAACATCGCACATTAGTATATTCATATGAAGTTAAATTCTTCAGTTATCACATTAAATAAACTTTATGTATAATTGCTAAATTGTACTAGATTACTTAAGCAAATTTAGAAATTTATAATTGACATAAAATTGTTTCCTACTGTCCAAGCACAGTATTTCGAAGTATTATATTGCATTCTTTCAGTTGTAACTCATTTTTTCACATTATCTTGAAACCGGTGTTGTTGTGATCAGTTAGTAAATCAGGCAGCCGGCAGCATCTCTTGATCTGCGAGGCATCAGTACCACTCAGGAAGTATACTTGTGAACATATTAAAATAAATAGTCGAAATTAGCGAAAAAGAGTTTCATTTATTAAACCTCCTATCAACTCTTTCACAAAATTCTGTGGAATTAACATTGGCGCCCGAGCAGGGACTCCCAACATACACAGTGATCATCAATAATAAATTAATCATTACTGCATTTTCGTCGTGGGATTCCATCTTTACAAAAATTTCTACTCGTCGTTGGATTTAATCTTTATCGAAGAATTATTCAACCCGGCTGTGTATCAGATCATACTCTATGCATCGAGGATTAGCAAATAGAGAACTTGATTAAATCTGAATAACAGAGTGTACTTTCTTGCAAATAGCGGATTAAGCTAAAGAATTGCTGAGCGATACCGTAAGTTGATCCATGAAGTCGAGGTAATTAAAAATTGTCTGATTTATCTATATGTACGTTACTATATTGATAAACTATTAAACATTCCACAAGGCACGTAATTTTAAATTTCTGAAATATTTTAAATTTGTGTGGACTATGAACGTGAATTTATTTAAAATTGGAAATGTGTTTTTTTTTCTTTTTTTTTTCTAATGGGAATTTAAGAATATACATACATACAGACAATACCAAACTATAGAGTGTAGACTAGAACAAGTGCATACAATACCTTGCAGTGAATGTTTGTAGATTTGTAGCTGAACTTAATCATAGATTGAGACTGTGGACATTTTATATACAATAAAGAGATTTCCTAATCGTAGTTAGCGTACGGCCAATATTGTTAAAGCTCAGTTAATTTCTCGGCTCCTTTCATATCAAAAAGACTTGTTAGAATGGCTGACAGTTTGAAAAGCGCACGCGCATCGACTAAGGGCTGCATTAGTCGAATAAAGAATCTCATTGACCAAAAACAAGATACATTAACTACGCCGGAGCTAGAGTGTAGACTCGGTATTCTTGAAAGTTATTTCAAACAACTTCTCGCGTATCAAGATCAAATCGAAAAATCACTTCCTCAAGATGACACACATGAAAAAATTCGAAGCGATCTAGAAGATCTGTACGTAAACACCAAATCAAAGATTCTTTCTCTCATAACAGCTCGTCGTACTAGTATCGCTGATACCTCAGCAACATCTTTTTCATTCCCACAACCAGTGGAAACCAATCTTCCAAAGGTGAAGTTACCTAATTTTTCCGGCGATTATACAGACTATACAAACTTCATATCTGCATTTAGAGTACTTGTAGATGACAACCCCAGGTTAACTTCAATTGAGAAGTTTCGACATTTGCAATCTGGTCTGAGTGGTAAAGCGAAAAGTGCTATTGGTGAAATGGAAATCACATCGGAAAATTATAAAAAGGCTCTCTCAAGTCTAGAAACTAGGTTCAATGTCAAAACATTGATGTTTGAGTCACATATTGCCAAGATATTCAATCTTCCAAAGGCCACCAAGGGTTCAGCTAATCATCTTCGTAATTTAATTGATGAAATCAATACAAATGTTGCAGCACTTAAATCTATCGGTTCCGAAGCTGAAATTCTAGATTCCATTCTAATTTTTTTGGCAACTGAGAGGCTCGATAACGATACTACGTCCAAGTGGGAAGAGAACCGGGAGCTAGACAAGCTATCAAAGTGGGCCGATTTTGAAAAAATAGTCAATAGAAGATGTCAATTTCTAGAAGTTCATGCTAAAAAGGCTTTCGAAGAACATAATCTCCTTTCTCGAAATCAAAAACGTGTCAATGAGAGTCGTAAGGGCAAATTCCATGAAGGTCGATTATCGTCGTTTACCGCAGCAGCTGTGTCTGGCAATGTCTGTACTTTTTGCAAGAAATCTAATCATACGATATACAAGTGCTGTTATATATTTTTCTTTACGAAAGGGGTTACTTACAGCTTTCACTCCTCGGCACTGTAACCGATATTCCTTGGCTGATTTATCCGGAGGAAAACTCCCTTATTTTTTTTTTTAAACACCTTTTTTAAACAACTTTTCTAAAAAACCACTTCTTAAAACTTTTATTAGTAACAACTTCCCTTTAAACAACTTTTCTTAAAAACACTTCTTAAAATTTTTTTTGAAACAACGTTTCTTTAAACAGTTTTCCTTAAGGTACTGTTCTGAAGAACTTTTGAAAACAACTTTTTTTTTTAAACCAATTTTCCTTAAAGAACTCCTTACTTTTTTTTGTAAACAACTTTTTCTTTTTTTCTTATTTTTCAAAACTAGACCGCACCGCCACCGAGCCCAGTATTCAACCCTACTCTTGCAAAAAAAACGACTCGCTTGTCCATGAATCAACTCGACTCAACTCTTTAAAACCGACTCTCGATCCGCCGTAATCTATGTTTAAAAATCAACTCAACTCTTGATCACATTCATCGTGATCAAAAGCCGTCGTTCAGGATAGAAAATGCTAAATTGCATTTTCTTATCCTGAGAAAATTTTAATTTTTTCAATTCTGGACTTGTTCAAACATGTCCAGAATTATTCGCGTTGAACGATGGCTTCAAAAATGTAATCTTACACTTTTTAAAACATCAGCCACCGTCCCGTCGTTTGAAATCGCGGCGCGCATATACATACAATGCATTTATGCGGCGCGCGTTTCTTATTACGAAAGCTTCTATCGTAATATGTATGTACGTATGTACATAACATATTGAATTTTTTCGCGGCAAATCGTACTGAAGGTACGATTTGCTTTTTGATTTATTTTTTAATTAAATTGTTAAAATGACAAATTTTGCTGAATGCAAAATTTGTCGTGAAAATTTTTAAGTAAAACGACTTGGGTTGTAAACTGAAACTTTTGTTTTTCCCAAGTTGTTTTATGAGAAAAATTTTATAAATTATGTGGACTGTGAAGAAAATTGCTGATACAATTTTCTTCATAGATTTAAGAGATAAGCCAACCATGTTTTAAGCATGGTTAGCTTAGGTGAAAAAATTAATGAATATGATTTTTATTTTCTTCCCCTTTTTTCAGGTCTTTTTTTATTGTATTTTATATATTATATTATATATTAGGTATATAACAATCCTTCCCCCTGAGAAAAAGGGAATTATTCTTTGAAGAGGAATAATTCTCAGGGGAAGTTGTTGTGGGTGCGTTTTTTTTTTTTTTTTTGTTTTTTTGGGCGGGCGGTTCTTGGTTGGCTTTCGGTTGAGTGTTTACATCTTTTTGTTTTGTTATATACAATTTTTGTGTCTGTTGTCTGTTGTACAATTACGTTATTCTAGTTTTAGTTTTATATACTATATATTTTACTTATTCTATTTCTTTAATTTCTATGGTCCTTCTGACTTTATCTTAGCGTCTGCTAAAAATAGAGAATACGAAATTTTCTGTTTTTAGTGCATTTCTTATTGATTATTTTATACAAGAGTCTCTTTCCTGGCCCCAATTGTTTAGTAAAAATAAAAAAAAAATCTGTTTGATAAGAAAAAATGTCGTTTCATTTGGATATTCATACATACATGTCTAAATGAATTCCGTTCGACCGGCTTCTGTGCTCGTAATTTAATATCTCGTGCCGCTGATAAGCGAACGACAAGACACGGATTTATTTTTCTACCGAAGAGAGAGCGTTTGCACATTGCAATTGTATTTTTTTTTGTGTTTTTTTTTTTTTGAAGGGTCGGTGTGAGATATTGAAATGCATCTTGCATCGGCTTGGAAAGAAATAAGAAAGAAAAAAAAACGTTTGAGATTTGTGTTTTTGTAGCTACATACAGTGATATATATGGAGCTTATTTTGTATGCTTTAAGGGATGAAAGAAAAAAAACTTCTTTAGCTACTGCGGTTGCGTGGGATTCTCCGAGATAAGGGCACAACACAGACTAGGTGCATCTTAGCTAATTTTTGCCAACGTTAGCTATTTTGCCCTTTAAATTGGTTCGCGCGACCGGAGTAATTTATAGTTTCATCATGCAGTTTGGAGAAGTGTTAAGTCCACGCAATCCCTACGTCTGCCTCAGGCCCCATTGTGTCAGAGTACTCACTATCTCTGTGCAGAGTGTGGCTCGCGGCTGGAGGGGATTGATTCGTATATTGCTGCGGAGGGCCGGACGCCCGGATATATGTATTTGGTCCGCTCCAGCCGAGGTGGATAGTTTCCACAGGGTGGAGCTCTGTTTGTCCGCCCATGGCGGGGCTTCTTGGATAGCTTTGGGTAAGTTTTGATTATTATTTTGGAAAACGACTATTTTTCTTTATTTTCATTTTTCTTTTTCTTTCTAGGGGCGACGATGGCTCTATCCGGGGAGGTCGGCTGGTATTGCTGCCTGACATGCAGGGCGCATCCACTATACTTGGTGCACGAGGACGACGTGGCAGCTTTGGGTACCTCCAGCCCTGTGGCCGGTTGGGGTCTACCAGTAGCAGCATCGAGTCCTTTTCTCGAGGAGAATTGGGACGACCCTGCCCATGAAGACCCGAATGCGTCGGACGTGGAGTCAGGCGAGGACTGGGACCTCCCAGATGAAGGGTCTGGTTCTGCCCAGGAGAATTCGGATCTTCCCGGTGATGCTTTTGGTCCCGCCCAGGAATAAGCCACCCTTTTATTCAGGTAATCTTGTTTGATAACTGTTAATTTAATTTTAACCCTAATTATGATTTTTTGTTTGTTTTAGATGTGGTTGGTTCGTGGATGGTCCGGGACGTTCCCCAAGAGTCTCCGCTAAATTTTTCTTGAATTCTAGTTTTAAGAGTATTTTTTTTTTGCTTTTTTCTAAATTTTTTTTGGTGATTTGAAATTTTGTTAATTTTTTGGCTATTAATATAATATTTGTATTTTTTATTTCAATAAAATTTTATAACTAATGTACTCTATTTATTTATTTATTTTTTGTTGTTTTGGGTGTTTTTCAGGTTTATATTTTTTTCAGCTTATATTTGGGTTGACGAAAATGGTTCAAGGGGCTCTGGGCAGGGAGTTGAGTTTTCTCGTATGTCGGTTTCTGTGTTGGCGGATTATAATTTGTTGTTAGACTTATCTTATACTGGAGTCTAAATATTTACTTACTCTACGTTGCCTGATTATTTCTACGTTGTTTAATTATCCTACGTTGTTGATTTATTCTAGGTCATGTATGAAATTCTGGGGAGTTATATTTCCTTGCTACTCTATGCTGGCGGTTTTTACGAAAGTACTGTCTACTTTTGGTGTTTATTCTTAATGTTGGTTAGCCGTATTAGTTTGTTTTTGCTATCCTAGTTAATGTCTTATTTGTTAACTTCTTATTCTATTTTTCTACTAATGTAAGTAGCTATTTCCTATTTATAGCCTTAGTACATTACACTTCTATTTAATATAATCTTATGATTTAATGTCTATATTTTAGTAATTAGCTAATTATTTTTATTTATTACTTAATGTTACGGAATATTATTTATTTATTATTTTTATTATTTTTTGTGTAAATAAATTTCAATTATCTTTTATGTTTTAAGTGGTTATTTGTTTTAACTCTACTATCTTATGCATTTCTTTCTTCTATTTATTATCTTTTTTTTTTTTGCTTATTTAATTTATTATTTCTACTTTGCTATGTACTACTTAGGTTTATTAAAAAAAATTTTTCTTAGGTACTACTAAATAAATTTTATTTTTATGTAATATTAATTTTCGCGTGTTCGCTTTATCTTATATTTGCTACTATTATTTTAACTTATCTTCTAATACCAGTGTAGTGAAAGGGTAGGATGCTGCGCCAGTAACTCAAGAATGAGTCGGGGGCCAACCAACGAGTATAGATCTTTTTGATTATACTACTTGTATAGATCTCGCTCTGGGGGGACTTTGAGCCCGTTTCAATTTTTCTTGGGTTTTAGCGTAAACCGGTTCCATGGGGGTGTTTTCAGCTGTGGGATGTTGTCTTCGTTTAGCAACCCATGTCATGAATGCCGGTACGATATATTTTGCTACTGCCACCACAGATGCAAGTAGCAACAAGAGTCCGGTCATTGATAGGGATGTAATAGAGAGTATATGAGGAATCTTGGCCTTTGGTCCAAAGTGAATGTTGTTCACTTTGTTACGGATTTCTTCTAGAGATTTTGTATCCAGGTGGATACGATGGTTTGTATCATCTCCGAGGAGTAACGTCGGTTGTTTCTCAGGGTTTTTAGGAGCGGATATCTTGGACATATATTCTTCCAATACCTCTTGAGTTTCGTTTGTGCCTGGGAAGTAGGTTGGTTGGAAAACTCTTAGCGGATGTAGATTTTCTGCTTCGTAATACAGAGTGTTAGACATTATTTGCAAGGAACATGGTTCGTTGACTGTCATGATTCCTTGTCCTGCGAGACGATGGGTGAGTAACTGTTTAGTACAAGTTATATGTACTATAGTAGTTTCAGTTAAGGTGTACAGCCACGAATTCGGTCTATTAAGTTTTATTATTGTGTCTCTTGGGGGAATTTGGGCTCTGATGCTACATTGTGGGTGTTCGCCCAGTGGATTGAATAGAAGTTTGATAACACATTCATCTGTTTTTGTAGCTTTGGTGAGTGGTGTATTTAGCTTACCAATCCACGTATCTTCCTTGATTCCCTTTGAAATTTTTTTGAAAGATCTCAGGTTTTCTGGCTTCAGCAACAGAAATTCCTGGGTCTGGATTTGGCTTGACACATGAGAATATTTGATATCAGGTATTAATGAATGGTTTGGATCCACCCGTATGGGAAAACATCTAATCTGTTGGATTTTCATCTTGGGAATATTAAAAATGGGAAGTTTGATTCGGATAACTAATTTGTCCAGCAACAAATGTGTCTTAACATCTGCTGTTTGGTACAGAACTGACAAACAGTCCTGTAGATTGGGACAAGTGGAGTGAGATTTGTGATAAATCTCTAGCAAATAGTTTCGGGAAATTAAAAGGGGATGAATTTGATTATTTCTACTGGACACTATTACGTCCAGTAGAGCTTGTTGTCTAAATTCCAACTCTATCATTTGTAATGTTAGACTAGAAACGATCTCTTGTCTTATTTGGTGGGCTATCAAATCATCCGTTGTATTCTGCAGATGGTTAATCTGATTGATTATCTGGTGTTGTTGTTCAGACAGTGAGGATAAGGGTTTTTGAATTTGTTCAAAAGTGGTTTTTATTACACTGATCTCTTGCTTTTCCAGATCAGCTAAAGTTTGAGTATTTACCTCTAATTCGCGTAGTCGGCTGTACAGCTCCTGTTCGTTTCCGCTATCCATAGTGCCAAAGAGATAGTGCATCGCATTACCTATCCCATCAAAGATGGATCGGGGCTTGCGTGATTTAGGCACTGCCTCTTTAATGATATTGGTGCGTCTCTTAATGTTTTCCATCAGGGCATGTACATGTTTGGTTTGTAGGGTACATAGATCTTGATCGAAGGATTTGTTACCACATAATTGATGAACGTAGTGTTCCGCACGTTCCGCCAGTTTTGTCTGATTGTCCAACTCGCCCAGATCTAACTCAGTGATGACGCTCCAAGTGTCGTGGTAAACTGATAGGCTTCCAAGGTCCTCAAATAGTACTCCCGTATTATTTAGGGGCGTTATAGAGTAAGGTTCCTCCGCGAGGGCGCCTATTGTGGTCAGGAACAGTCCGTAGAGAATTATTGACCGCATTGTCATCTAGGAGAGGATAGGATAGGATATTAAAATGGGTTTTCTGTTGACTCTGTAGCTTAGGTTCTATTGTTCTTTAATTTAATGTATGTATGTACCTTATCACTACTTAGCTTCTATGGACACCTATTTATTCGTAGAAAGGTTTTAGACGGTTGTTATGTACCGTCACCTCTCGTTTGCGAATTTTAATTGTTGTGTTTACTGAACTGGGGATGCCGGTTACCGTATAGGGTCCTACCCAAATCTGGGAGAGCTTATGTTTGCGACTCTCGCTCTTGAGTAGAACCTTGTCTCCTCTGTGAAATGTCAGGGGACGTACAGCTTTGTCATAGTAATTTTTCGAGCGCTGTTTACTCATCAGAAGATTTTTTCGTGCCATGGCGTAAGACTTCTGAAGCTTATACCTGAGAATATGGTAGTAGCTCTCGTGATTATACACGGGTTCGGGGTCTCGCCTTAAGTTGGACGGAACGTCCGCTGTAAAGCCGTAGAGGCAGTCCATGGGAGTTAATTTTGTCCCTTCGTGTACACTGTTATTGTACACGAAAGCAGCGGTTCGCAGATAACTATCACATGAGCTGGGATTTTCGTCCACTATAGTTCGTAGATATTCAATCAATGGTCTATGTGCACGTTCGAGTGCTCCATTTGATTGGGGATGATAAGCTGAAGTCTGCAGCTTATTTATCCTGAGGAGTTTGCATACCTTTTTGAATAGGTCACTCAGGAAGTTACTTCCCTGATCGGTGACTATTCTTTCGGGAATGCGGTAGCGTGTGACGATTTCGTCGAAGAAAATTTCCGCT
This sequence comes from Dioctria rufipes, assembly GCA_963924295.1. Lineage (NCBI taxonomy): Eukaryota > Metazoa > Arthropoda > Insecta > Diptera > Asilidae > Dioctria > Dioctria rufipes. Next base: position 124,882,452 of record OZ002741.1, on the reverse strand, counting down.
ACGGTTATAGCTTCCCCATTTGGTATGGCATACCAATCTACGAACTTCGTGAGGTTATCCTGAAACGTTAATATATATTTGTCTCCGGATTCTGTCTCCTCTAGTGGGCCGACTATATCTAAATAGATTTTATCGAATGGTTGTTCCGCTATGTCTGTAATCACCATCGGCATTTTATACTGTGGTGACGCCTTCATGGTTTGACATTTGGCACACCGCTTAATGTGCTTTTTGATGTCACTAAGCATGTGCCTCCACCAGTACTTTCTTCGGATCCGTTTATAGGTTTTTATCACTCCCTGGTGGCCACCAAAGAGAGAATCATGATAATCCTTTAAGATTAATTGAATCTCCTCTGGGCTTGTGATTACTTCAGGGGGATGAGTTTCGTCTATAATTTGTGGATTGGTACTAGGTGGGCTGTCAAGGTCCTCTGCCGATTCTGGATAATGAGTTTGTTCTTTTTGTTTGGACTGGCTGTCTTGATTTGTTCCACTTTCCTGAATGTTTCGTGTCTGGGCTCTAGTTACTGCATTGCATTGCAGACACTCCTTTTGGTCCGATGAGTGTTTTTCCTCCTCTATATCCGAGTCCATTTGGTGGTGGACTATGGCTTCTACCGTGAAGGTTGCAGTTTCCTTGTCTTTGTTATTATCCCGTGGAATGCGGCTTAAAGCATCGGCATTCGTATTGTACTTTCCGGGGTTATACTCAATTTTATAATTGAACTCGGAAAGTTTATAGTGAAATCTCACCAGACGGGATGTGGGGTCTTTAACATTGAAGACACCCTTGAGTGGTTTGTGATCTGTATAGACCGTGAACTGTCGGCCTTGCAGATAACACTTAAAATTTTTAGTCGCCCAAACTATAGCCAGTAACTCTTTTTCAATAGTGGAATAATTACGTTCGGCTTTGTTCAGGGTACGGCTGGCGTAGGCAATTGGCTGGTCACTTCCTACCTCTTCTTGAGATAGGACTGCTCCAAGAGCCTCGCTGCTGGCGTCTGTAGTAAGGTTAAAGGGTTTTGCAAAATCGGGATATATTAAGAGTGGAGGGGAAATTAAAGCGTCTTTTATGCTTTGAAATGCCTCTTGGCATTTCTCAGTCCACTTAAACTTTACGTCCTTTCGGAGTAAGTTTGTTAGAGGACTTACTGTTTTTGAAAAATCGGGTATGAATTTTCTGTAGTAATTCGCAAGGCCCAAAAATGATTGCACTTGCCTTACTGTCTTAGGAGTGGGGAAAATTTGGACGCATGCCGTTTTGCTAGGGTCAGGTAGTGCTCCTTGGTTAGAACATTTGTGTCCTAAGTACACTACCTCGCGCCTGAGAAATTGACATTTCTCAGGTTGAAGTTTCAGGTTATTTTCTCTTAACCTGTCAAAGACTTTGCGAAGCTTTTCGTTGTGGTCTGCCAGACTTTTTCCATAGATGACGATGTCATCTAAGTAGACGAAACATTCTAGGCCTTGTAGGCCAGTTAATATGAAATTCATTAAACGCTGAAATGTGGCCGGGGCTCCTTTAAGCCCGAACGGCATGCGTTTGAATTCATAATGCCCGTAGTTGGTACTGAAAGCCGTCTTTGCTCGATCTTTCGGATCGACGAGTACCTGATGATAGCCATTGGCTAGGTCTAGGGTGGTGAAGTATCTTGAATGGCCCAGTTGATCGAGGATATCCTCAATCCGTGGTAGCGGGAAGGCGTCGCCAATCGTTTTTTCGTTCAACTTACGGAAATCAACGACGACACGCCACCTTTTCTCACCATCTGGTCCCGCTTTTTGGGGACGACTAGCAGTGGCGAGTTCCATGGGCTTTTGCTGGGCTGGACAATGTCGTTGTCCAGCATTTCTCTGAGTTTGCTCATTTATGACATTTCGCTGTGTCTCTGGTAACCGGTACATCTTTTGGTTAATAGGTGCTTGGTCTTGCACCAAAGGGATGTCGTGGGTGATGGCATTGGTATGCGTAAGCCTGTCACCTTTTAAAAAGAATATGTCATCATATTCATAACAGAGATCTGTTATTGAGGCTTTTTCCTCAGTGTTTAGAGTTTCATCCAGACTGAGTTCTTGCTCTAGTCTGGTGAGGCGGGGATGATTACTGGTGTCTTCTTGTTCGACTTCGGTTGGGAACAAGTATTTTATGTGTTGTAGGGTGGCCGTCTGATCGGCGCTTATTGCCCTGTTTGTATTGTTCTTAAATCTAGTTCTATTACTATTATCCCTATTCATTTTACCTCTTAACCTATTTCTTTGATATATGAGTGGCGCTGGGCCAGATGGATCTGCGGGAGTTGCTACCGGCAGACCATTTGTGTGCTGGCCAGCGCCTGACGTTGGGGTTTTCATGAGGGACCCGCAAGCGTCTTGAAGCTGTTTCTTGTTACTGCTTGGTTGACCTGGGCTCTTATGCCCTATTTTCTTAATCTTAGGTTTAATTATATTTTGATGCTCACCATCGCCACCATTTCGACTCATGGGATTCAAAGGATGGGCTGTTGTAATATTTTTATCTGGCTCTCGTTTGATGGGGACGACAGTGTAGTCTTTAATAGGAACCAGCTTTAGGTTCACGCTTTTTAGGACTACTTGTGAACTGCGTGTGTTGAGGATTCCTATAGGGACTGCCTTTAACCCAGCTGAGAGCAAGCTGTTCGCTAAGAAGACTCCGTCGTCTATTTCTTCTGACAGACTGAGCATTTCTTCCTGCAACTGCAACGGAACTTTGACTACGATCTGAGACCTTGCTGGTATGCATACAGGATCCTTTAAATTTACCTGATGCTGGCCAGTCTTACAAGCCAGATTTTTGGTAATCAACTCACCCTTATCGCGTTCTTGTTTATCACAGCCGACTTCTTCTGACTGAGAAGTTTTGAGAACACTTCGGGTAGAAGGTGTATCCCCGTCGGGTTTAATATCTTCTACCAGTGTCTCTTTGTTGACTGTGTTTTGTGAACACGGGTTGTCCGATGCGGTTTCTAGTGGAACAGCAAACTCTTCCGGATTAGTTTCCGTGCGAGGAAATCGCAGAACCTTGTTGGGTCCCTCAACATTACAGTTTTTGGCTAGGAAATCATTTCCTAGCAAGCCGTCGTCAGAATTACCTGGGATGTTTTTTACCACCTGAAAGTTGCAAGGTAAGTTACTTATTAGCATGAAGTTTCCTTGGCAACTTCCTAAGGTTTTTCCGGTGCCAAAAGGGCTTTGAAGCGTTAGTTTTTTGTTGGTGTTTATTAGCTCGCGAGATTTGAGAGCTTTTTTCTTAATTATACTGATCTCAGCGCCGGTGTCCACTATTAGCTGGGCCTGACCATTTAGACCTATGTCTAGAGGAAGTCTGGCGGTGGGCACACTGAAGTTGGGCGGCTGAGAGGACCCTTGTTTATTGCTGGTAGGGTTTATAGTCGAGCCGGGGGGTTTTGGGTCGACTCTTTGTCGTTTCCCTGTTTTTTATCTTCCCACTTTTGCTTTTGTCGACATTCGTCGATCTTATGTCCACGGCGCCCACAAAAATCACATTTTTGTCTTATGTTAAAGACTCTGGGACCTTTTGTATTGTTCGGGTCAGACTGTGCTTGATTGTTAGGCGATCCTCGTGTGAAACGATTTGCAGACTGTGTTTAGTTGTTTCGACAGTCGCGAATGTCATGCCCGTAACTTCTACAGTTAGTGCAGAAGGGGGTGTTTTTGCGTTTTAGACACTCTGTGTAGGTGTGTCCCCGCTTCTGGCATAAATTACAGGTGATGTTTTGTACCAGATTTTGTGTATCCGGTTGTCTAGAATCCCTTCGTGGAAACGGCGGGCGTAGTGGTGGAGCATGTACGTACGGGGGATTGTTAAATTGCCTGGGCTCTTGTGCTCGTGGTGATGCATACATGGGTGGCTGTGGTGCTTGATTGTAAGGAGTTCGGCTGAGAGCCCGAACTCGAAGACTAGGGTCTATTGGTGCCATTGGATATGGTTGTTGCGTTAGCGGCGTTTGGACGAAAACTGTGCCTGCTTGCAGCTTTTCCATGTCTAGAGCCTTTTGTATCAGCTGCTCTAGATCATTTTCTACCAGCGTGAGGAGGTACTGGCATAGGTGGGGATTGTTCACTCCACTTTTGAGGGCATTCTTGGCGAAGACCGCCAACTGTGTCTTCACAGCTGGGGCTGCCGTTGCTCCGTACTTCAGTACCGCTGCCTCGTTGCAAAGCATCAACAACTGCTTCACTCTTGTTGTGAAGGCAGTGAGAGTTTCCAACGGGTTTGGCCTCATTGTGATAAATTTGTTGACCAACTCTTGGTACGATTCTCGTGGTAGGTAGGTTCTGTTCAGACGTTCCTCCACCTCACTAAAAGTAGTTGGAACGTCCGAAGCGAACAGCTGATAAGCATCGCCACGAAGTCTTGTGGGAAGATATGTAGGAAGGCTGGTTTTTCTTCCTCACTTAAACAGTGTAGGGCCTGTTTGCAACAGCCAATAAATGTTTGTAGCTCACGACCTAGCTGTGGGGTATTTTCACCCGAAAACAGAGGAACTAGTTGTGCCGTGAGCTTGGCCACCTTCGCATAATCTACCATTGTGATTATCTTTTTATTTAAACTTTTGTAGGGTAGTCTACTTGTGCTTTGTCGAGTTTCAGGGCTGGTGTCTGGAATCCGTGAAGGATACTTCTAGCCAGCCACTAAGGAGATTTTCGGCGGTTGTTTGGTCCGCTTCGTCACCACCAATATCACTGTCACTTTCAGCGCTTACAACTACACTGGCTGAGCTCTTATCTAAACCTAGTGAACGTGAAAGCCCGGCAAATTCGATAAGCTCCTGTTTGAATCGCTCTGTATCTTTTTTAAATTTTTCGATTTTTGTCAGCCTCTGCTCTCTGCCTTGACTTAATCTATGGTCAAGAGCGCCGCAGTGCGTGACAGTGAGCTTATCGGATTCACGTGCCTTTTCTAACAACTTATCTAAAAACTTATCTAGACTTACTTTAGATACAACTGTGGGCCCTGTTAAAACGGTGCCGCTTCGAAGGCGAACTCCTTTTCCTTCTTGCTGTGATGGGTCTGGATTCTGGCACCCTTGGCTACCTGGTTGTGCTGCGTCGTCTTCTGTGGCGTTGTCTGTACCTTCCCGGAGGTGTTGTAAATTCTCACCTGGGGATTGCTCCGCGTCGGATGAAGGTGTAGAGTTTGATCTCGTGCCTGTCTCAGGTGCCGGTATCGAGTTTCCTTCTGACATATGCGTCCCGCGTTGTCCAAAAGGGGGCTTCAAGCCTTCTTGGAGTATTCCCTTCTGGAATGTTTCTTGCTACTAGGGGTGCTCCTGCCGTCTTATTTCCCTTGGCTGAGATTGAAAGGGGGGCTTTTGCCGACTTCGAGATCCCTTTCAATCCTGGAACGAAGTTTTTCTGTTGTGGCTTCTGTTTGCTGCCGGGGGGGCCCTAGGCCGACTTATTTCCCCTGGATATGGTTGAAAGGGGGGCTTAAAGCCTTCTTCGAAATCCCCTTCAACCCAGGAACGATGATATCTTCCTTCTGGAGATGATTTTGATTGGGCCTGTCTTCGTTTTCCTCCTTCTCGGTTTTGAATGGGTGTCCGTTGTCCTGACTTCTTCTCGGTGCTGGGAAAGAGCTTCTGGTAAAGTCCCTTGCTGATGTTTCTTTTTTCACTCACTGGGGTGAACGCTTGCTCGCCTGGAGCAGAGGCGCCTATAGATGATATCTACCCCGAGCGTTGGGGGTGACGTGGCCGTATAATGTGGCTAGTGTCACAGGTTCCCCGTAGATTCGTGTAGGACCAAGGCTTTTCAAGCGTTTACGATCGTTTAACTTGACCAAGCTTCCTTGACCCTACCGGCTGCGCCAATTTTGTTATATATTTTTCTTTACGAAAGGGGTTACTTACAGCTTTCACTCCTCGGCACTGTAACCGATATTCCTTGGCTGATTTATCCGGAGGAAAACTCCCTTATTTTTTTTTTAACACCTTTTTTAAACAACTTTTCTAAAAAACCACTTCTTAAAACTTTTATTAGTAACAACTTCCCTTTAAACAACTTTTCTTAAAAACACTTCTTAAAATTTTTTTTGAAACAACGTTTCTTTAAACGCTTTTCCTTAAGGTACTGTTCTGAAGAACTTTTGAAAACAACTTTTTTTTTTTAAACCAATTTTCCTTAAAGAACTCCTTACTTTTTTTTGTAAACGACTTTTTCTTTTTTTCTTATTTTTCAAAACTAGACCGCACCGCCACCGAGCCCAGTATTCAACCCTACTCTTGCAAAAAAAACGACTCGCTTGTCCATGAATCAACTCGACTCAACTCTTTAAAACCGACTCTCGATCCGCCGTAATCTATGTTTAAAAATCAACTCAACGTCGCACATTAGTATATTCATATGAAGTTAAATTCTTCAGTTATCACATTAAATAAACTTTATGTATAATTGCTAAATTGTACTAGATTACTTAAGCAAATTTAGAAATTTATAATTGACATAAAATTGTTTCCTACTGTCCAAGCACAGTATTTCGAAGTATTATATTGCATTCTTTCAGTTGTAACTCATTTTTTCACATTATCTTGAAACCGGTGTTGTTGTGATCAGTTAGTAAATCAGGCAGCCGGCAGCATCTCTTGATCTGCGAGGCATCAGTACCACTCAGGAAGTATACTTGTGAACATATAAAAATAAATAGTCGAAATTAGCGAAAAAGAGTTTCATTTATTAAACCTCCTATCAACTCTTTCACAAAATTCTGTGGAATTAACATTGGCGCCCGAGCAGGGACTCCCAACATACACAGTGATCATCAATAATAAATTAATCATTACTGCATTTTCGTCGTGGGATTCCATCTTTACAAAAATTTCTACTCGTCGTTGGATTTAATCTTTATCGAAGAATTATTCAACCCGGCTGTGTATCAGATCATACTCTATGCATCGAGGATTAGCAAATAGAGAACTTGATTAAATCTGAATAACAGAGTGTACTTTCTTGCAAATAGCGGATTAAGCTAAAGAATTGCTGAGCGATACCGTAAGTTGATCCATGAAGTCGAGGTAATTAAAAATTGTCTGATTTATCTATATGTACGTTACTATATTGATAAACTATTAAACATTCCACAAGGCACGTAATTTTAAATTTCTGAAATATTTTAAATTTGTGTGGACTATGAACGTGAATTTATTTAAAATTGGAAATGTGTTTTTTTTTCTTTTTTTTTCTAATGGGAATTTAAGAATATACATACATACAGACAATACCAAACTATAGAGTGTAGACTAGAACAAGTGCATACAATACCTTGCAGTGAATGTTTGTAGATTTGTAGCTGAACTTAATCATAGATTGAGACTGTGGACATTTTATATACAATAAAGAGATTTCCTAATCGTAGTTAGCGTACGGCCAATATTGTTAAAGCTCAGTTAATTTCTCGGCTCCTTTCATATCAAAAAGACTTGTTAGAATGGCTGACAGTTTGAAAAGCGCACGCGCATCGACTAAGGGCTGCATTAGTCGAATAAAGAATCTCATTGACCAAAAACAAGATACATTAACTACGCCGGAGCTAGAGTGTAGACTCGGTATTCTTGAAAGTTATTTCAAACAACTTCTCGCGTATCAAGATCAAATCGAAAAATCACTTCCTCAAGATGACACACATGAAAAAATTCGAAGCGATCTAGAAGATCTGTACGTAAACACCAAATCAAAGATTCTTTCTCTCATAACAGCTCGTCGTACTAGTATCGCTGATACCTCAGCAACATCTTTTTCATTCCCACAACCAGTGGAAACCAATCTTCCAAAGGTGAAGTTACCTAATTTTTCCGGCGTTTATACAGACTATACAAACTTCATATCTGCATTTAGAGTACTTGTAGATGACAACCCCAGGTTAACTTCAATTGAGAAGTTTCGACATTTGCAATCTGGTCTGAGTGGTAAAGCGAAAAGTGCTATTGGTGAAATGGAAATCACATCGGAAAATTATAAAAAGGCTCTCTCAAGTCTAGAAACTAGGTTCAATGTCAAAACATTGATGTTTGAGTCACATATTGCCAAGATATTCAATCTTCCAAAAGCCACCAAGGGTTCAGCTAATCATCTTCGTAATTTAATTGATGAAATCAATACAAATGTTGCAGCACTTAAATCTATCGGTTCCGAAGCTGAAATTCTAGATTCCATTCTAATTTTTTTGGCAACTGAGAGGCTCGATAACGATACTACGTCCAAGTGGGAAGAGAACCGGGAGCTAGACAAGCTATCAAAGTGGGCCGATTTTGAAAAAATAGTCAATAGAAGATGTCAATTTCTAGAAGTTCATGCTAAAAAGGCTTTCGAAGAACATAATCTCCTTTCTCGAAATCAAAAACGTGTCAATGAGAGTCGTAAGGGCAAATTCCATGAAGGTCGATTATCGTCGTTTACCGCAGCAGCTGTGTCTGGCAATGTCTGTACTTTTTGCAAGAAATCTAATCATACGATATACAAGTGCTGTTATATATTTTTCTTTACGAAAGGGGTTACTTACAGCTTTCACTCCTCGGCACTGTAACCGATATTCCTTGGCTGATTTATCCGGAGGAAAACTCCCTTATTTTTTTTTTTAAACACCTTTTTTAAACAACTTTTCTAAAAAACCACTTCTTAAAACTTTTATTAGTAACAACTTCCCTTTAAACAACTTTTCTTAAAAACACTTCTTAAAAATTTTTTTGAAACAACGTTTCTTTAAACAGTTTTCCTTAAGGTACTGTTCTGAAAAACTTTTGAAAACAACTTTTTTTTTTAAACCAATTTTCCTTAAAGAACTCCTTACTTTTTTTTGTAAACAACTTTTTCTTTTTTTCTTATTTTTCAAAACTAGACCGCACCGCCACCGAGCCCAGTATTCAACCCTACTCTTGCAAAAAAAACGACTCGCTTGTCCATGAATCAACTCGACTCAACTCTTTAAAACCGACTCTCGATCCGCCGTAATCTATGTTTAAAAATCAACTCAACTCTTGATCACATTCATCGTGATCAAAAGCCGTCGTTCAGGATAGAAAATGCTAAATTGCATTTTCTAATCCTGAGAAAATTTTAATTTTTTCAATTCTGGACTTGTTCAAACATGTCCAGAATTATTCGCGTTGAACGATGGCTTCAAAAATGTAATCTTACACTTTTTAAAACATCAGCCACCGTCCCGTCGTTTGAAATCGCGGCGCGCATATACATACAATGCATTTATGCGGCGCGCGTTTCTTATTACGAAAGCTTCTATCGTAATATGTATGTACGTATGTACATAACATATTGAATTTTTTCGCGGCAAATCGTACTGAAGGTACGATTTGCTTTTTGATTTATTTTTTAATTAAATTGTTAAAATGACAAATTTTGCTGAATGCAAAATTTGTCGTGAAAATTTTTAAGTAAAACGACTTGGGTTGTAAACTGAAACTTTTGTTTTTCCCAAGTTGTTTTATGAGAAAAATTTTATAAATTATGTGGACTGTGAAGAAAATTGCTGATACAATTTTCTTCATAGATTTAAGAGATAAGCCAACCATGTTTTAAGCATGGTTAGCTTAGGTGAAAAAATTAATGAATATGATTTTTATTTTCTTCCCCTTTTTTCAGGTTTTTTTTATTGTATTTTATATATTATATTATATATTAGGTATATAACAGTGCTCACAATTCCTCGCTCTTTCAGTAGTCGATCGATACAAGGAAGTCAAACGTCAAGCTTTGTGCATCAACTGTCTGGCACAGGGTCATTCAATTAAAAGTTGCAACTCGTCGAGATGTCGCGTATGCTCAGAGCCACATCATACCCTCTTACATCGCTTCTCAGCTCCTTTAGATACTGCTGCAAATCCGTCTGCTGCAATAGCTTCGACAGCAACAGTGGAGCCATTCAGTTTGGAGCAACATGCTGGAAGTACCTTGCTCTCCAAGCAAATTGAGCGTCCGTCTGGTAATGTTATTTTAGCAACCGCACTGGTTGAAGTGAAGGACAAGTCAGGCTGCTTTCACACAGTCCGTGCTCTACTTGATTCTGCTTCGCAAGTTAGCTTCATCACCGAGAATATGGCAGCAAAACTTCATCTCAAAAACGGTCGTTTTCATGGTAATATTGGAGGTATTGGTGATTCGAATACCCGAGTTAGATTTACAACTAACACTGTAATAAAATCACGAATCAACGAATTTCAGAGGAACTTACATTTATCGGTTCTACCTTCCATTACGAACACACAACCAGAAAGACAAATTGACATCAGCAGCTGGAGCATACCTGCTAGCATCCAGTTAGCCGATCCACATTTCCACCGGCCACAGAAGATCGATCTGTTAATAGGAGCAGAGGTCTTTTTTGAGCTTCTTGCAGTTGGACAGATTAGATTAAGTCATACTCTACCTACATTACAAAAGACACAATTGGGCTGGATCGTGTCAGGCAATAATTCCCTCTCTACAGATTATAAGACCGTCTGTTCTGTTGCATCAGCACAATGGACCGAAGAAAATGAGCCACTAGAGAATCTAGTTAAAGCGTTTTGGCTCATTGAAGATGCCATGGGTGAATCTACATTCTATACAGAAGAGCAATTGAGGTGCGAAAGATTATTTTTAGAAACTACTCGTCAGGCCGCGGACGGGCGCCTGACAGTAAAATTAGCTTTCAAAGAGTCTAGCAATGCCCTTGGTGATTCACTGGTTATAGCTAAACAACGTTTTCTTAGCCTTGAGAGGCGACTAAATCGCAATTGTGAACTTAAGACCCAATACTCTCAATTCCTTCGCGAATACGAAGAGCTAAACCATATGGAGTTGGTTTCGGAAAGTGAAATCTCGTCGTTACGATACTTCTTGCCTCATCAGTGTGTGATTCGTCCAGACAGCTCCTCTACCAAGCTACGCGTTGTTTTTGATGGCGGGTGTCGAACTACATCGAATCGTTCCCTGAATGATATATTGATGGTAGGCCCAACTGTACAAAGGGATTTGTTCTGCATAGTTTTTAGATGTCGTTTTCATAAATATGCATTGACTGCAGATATAGTCAACATGTATCGCCAGATAAAGGTCGACACCGATGACGCTAACTTTCAATGTATTCTCTGGAGAGAGCATCCGAATGAAAATCTTAAATATTTTCGCCTCACTACCGTGACGTATGGAACTTCACCCGCACCCTTCCTTGCTACTCGCGGTTTGAACTACTTAGCAGATAAATTCAAAGATATATATCCACGGTCATCAAACATAATCAAAGAAGACTTCTATGTAGATAACCTAATTTCTGGTGCAAATTCGTTGGAAGACATAAAGCAAATTCAGTTGGAAGTCGATCATATTCTGAGCTCTGGAAAATTTGAGCTAAAAAAATGATATTCTAACCACGAAGAATTCTTAAGCGGAATTCCGGAGGATCAAAGAGAGAAGTTGGTGAGAATTAATGATTTGGAATTCATCAAAACGCTAGGCCTTATCTGGGAGCCGACAGAAGACTACTTTCGTTTCGTTGTTCCTGAAATCTCAACGTCGCTATGGATAACTAAACGCATAGTTCTATCTGACCTCGCAAAACTCTTTGATCCATTAGGTCTCATTAATCCTGTCATTGTGAAAGGTAAAGTTTTTCTACAGGAATTATGGAAGTCAACTTTAGATTGGAACGAGTCATTACTGCAATATTTACATACTGAATGGGACTCATTTATCATAATTTAATACAAGCCCGGCTTTACGTAGCTTGTCAAAAACAGCTTCTAGGACTTCAAGATGTTTATCGAAGGTCTGAGTAACGATAATCACGTCATCTAGATAAACAAATACGTAATCGCTTAACTCACTAGAAAGGACCCTGTCGATCAGCCTCTGTCACGTTGCAGGAGAATTAGTTAAGCCGAAAGGCATTCTCTTGAACTGGTATAACCCTCGCCCTGGTACAGTAAACGCAGTGTATTCCCTGGAATCCTTAGCCATCGGGACCTGCCAGAAGGCAGATTTGATGTCTAATGACGTCATGTATTTAGCATCCCTTAAACGGTCGAGAGTAGCCGAAACATAAGGAAGTGGGTATGCATCCTTTATGGTGACTTTGTTTAATTTCCTCTAGTCTATGCAAAAGCGATATGTTCCGTCTTTCTTGCGGATGAGAATAATTGGCGATGACCAAGCACTTTTCGATGGTTCTACCACTCCGTCTCTTAACATCTTATCCAATTCTTCGTTTATAACCTTTTGTAAGGCGGGTGATACAGGATAGTATCTTTGTTTGATCGGAGGGGAGTTTGTCCTAATAATGTGTTCCACCTGGTTGGTACATCCTAATCCCTTACCCATTTTAGATTCCACCGTGCGTAACAAAATCTCTAACCTTTATCTCTGATTCAGTGTAAGCTTATCTATGCTTTCCAACGAACACAACTCAGGGAGACTGTTATTTGGAAAAGACCACGAATCGTTACTTAAATCAAGTGAAATACCCATAGCCTTGAAGAAGTCTGTTCCTAAAATTATACTTATGGGTAATTATGGGACAACTAAGACGTCCAGAATTTTAACGGTATCTTGTAAACTGATTGGAAGACTTATTTCACCAAGAATATTTACCTTATCTCCATTTGCTAGTGTTACGGAATGAGCGCCTGAGGAATCGATTACTAAGCTTAAGCCCTTAATTAACTTCCACCCATGTTCACCCAATACAGTGCGGGTCGCCCCAGAGTCTAATAATCCTAACATTTCTGAACCCAAAATCGAGATCCTTAAGTATGGCCGTGAGTCATTTTCTACATGAAGCAGAACGCTGGCTAATGACAACGCTATGTTGCCAGCCTTATACAAGTTGATGTTTTTTGTCTTCGCGGTCTTTAACTCTCTACGGGGGCCCAACTCACCGCTTATTGCTGAGCCCTGGCCTCGTTTCCCGGTCGTCGATTAGCTGCTTGCTTGCCTTGAGCTCTTCCGTGAGGGTTGCAATTCGAACATGCTGCCCGAAAAATACCCACTGCTCCACATCCAAAACATCTCTTCGGTTGCCTGCAGAATCTAAAACTATGCCCCTCACCATGGCAGTTCATACATATATACCTGTTATTATTTGAATTAAAAGAATTCCTAGCTATGGCAGAGATAGGAGCCGTGGTCACATATGCTAGATCCGGCTCAAGCAATTGGCCTGAGCGACGAGGAGGAGGAACAAAAGCTTCCACTGAAACTCGAACTGACTCCAGTTTACGACCTAAATCGACTAATTGCTGAGGTGTATTCACTTCGCTAAGACCTAACTGAGTCTGGTAGAATGGGCTGATATTCTTTGTTAAAATACTCAACTGTTGCTTTTCACTAAGAGGTGAAATCAGACGAGAAAACATAGTTGTCATTACTGCGACGTATGTTCCCATGGTTTCGTCCTTACCTTGAGTCCTCCGTTTGATCTCCTCCATCAACTTATCATCATAATCGGGAGGAAGAAATTCCTGCCTAAGCTCTTTTACTAGGTCTGCCCATGATTGCATTCTACTCCTGTTGGCCCTAAACCAAATTAAAGCTCTGCCAGTGAACAAATCTAATGCAGACTTGAACAGCTGGGACTTGTTAACGTTTCTTGCTTCTCTTAGCTCTTGGACTCTCTCCAGGAATGAATTGAGAGATAGCCCTGTCTCTCCAGAAAATCTTAAGTCCCACTTATACAGGGGCACGACGGGTTTGCTGCGTTGAAATGAAGCTCCTAAAAAAGATTGACTAACTTGTATATCGCCTTCATCAGAACTTAACTCTTCAGAAAGATTCTCCCCTTCGGCCTTCGATTGTAGGGTAGCCAACCCGACTATTAAAGCAGTCTTAATACGACCTTTTTCTTTTATTTCCTCAGCATCTGTAGCTTCCATCCTATCATGCCTGCTAAGTGCCCATTCCAATTTAGTTTCCATTTTCTTAAATTCCGAACTATCTCTACCACCCTGGAAATTACTTAATAGTTTTGTGATTTCTTCTAACTTTTTATCTAAAGCTGTTCTATCAGTTTTAAAATCAATCGGGTATGGTGAACTCATTAAAGATTTGCCAGCTTTTTCAGATCTTAGCGCGGCACGGAAGGAAATTCGCATTTCTTCTACTGAGGCGGGTTGCGTACCTCGAATTTCTAACTCGTAAGCGAGTTCATCTTGACTTAATCTATTTATCTCCATTCTGTAAGGCATTTTACGTATTGAAACAATTCTCGCAGAATAAACTGCCGCACGCTCAGCAAATTTTTACTAGTGCAGAACTTCAAATAAAGAGGACAAATAAATTTAGGTGTATCTCGCTAAACTCTGGGCCTCAAATTCATGGAAAATAAAAATCCAATTGATGACAAGTAACTTCTCTTAGCGATTACAATTATTCTTAACACAGCCAGTTCAGTATGATTCCGAAGTGTTTGATAGTAAATGCTTACCGCAACCTAGATGGAAACGAAAAAAATTATCGAGGAAGTGTAAACGACTCCTTCCTTCAATTCAAATGCCAAATATTTCCCTAAGAAAAGACAACACCTAATCTCACGCTTCCGTCTTATCAAATGAAATTCAACGCCGTGCTGTGATAACAAATGCACTCAGTGAAAGGTAATAAGAAAAAAATGTCTGGAACTATTCCTTTATACACCACTGGACTAATAATACCAACAACTACTGCCATTAATTAGACATTTAGAGCTGTTTCCATTCATAACTTCCCCAAATCCGCACTGTTTACTAGGTACGCGATGATAAAATTATTAGAAGACCAGTACAAATAGATCTAATTCTGTTGATAAGTCTAGGCACAACACATATGAGCGAGTTTAAATATTTACAATAAGGAGAACTAGTACAAATGAATCCAATTTTATTTATATGTAAGTATTTAATATCTATATATGTAAATATGTAAATGTTCTTATAAAAATCTGGTCGAGCTCAAATGTTTCTAATTTGAACGTAAGTATTTCTTTACCTTATATTTCCATTCCAGGAGCAGTATGCTGACCCGACAACGTTGGGACAATTGATATCCGGACGAAGCATACATATGTATATAACTATTTTTATAGGAATTTCCCACTTAAATAAAACACAATTATCCCAGGAAAAAAAATGTTTTCAAAACACAGAATTTTAAGCAATGGACTATCCTGCGGGAAGTTCGCACTAACCCTACTATACAGAAGCACACTTTCGCTGCATCGAATCTATCAAAACAATAGCTTTAATATCGGAGTACAAAATTTTCTCATTCGAGAGTATTTCTGCGGTTATGGACCTTTCTTCAGAAAGCTCGCACTACACAATTCAACACTTATTGTATGGCCCGTTTTTGTTGTATTAAACTTATCGTAACGAGCACTTCGATAAGAGAGTAACAAATCTGCTTAATCACCATAACCAGCGCTAAGGTTATTCGTATGAAATCGCTCACAAACTGAACAAGTGAGCTACAAAGAAGCTTTCAAATCCAATTAAGTACTTCAAATCATATAAACTATGCAAGTACGCAAGTAACTCTAAATATCATACCCGTATAATTGGCGGGATTCTTGCTTTCTCGAGGTCAAATCACATACAAAAATTATCAAACTATCTGAAAATACACCGAGAGCTGAAGTTACAGGCAGTTACTGATCGACTGATCGATGAATTGTTATCTTATCAGCAGCTGTGAATCACAATGGACAGTCTGCTCGGTGAAACGAGTTTTTTTTCCCTGCTGCACCTAAAATGTGTCTTGTTTTGCGCGAACTAAGTATTATATGTACGACCAAAAACATTGAACTTGACCCGATTCCTGTTTGCAGTACAGCTGGTCTCGGTAAAATAGAAATTTTAACAACGCAGTAGGTACTTCGCCCCGTTCTCTCAAATACTGATGAGAATATAAATTTTTTTTTTTTATTTTGTTGCAAGTTTTTGTTCGGATATTCCTATTCACATGCAGAATATTGAATTTTACTGATTTGGGCCCCACGTTGGGCGCCAGAATGTTACGTTACCCTTCACGACGTAACAGTGAGCTCTGATGGCCTGTTTGGAAGCTCAGTGTGAAGGGGGGGGGGGGGGGTTATTTTACTTTAGATTGGTCTTTTTTATTTATTTTTTTTCCTTTTTTATTTAGTTTGGGCGCCACATGGTAACTTTGACACAGTCCGACTAACAAAATCTTGCAAAAATTTAGAAATGATTGAACATTTGGGGGGGAGCAGTACCGACAATCACTCTCCAAATTGAATACTACAAAACCGCGAATTTAACTATGAAAAAAAAAAGAAAAATGATAATAACACATCACCTGATCTTATTTTATACCTGATCTTAATTTGTCCCACGATGATGGATCTTCCCAGCACAACCGAAACTCTTTTTAATTGTCGATGTCCTCGATTATTAGCGATAATCCACGAGCAAAGTCAAAATACTTTTTAAAAAACTGTCCGCTGCCGATGTGCTCTGGTCTCAAACTTGAAAAATGAATGGCGCTCTCAAAAAAAATGCCGCGTCTGCCACTTCCGGGTCATAGATCGCAAGGCTGTCCAACACTGATCGAAGTTAATTCTGCTTTCGTCAGGTTTCGAATTATCGAAAGGGGCATTTATAGTGCTTCCCAATTCAGACAGCGTGCACGAATACTTCGGACATCAGATTGGCGAGCTACCATCATCATTCTCTCTGACCTTTTCTTTTACGCAGAACAGAATTCGATCGATTACGTTCGAAAAACTTTAAAGAGAGTCGGTATAGAGCTGGTGAAGAATGCTATAATATTGAAGTTATTTAAAACAGGTACTGCTTGACCCCATAATGCCCTTACAAATTTAGCTATCATACGATTATTTTATGATGTATCAATTAATAATTAATAAAGCTTTTCAAACGGAGATCGCTTGACCCTATCATACTATTACAATTTAGCAATACATAAAATTAATTTAAATTCGTGAAATAATTAACAGCAAAGAGCAGAAATTCCTTATATATTATTGTCGAGCTCATCCGAATTCATCGAGAGGCGTAATAGTGTATGGCCTTAGTGCCTTATCAAGCGGGCCTGCATAATCTACCCCAGTATGTTGAAAAAGCAAAGATGTGTTGACTCTAAGAGCGGGTAGAGAACTCATTAATTGAGTACTAGGTCGTGCATTGAATCGAAAACAGTCGACACATTTGTGGATTCGATGTCTAATTGTATTGCGGGCGTTTAGTAACCAATAATGATTTCTTATAGTACTTAATATTAGTTGGGTGCCTCCGTGTAAAGTATAATGATGTATATGGTCTATAAAAATGCTGGTTATGTGATGATTATTGGGAAGAATTATAGGGTGCTGTTGGTCGTAATTCAACTGAGAATTTGTGAGACGACCTGCAACTCGTAACAAATTTTCAGAGTCAAGTTTGGGATTGAGGGAGAGAATTCGACTCTTTTTAGGAAGGGGCAAATTCTTCTGTAAGCGAGTGATTTCGGTGGAAAAGGTGATATTTTGGAGAAGTCTAATTAAGCATTGCTCTGCCTTTTTTAGCTCCGAGACTGTTAAATATTGAGTAGTGGACTGTATTTTGCGCATGCTGTTTATAAATCTGAGACAGTATGCTGTGATTCTTACGGTTTTTTGAAATGATGAATATTTGTGTAATAAGGTTATCTGTTCTTCGATGATTGTAGTGAAGACTTTTGGTTTTTTGGACTCTAGTTGAGTATGTTTATCTTGTGATTGTTGAGGCCATAGATCCTCATTTTGATGTAACCAGTCTGGGCCATTCTACCACATTGAAGTAGTGACCAAGCTGTCTGGCAAAATTCCCCTTGATGCTACATCCGCTGGATTGCTCTTGGAAGGAACGTGTTTCCAAGAGACTTGTGGCATATTTTCGTGTATTTCGGTTATACGATTGGCCACGAAAGTTTTCCAGGTTGATGGGTGTTTATGAAGCCATGACAAGACTATATTGGAATCTGTCCAAGCTATTAGTTTGACTCTTTCTAATTCCAAATCGAGGGTTACTTGTTTAATGAGTCGAGAGAGCAGAACAGCCCCACATAGCTCTATGCGTGGGATTGAGACTGGTTTGATTGGAGCGACCTTAGTTTTTGCTGTTATCAATTGTACTTTGGGGCCCTCGTTTGTCTGTATTTTTAAATATAGAACAGCTGAGTAAGCATCATTGGATGCGTCACAAAAGCCATGGAGCTCCATATCTGTTGAATTAGGCATGTAGCCTAGCCAACGTGGAATCTGGATGTTTTGAATTGCATGTAATTGATTTTTAAAATAATTCCATTCTCTTGATATTTCTGTGGATACAATGTCATCCCAATCGCATTTTGAGAGCCAAAGTTTCTGAATTAAGATTTTTGCCGTGATTATGGATGGAGCCAGCCATCCTAATGGATCGAAGAGAGATGAGACTTCGGATAATATTATTCTCTTTGTATATGTGGTTTTTGGCTCAGGTATGTTAACTTTGAATGAAAAGCAGTCTGTGGTTGGATACCAATGGATGCCAAGGGTTTTTATGGAATCGTGTTCTGAAAATTCTAGGTTTGTTTTCAACTCTCTATGATTTAATGGCATATTATTTAAGAGATCATAATGGTTGGCAGTCCATTTGCGCAGGTTGAATGTCCCTTTTGCTAAAACTTCAATGAGTTCATGTTGTAATTGCTGTGCCTCATTCAAAGTATGTGCTCCTGAGACCAGATCATCCACGTAGAAGTCTCTCATGATGCTCTTAGCTGCTCGAGGATGATTGATCGCTTCGTCCTTTGCTAGTTGTTGTAGAGTTCTGATGGCGAGATATGGTGCTGGTGTAGTTCCAAATGTGACCGTAGTCAGAATATAATCTTTTAATTTTTCATTTGGACTGTCTCTCCAGATTATTCTTTGATAATTCTGGTGTCGTGGCGTCATTTGAATCATTCTGTACATTTTCTCTATGTCTTCTGTAAATGCAAACTTGTACAGGCGCCATCTCAGTAGGGTAGTCCATACCGTTGGCTGGATTGTAGGTCCAACTAATAACTGCTCGTTTAATGATTTTCCATTTTATGTACGAGCTGAGGCATTAAAAACAACCCGGAGTTTTGTTGTGGTGCTCCCTTTGAGCACCGCATGATGTGGGGATAATAGAAAGCATTGTTGTCGTGTGATGTACTTTCTGTTGGTGTAAGTGAGATAGGCCTCATGTGGCCGAGGTGAATGTATTCATCTATACACTCCTTCTATAGTTTGCGCATTGTTGGATTATTCGATAATCTTTTTTCTAGTTGGAAAACTTGTTTGACAGCCATGTTTCTGGACTGTCCAAGTTCGGGTGAATCTCTGGTCTTGAAAGGTAAATTTACTTCATATTTGCCAGAGGGTAATCGCTTAGTTGTCTCTTGATAGAGTTGTTCGCAGAGTTGATCTTCTGGTGATAGTTTTGATTGAATGCTACATTCCTCGAGCTCCCAAAATTTTCTTAATTGATCGTCCAACGTAGTGTTTATGGTGGTGTGGGTGGATAGCACGGTGTAGATAGTGCTTTTCGCTTCTGGTACTGCTCCAACCAGAATCCAGCCCAATTCTGTGTTTTGGGCTGTGGGTGTATTGCTAGGTCCTCTTTTAATGCCATTTCTAATAATGGCGGCGTAAACTTCTGCTCCAAGAAGAATATCAACCCCTCCCGGAACCGAAAAGGTGGGATCCGCTAATGGGAGATTGTTAATGTGTCTCCAATTTGACACGTTAATCGTATTAGTAGGTAGCAAGTCTGTGATTTTTTTTATCACGAGCATATTGCTTGTAATTTTGAACTTGGTATGTAATGACTGAATGATGACAGTTGTTTGCTTTACAGCTGTATTGGTGGGCGTTGTACCAAGTCCAGTTAGTTGATAGGTGGTTGGGAGTCGTTTAAGCTGTAGTCGCTTAAAGGCTCTTTCAGTTAAAATGGAAACTTGAGATCCAGAATCGATCAGTGCTCTAAACACTATTGTGATTCCAGATGGTGATGTGACATTTATCAAAGCTGTAGAGAGTAGCGCTCTCTTCATATTAGATGTTAGAAAGTTTTGAATTTGTTGCTCATTACTTCTGTCGGCGGGTGAGTATTGCTTTGTTTCCATATTGGAATTTTGGGTGAGCTGATTGGGTGATTAACTTTCGTAATGAAGCAGTGTATTGTGATTTCTGTTACAATGATAATATCTTTTTTTGCTTGTACAATTTGATGTTGTATGGTTAGGTGATAAGCAATTCTTACATAAATGCTTATTTGAGACAGCTTCCTGTCGCTGTTGGGTGGTCAGAGTTCGGAATGTTGGACAGTGAAAAATTATATGGTCCTTTTTGCAGTGGCTGCAATTTGTTTTATTAGGTGGGGGCGCTGGATTCTTAGATTTGTTTAAGAGTCCATACGTTGTTCTAGGTGAGAATGGTTTTCTCTGTGTCGTGTTTGATGACATATTTTTGCTTCCTATCATTTCCAGGAATTTCGTGAGTGTCTTTAATTCTGGTAATTCAGTGCTATTATGTAAGCTCTGTTCCCATATTTGATGAGTGTCTGGGTGCAATTTCTGCACTGTTAAATATATTATTATTGGATCCCAAATATCAGTTACTATTTCTAAATTTTGTAGTGCTAATAAAGCCTCGGTTATGTTATCTAATAGCCTTTTAATATTGTTCGCACTGGCATGGTTTATGGTTGGGAGAGACAATAATTTTTTTAACTGTACATTGACGAGGATTCGCTTGTTTGAGTAGCGTTCCTTTAGGAGTTTCCAAGCTGGTTTATAATTTGCGTCGCATATTTCGTAATGCCTGAGCAATTTTTCAGCTTCTCCTATTAAATTCGTTTTTAGAAAATATAATTTGCCAACGTCTCTTAAATTATTGTTTTTATGAATAACCGAATTAAATAAAACGTGGAATGAAATCCACGTAGAGTATTCTCCATTGAAGGTAGGAAGTTTATTCTGGGGAGTCTTTCATTATTACATGAATTTGTGCTAGCATGTGATGTCTGAATCTGAGGAGGATTGTTGACAGGCGTTGGTGTTAGTCTGTCTACATCCTCTTCCATGCTTGCTGCTTTTTCAATATAATACTCCTGTACATCACTAAATGTCTCTTTCGTGAAATATTCTATTTTTCGATCTTCCTTTGTCGCTCTCTTTTGAATTACCCTATGCCGCGTTTGGAATTCTTTCCAATATTCGGTGAACGTTTGTATGCGTTTTTCTGTCGATTTGACAGTTTCCTTTTTACCTTCTTTTTGATGCCTTTTAAAGAGGTCTTCCATTAAATCTTTGACCTCTTTTTGATACTCAACCAACTCTAATACTGAGCTAATGGTTTCGTCCCCGGCGTCAGATATGCTGCCTTCATCATCTGTAGGCATTTTGTATGGAGAGGCTTGAATCACGTGATAGTATTAAGCAATGTATATTTTATATTTGATTTGACTGAGTTATCCGGCCTTGAAGGATCAATGTGAGATCTAGTCTCGTTAGGATAACTCAGTTTTTTTTTATTTGAAATATAAAATTTTATTTAATAATTCAATTTGCTTAACCTAAATATCACAAGAATTCATCACAATAATTCAATAAAATCAATCTAAAACTACCCTACAAACTAATATGAAATTCAATAACAAAAATTCAAAATATAAAAATAAATTCGACAATTCAAAAACAAATATGCAGCTCGCCACCCTTGAATTATTTATTCTGAAAAGGAAGAAGAAGCAAAATGTTAATCATCTATGAATAAATTAAAATTTTCTGAAATAAATTTCAAAGGGGTGCTTCGTCTAAGCACACGGAAGTAAAAAGCTTCTAAAGAGTTCAAGCACTCAGGTTATCCCTGATCAGAATTATCTTCTGTGGTGATGCGTGAGGGCACACAGAAGTAAAATGATTTTATGGAAAGTTGAGACACTCAGGTTATCCCTGATCAGAATTATCTTCTGTAGTAATAGGGCGCTCAGGTTATTCCTGATCAGAATTATCTTCTGTAGTAATAGAGCGCTCAGGTTATCCCTGATCAGAATTATCTTCTGTATAATGGGAAAGGAAATTCAGGTTATCCCTGACCAGAATTATCTTCTGTAATAAGTTAGGAAGCACAATTCTTTTTACTCAGATTAGCTCTGATACAGATCAACTTTGCCAAAAGAATGGTGCCATCAACTGAAATTCATCGGCTTTATATAGCCGCTGTAACCAGTTACGTCTTCTCGCCTCTTCGTGTTGCCCTAGCAACGATTGACGCGATGTCTGAATGTACCACAGACAGCTGGCTGATGTAATGTCATTTACTGTCATCAAAATATGTAAATATTAGGAGGTAAGTATGCTTTGCTGAATTTTTATATTGATTTGTTGATTTTATTGATGACTTTTGATTGTTTTTAGGCGAAATGTCGTTTCTAGGAGTATTGTCTGATGTTCTGCAGTATGTATACAATGTTCGGGTGAATTTAATTTGAATTTTCACCGAACTTCACTGGAGTTAAACTGTGTGAAATGAAGATTAGATAATTGTTTTTTGTCATTTATTAATTTAACTTGATGTTTTGTGGTTTCTTTTGTTTTATATTTCAGGACATAATTCGTCGTAGGAAGGCACACTCAATATGCCTCTGGAAGTACGTCGAGGGAATATTTTTCTGCTTAGTGAATTTAAGCTGACAGCAGGAACTTCATCGTGGGATATTTATATTTATATGTGAGGACTGAACTTTTGCTTAAACTCCTCGTCTGTGCTGATGGTGATCCTCTCGTCTTGCATTATCACATTGGCTTCTTCCATGGCTGTGATATTGTGCGGATTTATTAACCATAGAGGAATTTGTGAATTTAACAGATCCTCAAACCTCTAAGTAAAATCCTTGTGTAATGCGTCCAAGTGAGTGACATATGATAAAATAACATCGTCTTGAAGCATTTCTGGTAATTTTGACAAATGCGGAAACTGTGAATATTTCTGCTAAAATTTAGTTTATAAAGGATGAGTTTATCCACAAAGGCCGATATTATTGATTTTGTTTTAACTTTGTTCAACATAACAAAGATATCAAGCAAGTAATAAATAACTGTTTTACATTGTTCAGATTTTCTTTCAAACTCGGATCTTTTTCTTGTAAAAACTCTAACACATATTCAAAAAAAGCTGAAAATCTTGCTAAGCAAGAGCCTCTTGATAGCCTGTGAACTTCAGTGTGCAGAAGTTATCGAGTAAAGACTTGGTCTTTTTCCTCACATAGCTGAGCAAATAACTGAGAGTTCAAAGAATTGCTTCGAATCTTGTTGGCAGCATTTATAACATATTGTAAAGACTGATGCAATCTAGGACTCAGATTTTTTGCTACTAAATGCTATCTGTGAATCACGCAGTAGTAGATGAGTGTATTATCATTCAAGCTACAACGAATTTCAAAACGCAAATGAACTTTCAACCTAAGTGCAAGCTTGTTATTTAGTAAAATATCAGGAGCATATTTGGACTTGAACTTGATCATGATTTCGTTCGTGTTAAATCGGGTATATATATATACAGAGCAAATCAAAACGAGCCTGAAAGACTTGTACGCTCGAACACATTATGTTGCACGAACTCGTCCACGCCCAGTTTTCTATCTTGTACGAACTTGTGCACGTTTGTTGACTTGTTGAGTTTCTTAAAAGTAGTACAATGATACTTCCTACTAAAATAATAGTCATTCTTATTACAAGTTGGCACACGTAACACAACTTATACAGTATCTGGAAAGTTTTAAATAAGAGCTTGTGTTAATTAATAGGGGTCGATTTTTAGACCTCGTCGACCACAAAAATCTGTTTTCGTTTATATTGACCCCTGGGAAACCGATATCGAGCACAAGGGGTCGATATCGACCACTTTGGGAATCCTAGTCTTAGACGATCCATCGCATCCGCCTGGCTTGAGTGCTAAGGAATGCCTTCATGGGTCATGGGTCGAGCCACACATTGGGCGTCCCCAGCAATAAGCCCTATGTTTGAGACCGGCTAGCACAGTCGACCATTTTGTAGCATTGTCTGAACCACAGGTGGTCTAAACCACTCTGCCCTGTTATGGTCGTAGCATACTGCATGTAGCAATATGCTACACTGAGATGAGTTGCGAGCATACGGCCGGCCCATAGCCACATGAACGGCGAAAAAAAACGGGCTGAAGACCGACGGACAAGGAAGGAGAAGATTCAAGAGATCCGAGATAGAATGACAAGGTAAGCTAGTTTATAAGGTAAGCTAGTTTATAAGGTAAGCTAGTTTATAAGTAAAAAGTTTTCCACTGTTAGTATTTAATATTCTATGGAAATGTAGAAATTAGACAAATTAATGCCGATACATTCTTAACGTGTTTTTGTATTTCTAACAGCAGTAAAACTGATTATATTGAAGGCAAAATGTTTACAATCAATATTTGGGCTGAAGACCGACGGACAAGGAAGGAGAAGATTCAAGAGATCCGAGATAGAATGACAAGGTAAGCTAGTTTATAAGATAAGCTAGTTTATAAGGTAAGCTAGTTTATAAGGTAAGCTAGTTTATAAGTAAAAAGTTTTCCACTGTTAGTATTTAATATTCTATGGAAATTTAGAAATTAGACAAATTAATGCCGATACATTCTTAACGTGTTTTTGTATTTCTAACAGCAGTAAAACTGATTATATTGAAGGCAAAATGTTTACAATCAATATTTGTCTTGCAAGTATCACATTTTTATAATCTACTTACTTAGATGAAATCAAGTGAAATGAATGATAAAAACGGTCAGTTTTTTTACTGAATTTACTTTGGAATCTAAAATTAAATAATCTAAGAGAAAACACATTCTGGATAATGATAGCGAATAGTGCCTGTCATTTTATGAGTCTTATAGCAGGTCTCAAGAAACAGTTCTTTTTTATATAGTAGTAGCCGTAATATTGCCATTACCGAATTATATAGCTTGAGTTATATAGACTAGTACTTGAAACTTCTTTGTGACCACTATAAACAACTTATAGAGCTTAAATGGAGAATCATATAAAGGTTACCGTGACCTTATTTAAAAATAAAGGTTTTATAAAATGAGTGATAAAAATATCCGCGTTACGTTAATACAGCTTCTTATAACTCAGGGTGCGTTCGATTAAATTATTTTAGTTATAGCAGTTGTTATAGTAATTTTTCAGTTACCTTTAAAAAATCTGTTTATACTGGTGATGGTAACGTTTACACAATGCTTGGAGTTATCATATTAATTTCTTTTAGTGATTGAAATGTTAGGACAATTAATTTTCGTTACCTTTATAAAACAATGTAATGCAAATATTTATGAAACCTATCTTGACATAGAATTTCGGTACATTTTTATATCCTAGATGAAATCTATAGGGTATACTAAGTTTGTCATTCCGTTTGTAACACCTCGAAATAATGATGGTAGAGCAAAATGGATTGGGCACCCATTCATAATATTAAAAGTTATTTTGATTTTTGCATGTCCGTCCGTCCGTCCGTCCGTCTTTGCGCACGATAACTCGAGAACGCGTATACTTAGAGAGCTGAAATTTTGTACACGGACTTTTAAAAAAAACGTAAAATTAAGTTCGAAAATGAGACAAATCGGGCAACTCCTTCGTGGGGTTGCCATATAAAAATTTCGTTTTCCGCTATATATTTGGACACTGCCTGAGAACGCGTCGACGTAGAGAGCTGAAATTTCGTACATAATGGTTTTGCTTTATTAGCAAATAAAATGTCAAAAATGGACTAAATCGGGTATCTCCTTCTTGGTGTTTCCATATAAAAATTTAGGTCTTTTACGTATACTTTGAACGATCAATCCAAGACATTTTTATTGTACTAAAGACTTCTGCAGAATACGAAATCCTATAAAATTGTTTGTAATCATTTTTTCTGTGCGACAAACCGTTCTAGAAATATATGCGAAAAACCACTTCAAAATCAAACTTGAATAAATCGGTGACCATACGAAATTTAATACGGGCATTCATCTAGAGTATCATAAGAATTGGTCTGAGACCAGTTCTAGCTTTTTTACTTGTTTTTTAATTTTTATGATTTTCTCGCCAAAATGCCTAATAACTGTTATATTTTCTTCTAAGAATTAGAAGCATGCAACCGTTTTTTAGATAAAGATATTTTTTGTGATGTATAATGTCATTAATTTTGCTACTGACGATATGTTTAATGAGAGTTTGAAATACAAAAATAAAAAATAACGAGACATTAGCCGTTTTCTATTTGCTTTGTATGAATTGTAGGGAGAGTGTCTACCAATGGAAATGGACATCAAAATTAATTAGATACAAAACCAAATGTACGTGGTTTTATAATTTGAATAAAAATCACTACACGTGCTCGGTTTTTTTTTTTTTTTTAGAACAAATACGAGTACATACTTCAGAAATTTAACGTCAGGTTCTACTTTGTCTTTTTATTTTTTTTTTTTTTTTAAGATTGAAATCATTGCCCAATTTGATAACATGTCTCATAATAGGTGGTCTACCATCTCTGTTGAAACCAAATGACTTTTAAACTTAAGTAATTGAAATTTAATTTGATTTATGTTTTAATACTCCCACTAGAGAGTGTTGAGGCTCACTTGAATTAATTGTAAAGTTATGTATGCATTAATATAATATAAAATATCACAAATTAAATTTTAATTTAATATTAAGTATGCCTTAACTCTCTCTTATATGAGTACTAAAACAGAAATTGAAATAAATTTCAATTAAATGGCTTGGTGAATACGGTCCTAAGTATACAGATTATTTACTAATAATTTATTCGAAGTATGTAGTAAAGTTTCACACATAAAGTAAACTATCGCTATACAAACATACATACATATATTTCGTTTATGCATTGAAAACAGAAAAAAAAAAGGAAATTCTCTGAAGTTACTACTTCCGATCGCGTATATACCTAATCCTTATACAACATCAAAATTTATACCCAAAATGAATTCAATTATATTTTGACGTTTTCAAACATAAACGTTATTGTTCAATAGCATGTGGTACAGCTTTAGTTCAATTCAATTCATAATCAACACTGAACTCATTCAGGGAAAAATAAACACAAAATAAATGCAATTTAATGATTTCGATTTAAAACTGAATTGAACTATTCATACGAAAAATAAATTTACCATTTCATAATTATCATCTAACTATCTAACATCTAACTGCGCCATCCCTAGTTTTTCACTATTCACATTATACTTGCCATAGAAGGTAATCCCTTCTTGCTCTATCCCAAATAACTTTTTAAATGCGACTGTAAATCTAAAAAAAAACATTTCTACGCGCAAATGAAAATTTTTAACCAAATAAAAAGGAGGTTAAAGCTCAAAAGAGACTCGATGAACTTATATAACTTCTAAACACACCTATGCTGTTCAATTTACAAGTGATTAGCTTTCTTTGCTATCTAAAAATATTGATCAGAACCCCATAGTTATTATAACAGTAATATCTAAAGATATGAAAAACAATAAAAAATTTCATTAAAGAATTTTCAAAACAATCTAGGTATGTACTTGAAAATGACAAAATTTAAATACCTACAATATTCAGAAATATATAATATACGTTCGTAAATATTTTGTTTACTCACACGATTTGGTAATATTCATAAATTGCTTTCATATTTCGAAACCAATGTTGAAGTTGAGTGACATCAAGTGGTCGTCGATACCGATATCCACCTATTATACCAGGGATCTTTCGAAATATGTTTCAATGTTATACATAAGTAGAACCAGTGTGTAGTAAAGGTGCGGACCGCCATGGATATATCGAATCTGTTTTACACAGATGGCGGAAGTAGTAAAACTTTATAATTTTAACGATTTTTTTCTAGAAGACTCGGCACTCGGGAACAATTTAAAAAATAAAAAAAGGAACATAATAGCATAATAGAAATACACACAATTATGCTAGGAAAAAA
The DNA here is from genome assembly GCA_963924295.1 of Dioctria rufipes. Lineage (NCBI taxonomy): Eukaryota > Metazoa > Arthropoda > Insecta > Diptera > Asilidae > Dioctria > Dioctria rufipes. Next base: position 124,854,445 of record OZ002741.1, on the reverse strand, counting down.
AACAATGAGATTCTAAATAGAATTGAAAGTATGTATATAAATGATGACAGTTCCACTTGTTCAAGTTTACTTCCATCGAATCAAAAATTTAGAAAATTTTCTTATATGGGTTTCATTTAATTGACAAAATAAAAACAATAAATGTTTACTAAAAATTATTTAACTTACTTTTAGCTAATGATGCTGCTAGCTAACTGCTGAAGGTAAAATTGCCAAGAGTTATTATTGATGGCGCCACAACAACACTACGTTGAAAATGAGTAGTTACGCTAGGAGAGTTCTGGACCACTTTTTTAAGCCTCCAGGATTTCACCACAGATGGCGCCACCGTCGCAAGGTGGTTCGATTCCATACTCATGTAGGTTTGTATCTTGATTGTATTGGTTTGTGTCTTGGATAGCATGTGGTTTAAGTCCATACTAATGTAGGTTTGTGTCTTGGCTGTATTGGTTTTTGCCTTGGACGCACCATTGTGTCTTGGGTGCACCATTGAGTCTGGACTGCGCCCTAGCGGGATAAACCGGTACTACCGGGATGTGTCATTTGGTCTTGGCTGCGCCCTAGTGGCATTAGCAGGTACTACCATCATGCTCCCCATGGTGCCTTGGATGCACTATTGTGTCTTGGATGCGCCATTGAGTCTCGACTGCGCACTAGCGGGATTAACCGGTACTACAGGGCTGTGTCATTTGGTCTTGGCTGCGCCCTAGTGGCATTAGCCGGTATTACCAGCATACTCCCGTACTACGGTTTTCTTAAATAGATATGTGATGCACCTAAATGTAGGATTTTTATCGTGATTTTTTTGAGCGCCTAAATGTAGGCTTTTGGTTCTGAACTGATAATTAAAGTTAATAGTAGGCAATTTTTGTTCATGCCAATGGATTCTAGATGGTGGGTATGTGGTGGGATAATAAAGATAGGGAGGGGTGGGGTAATGACATTTTCATCAGAAATCCTCTACGGGCTCTGGTTTTCGAGATATTAGCGTATTAATAATTCAAGTTATTTTTGCTCATGGAAATGGATTCTTGCCGGTGTGGGGTGGGAGGGGACGAAATTTTCATCAGAAATCCTCTACGGGCTTTGGTTTTCGAGATATTAACGATATTTGTTCAAACAATTAGCTAACTGGAAATTATATAATTACTAATTGGCAATTAGCAGGGTTGGTCATTAGCTAATTGGCAATTAGTAATGTGGTGTGATGCGTAATTCTAATAAGCAGGGAAGTAATAGATATCCGCATCATTCGAATTTCTAGAAGATTCTAGAAGAGAGTTCTGGGTGTTTAACATTACATGTTGTACCTAGGTTTTTTTTCTTCTATTAGCGGGGAAGTTGTAGATATCACGTATGACGTCATCATGGTTTTTGTTGTTTTCAAATGCTGTAAGTGTTCTTAGCGGGGAAGTTGTAGATATCAGCAACATTCGAATTTCACAACATGACATCACATCGGCTTGATGTTTTCGCAGCAAAGTAATATTATTGGATTTAGGTGGGGTGCTTATATTGAAAAGACAAAGTCGCTCTTTCGAGTACAAACACCGCTTCCCTAGCGTCATTAGCCGGTACTTCATATGTTGTTCACCTCGAGGGAAAGTAAGGTTCCCTAGCGGCATTTGCAGGTACTACCACCATGCCTTGGTTTTGCTGTTTTCTTGCTTGACGATTTATTAGTGGGGAAGTTGTAGATATCAGAATGCCGTCATCCTGGATTTGCTGTCTTCAAGTGCTGCACCTAAATAAGTTTTCTTAGTGGGGTAAGTTGTAGATATCATTCGAATTTCACAACATGATATCACCTTGGCTTGATGTTTTCTTCGCAAATTATTATTATTATTTGGTCTTGGGAGGTGCGTACATTGAAAAGTCACAGTTGCTCTTTCGAGTGCAAACACCATTTCTTGAGCAAGGTTTCCTGGTGGCATTTGCCGGTACTACCTATGTTCTTCATCTCGGGCTTGGGGATACGATATCACTTTCAACACTATCCAGCATAGGGAAATAGCATAGGATTTCGATTTTGTTTCTGGAGTTCGCTTATTTTTTCATCTCGAATTTTGGGGATACGAGATTACTTTCAGCACTCTCCAGCATAGGGAAATAGCATAGGATTTCGATTTCGTTTCCAGAGTTCGCTTATTTTTCATCTCGAGTTATGGGGATACGAGATCACTTTGGGGATACGAGATCACTTTCAGCACTCTCCAGCATAGGGAAATAGCATATGATTTCCATTTTGTTTGTGGAGTTCGCTTATTTTTCATCTCGGAGTTCGTAGCTCTAAACATTTTTGAAGGGATGGGAAGCTTTATTGGCGGAGATTGCTGGTTAGGTTTGATTTGGTTTTGGAGGCTACGATTTGACGCTCCTGTGTCTGGGTACTGGAGGTTGGCTGAGAGCTATAGTGGCAATATCTGATACTGTGACTAGGATTGTATGGGTGTGTTGGATTGGGCTACGTTACCTGTACCAAGGCTTGGGTAGAATGTGTGTGGCTTATCATATTATGAGCGGAACGACGGATACTCTACCACAGGGGCATTACTCCATTTCAGCAGATCAACAACAACCGCTGAAAGAATCTAAGTCTAGTGTAAATAATTTGAAATTGTATTATAGGCGTTTTTCAAGAAATTTCAAAACTTCTCTTTTATTGATCCAAGAATTGTGTTTTGATGAAAATCTGAGCCATTTAACGTAAGCTTTATTTCCACTCTTCTTTAAAATTTTCTCTAGTTTTTTTTTTATTTCATCAACACTTATTTTAATTTTCTTGTCAACATAGTCTTTGGTAGTAGCATCATCATTTTCAAGGGGTTCACCAAGTCATTTTATACACTTTGAGTTTAGATCGTAGTCTCCATTTATCGTTAAATTAAATCCAATACCCCGCTCTCCTTGCTCACCAGCTGGACCCTGTGCACCTTGTATACCAACTGGTCCTTGAATTCCTTGTTTACCGGCTGGTCCCTGAGCTCCTGTTGGTCCACGATCACCTGCTTTCCCAAGATATCCCCGCTTAGAGAAAAGTCCAAACTTGTCAATGCTCATCTGTAGATTGTGTAGAAGTATGGCAATGGAGTAGTATTTAAACTATAATATCTGCTTCTCGCAACTGCTCCAGTATAGATACAATTTCATTGTTGTGACTGATGTTTCCAGCCTGCTTTAATGCTATTAGAAGGCGCAGTCTATCCACTAATTCATTTGGATCATTCCAGTAAATGTGATCAATGTTTTCTTTAGGCAGACGCATTAGTCCCATGCCTTTATGCTGTATTAGTTTACTGATTATAGTTTTATACTTAGCCGCTCTAGTACCTTTTATTTGTCCATCTTCAGCATAGTCACGTTTATATATATCGACTTTTTACAGGATCTTTCATAAATAGCAGCTCACATAACCCCAAAGTTGTTTTATAGTACCCTTGATAACAACATTTCCTACATCATCAACATCAAACGTTGAATTACCGATTCTCCACGCGTTATCATCATCATAGTACACTCCATAGGTTGGATCAATTTTAGGGCTATTATCAGTGAATAGCTTTAAATAGTTTGAAACTGTGTCTCCAAACGTATCGGGGGAGGTGACAGGAGACCTTCCTGTCAATGTTCTTGAATGTTTAGGTGTTGCGAATTCTTCTTCTTCAGATGTTAAGGAATAATCTCTATAATTTATAGGTGTGCTACTAGCCTCCATTTTAACATATTTTCATTTTGGGGGGGGGGGTATAAGTTCCCACAACCTCATTGGATTCTTCTTCTGCTTCTTCTTCTTCTTCTTTTTCTTCTTCTTCTTCTTCTACATCTTTGGTCTCAAACTTGACTATATCCGGCGGCTCGTATTTGACTGTTCTAACAAACTCTTTTAAGGGTTTAGCGATTGGCTTAAATGTTTCTTCAAGTTGAGCTTCTGCTTCAATTTTTCCCATCCTTGGGGCTTTTAATTTCCTTCGCACTGCATTCCTAGTCTTGATAATAATAACAGCTTTCCAAACAGCTCTGATAACAGCTTAACAGCTTTTAAAAAAGCTCTGATAACAGGTGAACAGCTTTTCAAACAGGTCTGATAATAGGTGAAAAGCTTTAATCTACTCAGCAGGTCCACAGGATTCGGTGTGCTTTCGACTGAGTTACAACTTCGACTTATGAAGATTTCACATGTTTCACCCTTTTATATTACAATGAAGGTATCAAATCCTTTACGGTAGCGCCCCTTGTTTAATGAGCTATCCTTATCAATCATCAAGAAACCATATTCACCCTTCCAACACTCAGCACAGGCTCTTCGAAATTTATCGAACTTCATGTCTGTATTCACATGATCATTATAGATATGTTTCAAATTCAAGTCATCTTGCTTGAATAAGATGATTAAATTAGCATTGTCATGTATTAAGTGCTTTGGTATATGCGTATATGTTTGACAGAGATAGAAGCTGTCTATATCTTCGTGGCGACCCATGCAAAAATAGGATCGCACATTATCTTGCTTTTCACATGCTACATCATCGAAAATAAACACTGAATGTGATTTGGCTTCCTCTGGTGGTAGAACGTCGCAGTTGTTTGAGAATGTATAATACCCCAACCCTGATATGGGAATATATGTAAATATTTTCATATCTGAGGCCATTGGGATGTTCCAGCAAACTTATCATAACATTAGTGTTTCCACAATTGGATGGTCCAACAATGATGCTCCTTATACTATTAGGCAATAGGGGCCCATGCTTCTTTTCCACCTTCATAGCAGCTGTATCAGCATTTCGAACAGGAAAGGCTTGTTGTTGTTTAATGAACCGCATATTGAAGATTAACGGGATTCCTATAAGTACACCTGTTTTTATTACATTTCAACAGTATCACCGGAACCTTATAAGATGTCGGATCACAAATCAAAACGCTCCAGAAAATCTTTGAATGGGGGCAGAGGACTATTAAACTCAATCATCAACAAATTACCTGTAGAATTACATCTACCGGGATACCAGTTCTATGGACCAGGAACAAAGTTACAACAAAGATTGGCGAGAGGAGATCTGGGTATTAATCCACTGGATGCAGCCTGCAAGGAACACGATATAGCATACTCGTGACATAAAGATACAAGTGATCGACACATAGCTGATAAAATATTAGCTAAAAAGCCTGGCAGCGTGCAAAATCTACGGATGCAAATTTGAGTGAACGTGCCAAGCTTGGCATATAAGAAACGCAATGAAGGCTAAAATTAAGCTAGATATGGGTCTTAAGGCTAAAAATAAACGCCAGCCCACATTCCTAGAAGCAGTACGAAATGCACGTAAGGTTTTAAAAATAAAAAAACCAAAATACTTGATGGAAGCTACAAAAATAGCACTTAGTGCAGCTAAAAATATTGTGAAAAGAAAGAAGAAATCAATTAAAACTCCACGAGTGATACCTGTACCAAAGGTTGGTGGGGCACTTCCGTTCCTCATTCCGTTGTTTGCTGGGCTTTCAGCATTGGGAGCACTATCAGGAAGTGCAGCAGGCATAGCTACAGCAGTAAATGATACCAGTGCCGCAAAGACAAAATTAGAAGAAAGCAAACGTCATAACCAAGCAATGGAAACAATAGCGGTTGGAAAAGATGGAAACGGGCTGTTCCTGAAGCCGTACAGAAAAAGACTTGGACTCTATCTACAACCACAACCAAAAAACTATTAAAGACGCTACCCAAAAGACCGCTAAACGAGTTGGATCTTCACAAGTATACCACACACTTGTCGCACTTCAAAGGAGTATTTATGCGTGATAATCTACCTAAAAAGCCATGGAAGCGGGAAAGCGGTATTGTTAACTTGGACATCTCAACTGGAGCAGGTACACACTGGGTAGCGTACTACAAGAAAATTGATAACATCGAATACTTTGATAGCTTTGGCAATCTCCAACCACCAAGGGAGCTCATAAACTACTTGGGTAGTAATATTACGTACAACCACAGTTCTTATCAGAACTGTGATGCAGTAATTTGCGGTCACTTATGTTTAGAGTTTTTATATAATTGTTATAGCCATTGATTGTTATCTATAAATAAATGTATCTATATTGAAATTGTGGCACGGTTGCCACTTGCTGATTTGATGAATAGGAGTAATGCCCCCATGGTAGAGTATCCGTCGTTCCGCTCATAATATGATAAGCCACACACATTCTACCCAAGCCTTGGTACAGGTAACGTAGCCCAATCTGACACACCCATACAATCCTAGTCATAGTATCAGATTTTCCCACTATAGCTCTCAGCCAACTTCTAGTACCCAGACACAGGAGCGTCAAATCGTAGCCTCCAAAACCAGATCAAACATAACCAGCAATCTCCTCCAATAAAGCTTCCCATCCCTTCAAAAATGTTTAGAGCTACGATCTCCGAGATGAAAAATAAGCGAACTTCACAAACAAAATGGAAATCATATGCTATTTCCCTATGCTGGAGAGTGCTGAAAGTGATCTCGGATCCCCAAAGTGATCTCGTATCCCTACTCGAGATGAAAAATAAGCGAACTCTGGAAACAAATCGAAATCCTGTGTTATTTCCCTCTGCTGGAGAGTGCTGAAAGTAATCTCGTATCCCCAAGCCCGAGATGAGGAACATAGGTAGTACCGGCAAATGCCACCAGGGGACCTTACTCAAGAAATGGTGTTTGCACTCGAAAGAGCAACTGTGACTTTTCAATGTACGCACCTCCCAAGACCCAATAATAATAAAATTTGCTAAGAAAACATCAAGCCAAGGTGATATCATGTTGTGAAATTCGAATGATATCTACAACTTCCCCACTAAGAAAACTTATTTAGGTGCAGCACTTGAAGACAGCAAAACCAGGATGACGGCATTCTGATATCTACAACTTCCCCACTAATGAATCACCAAGCAAGAAAAAAGGGTGGTAGTACCTGCTTATGCCGCTAGGGAACCTTACTTTCCCTCGAGGTGAACAACATATGAAGTACAGGCTAATGCCGCTAGGGAACCTTACTCAATAAATGGTGTTTGCACTCGAAAGAACAACTGTGACATTTCAAAAGTGATCTCGCATCCCCAAGCTCGAGATGAACAGCATATGTAGTACCAGCTAATGCCAACAGGGGACCTTGCTCAAGAAATGGTGTTTGCACTTGAAACAGCAAACTTATTTAGGTGCAGCACTTGGAAACAGCAAACCAAGATGACGTCATTCTGATATCTACAACTTCCCCACTAATAAATCGTCAAGCAAGAAAACAGCAAAACCAAGGCATGGTGATAGTACCTGCAAATGCCGCTAGGGAACCTTACTTTCCCTCGAATGAGCAATTGTTGTTGTGAATAGAGATCAATCAATTCTTGTTCTGAATATAAATAATCAATTAATCTATGTGAAACAAGAATTGGTTGACATCGCTTCTTGACTACGTCAGCAAGATCTTACACAATAAATGCAAACAGGTCTTGCTTAAACGGTGGCACTTTTAAAAGTTGCAGTGTATCGCATTTCATAACAAATTCAGAATTATTGGGTTTGTTGTGAAAGCGCTTCACTGCGAAATATGCAGGTGACTACCGGCTAATCACAGCGGTGACCTGGTTTATCAAATAAAAAATAAAGAAAAAAACAAAGAATGCTCGGTGACATAGTCGCTGAAAATGCTCAAGAAGGGCAGTCTTTTTTTGGTTCGATGTGAGGTATCAAGTAACGGTTTGTTATACACGACAAATTAAATACGCGAGCAATAAATAATATGTATATATGTGAATAGAACTAAAAATATTAAGTGATTTCTTGTGACCTGCTGTAAATATATAAATAATATATATATGTTAATAAAACTAAAAAGATTAGGTGTTGTTATTACTGTTTTTGTGACCTGCTCAACTCAGCCCAATATACGTGAGCATTGGGATCTGTACTGGAGATCTCAACATTATTTGGCGCAGCCGGTAGGATTGAATAGTGTGGACAAGAAACCCTAATCCTTAAACCCGGAATTGAGTCTGACTTTGGGGTGCTATTCAATCTGCCTAGAGACTGATCTTCAACGAGGGATCCAGTGGAGACCAGAGAGAGAGAGTAGAAAGAAAAAACAACAATTAATTCAATTTCCAAATTTTATTCTTACCGTACATCTTACTGGAGTAAAGTGTATGCAGAAAGAGTTTTAACAGAGGAAAACATCAAGAAAAAAAAAAGTAAGTGGATACTCGATGCGGTCTTATATGTAATTGGATTCAAGCAGGAGGTTTGAAAAAGAAAAATGTTATTACAAGATTATAGAACCCAGAAATAAGAATAATACTTAATCTTTTAAATTTTTATTTACTAAAATAATGCATTGTAGCAATTATATATTTCTATACATTTTCATACAAAAGGAAACAACGTAAAAATTTTAACTATGAAAAGAAATGGGCAGAAAATTTAGATAAATTTACTTTTGTAGGCGCATTACGGAAATTTTTTTTTCTTCGTGTGCTTTGGTTTGCTTTTATATTTGATAAGTGTAAAGCATTGGACAAGATAGGTGTTACATTACAGTGTTTATTTTGTGTTATCTCGCATATATGTACATATATAGAACAAAAAGTTTTTTTCTTTTGCTTTGTCAATCACGCACTGTGGTAAAAATATATATATATACTCCCGTTATATTAACTGTTGTGAGGTTATTATGCTAGTCTAGTTATCATATAGCTTGTGATTTCGAGTTCAATTTCAATTTATCACGATTAAAGCAGATGTGAGTTATAGATACTCTTAAATCTGTACAAATTCTAATTAGACAATGAAGTGATAACTATCTTCTGGTGTTTATTCTTAATATTTTGAAATTTTCGCAGAATTGTGATGGTCGTATACATCTTTCAAAAGACCAAACACGCGTCACTGATACACATTTCAATATTAATTTACCCCACTCCCAATAAAACATACAACCTCCAGTTGACATTTTTTTTTTCACCAAGATTAAAAGTAGTAAAGTACTGTTATCACGAGAATTCCCGTTTTTCGTCTTAAGTTCAGCTCAAAAGCGATATTGGAAAAAGATAAACTCCTTCTATTTTGGACAACGTCAGTCCAAACCATAGTTCAGATATTTCAGATAGTTCAGATGGTACAATACCGACCGTAGAAGGTGCCAGTGGAATCTCTCACAGTCATAACGAAATTCCTATGCCATTAAGGTCAGGTCTAGTGTATCAGAGACGAACTAAATCCCTATTAGAATTAGGAAAAGACGGTGAAACACACCTTTGCAGTTCTGAAGAATTACGGAAACAACCGGAGGCAATGCCACAAGACGCTAACATGGCTAACGTTGATATTACCAGTTAATCTTCAATAGTATACTTAATTTTAACTGGGGAAATAGGCCCAAGCCTCGCACCAGAGGTAACTGTGTTCACCAATTGTTGCAAATATGTAATGAATTGCTTAACTGCCGAAGAAATTCCTACCATTTTAACTCTACTGCCCACATGTTTTAGGGGTAGAGCAGCTACTTCCTTAGAGGGAACACAATTCGAGAATTTCAGTGAGTTAGAAACCAAGATTCATAGCAAACTGGTAAACACAAAAAGCTATGTAGCCTTGGTAAATTTACTCCGAGTACAATATCGGATGCCCGGCGAAACATTGACAGATTTCGCAAATAAAGTTCATGCGTTATATAAAAGCTGTCTGTCCCAAATTGCTCAACGATATAATGGTGAAGGTGCTACAGCAGTACAAGGCGAGTTAACAGAGACTGCGATCTATTTATTCAAAACAGGGATAATAAACCCCACCCATAAAATGTTTCTCTTACAAGACACAAGTAATGAGTTGACGTCTGTACTTGAAAAGGCTCAGAAATTAGAGGAGGCTGAAAGACAATGTCAATAGTTCATAACCCCTTAGGCATGGGTTTAATGAATCCAATAGCTGCAAGTGGCTATTCAATGTACCCTAACCCATTCCCCAAAAAGCCGAATTCTTTCATTGAACAACAACCAAGAAATCGATATCAAGGGTGGCAGGGAAACCCCCCCAGCCGGTTTGAAAATAACAAACGATATCCGAAAGTAAGGTGCAGCTTCTGTAATAGAACCAATCACACATCCGACGAATGCTTTGAAAGGAAAAAGTCACAAATTGCCAAAACTATGGACACGTCGTTAAGAATTGCAGGAGAAAACCCTTTAACCAAAGACCTCAAGTAAATTCGATGCAATTCAATCAAAGAGCGAATGCACAGGTAGTAACTATGGCAAACACTCTAGATAGATGTGAGTTTTGTCAGAGAAAAGGGCACACTTTAAATAATTGCCGTGCGAAACAAGAGTGACAGAGTAAGATATGGAAACAAACAAATAACCAGTCGGAAAACTAAAAATAGGCTTGCGTCGACACCGCGGAAGCCTAAAAGATGATGAAGAAAAATGGTGTCAGCCCGCCCAAAATCCTAAGTGTTCAGTAAAATTGCCGTTGGATGTAGCAGCTAGATCCACGGTCGAACTCTTAGTCGACTCGGGCGCTGACGTTAGTCTTTTAAAAAAATCTACGTTGCGATCGAACACTCCTATCAAGGAAAGGAATAAAACAAGCCTCAATTGTGCCTTCGGGGAAGGCGAAACGACAGAAACATGTGAGGGAAAATTTTTACTAAAGAATCCATAAACATGCGAATTCCATGTGGTCAAAGATAGCGATGGGGATAACGTTCCATATGACGGGATACTGGGCTATAACTTCCTGTCAAAGACTTGCAATGTTAAGTGTCCCAAAGGAACACTAGAGTTTCCAATAACAGACACGAACAAGACACCATTCTCGATACCACTCAGTTCTCACGCTCGCTTAAAGGAATTGAAGTGAAATAGTAGTTTCCATAGGGGTTCTGACTGCGTTAGACCGATCATAAGTCATGAAAAGGAACCTGGCAAAAATCGCTTACACAAAACACAGGGCCACTAAAAGAGATGAAGTTACTGAATCAGGTAACTAAGGGATGTTTTTCCAAACCGAGCGAAAACATACAAGCCAGTCGAAAGCGACTCGTAAGGTTTGAGACTCAGAAAGCAATCCACATACCTGCACGTTCAGAAAAACTGGTAAAAATCCCCACAAAAATTAATGGTGAATTTGTGTGCTTCTCAAAAGAATTGCAACCAGGTATCTTTATAGGAAACTGTCTAACAAAGTCTGAAGATAAGGAAATAACAGTTGCTCTACTTAATGTTAATGAAAGTGAACAAAGATTAAATGTTATAGATATGGAAATACAACCAATCTTAGATTACGATATTATTGCTTTAAAAGATTTTAGCGCACAAACTATAATGCGTGAGCTTGCAACGCCGCCACAACAAGAAGGTAATAAGCGCATAAAAGCAAGTCAACAAAATAAAGTTAATGCGAGAATTAAAGCTGGTGCGTTCTGCATAAACACTACGAATGAACACACGGTGAAGGAGCGAATTAAAAATTTGGAGGAAAAAATTTTCTGGGATGATACCCTGAACAAGGAAGAGAGGAAAGCGGTGCTTGATATATGCCATGAGTATCACGATATATTCTTATTTCCAGGAGATAAATTAACCTGTACTAATTCTATTAAACATGAAATCCCTATTCTACAAGATCATTTGCCTGTTAATCAGAAGATGTATAGACTACCAGAGTTACAAAAAAACATAATAAGAGACCAAGTGGAGGAAATGTTAAGAAATGACATTATAACTCCGAGCACTAGTCCATGGAATTCACCCCTCCTTGTTGTTCCCAAGAAAGAAGTAGTCAATGGGGAAAAGCAATGGCGTGTTGTTGTCGATTTCCGAAAGTTGAATTCCATTACAATAGGAGATGCATTCCCACTTCCTAGGATCAAAGATATATTGGACCAACTGGGGCACTCCCGATATTTTACTGGCTAGTGGATATCATCAAGTCTTAGTAGAGAAAAACGATCAATCTAAAGCTGCCTTTAGTACTCCACATGGACATTTTGAATTCAAACGAATGCCGTTTGGACTTAAAAGAGCGCCAGCAACATTTCAACGCTTGATGAACCATGTCTTATCTGGGCTCCAAGGTTTTAAGTGTTTCGTGTACCTGGACGACATTGTTATATACGGAAGAAATCTTTTAGACCACAACAACAAGCTCCGACAGGTATTAGAAAGATTGAAATTGAACAATCTAAAACTGAAAATAGAAAAATTTAATTTCCTAAGAAAAGAAGTGATCTACTTAGGACATAAATGCTCGAGTAAAGGGGCTCTACCAGATCCGTCTAAAGTAAGTTTCGTAAAAGACTTTCCAAAGCCGAAAACAGTGAGACAAGTTCAGTCGTTCCTGGGATTAGCAAATTATTACCGAAAGTTTATACCCAACTTCTCTAAAATTACAGAGCCACTTAATAAACTCTTGCGTAAAAATAGTTCCTTCAAATGGTCGGAGGAGTGCGAAAAGGCCTTTACAGAACTAAAAAAGGCATTAATTACTCCACCTTTATTAATATACCCAGAGTTTGACAAACCATTTATGTTAACCACAGATGCTAATGGAGATGAACTTGGTGCTGTTTTATCTCAAGTTGAGATAGGCCAGGACCAACCTATTGCATACGCAGGTAGGACATTGAATAAAGCGGAACGGAATTACTCCACCACGGAAAAAGAGCTATTAGCAATAGTTTGGGCAACAAGAAAATTTACAATCTATACAGATCACAAGCCGCTTAAAGGAATCTTTAATGCTAAAGATCCGACCTCCGACTAATCCGATTCCATCATAACTCAGAGTATGAGTATAATATCGAATATAAACCGGGGAGATACAGTAAGAACGCAGATGCATTAAACAGAATACGCAGCGATAATAGTGAGCAGCCTGTGAACAATAACGTTATTAAAGGAACAAATGATAGAGATAGCGCGGACAACGAAACCGAAGAACCTAATAACACTAAAATAATTACAAGAGCGCAAGTCTATCGTGGAATAAACTCGGAGACTAGTGAAAAAAACACGAAATTATGTCTCGCAGTAACTAGGTCTAGGTCTAAAGCTAATAATAATGTAACCCAAATTGAAGATATACTTCCCTCAACCCCTAATAAGGAAGCTGTGAATGAACGAGACTCCGAAACTAATTCCATTAATTCAACAGAGTCGATAGAAGAAGAAAATGTGCAAATTTTAGGTAACCGGAATGATATCGATACCATTCTTCGTGATTACCATAATGCAACACTAGGAGGACATCTGGGAATTTATAAAACGTATAAGCGTATAAGAAAAAGCTACAAATGAAAAGGTATGTTAAGGGATATTCATAAGTTTATTAAGCAATGTGTCAAATGTAGTAGGAATAAATATAGTAAAAATACAAAAATGCCTATGGTAATTAGTTCTGTCGCCGAGAAACCGTTTGACAAAGTATATATCGATATTGTACGCCCTTTGCCAGAAACTCAGAATGGCCATAAATACATTCTCACACTTTTGGATGACACAACCCGAATATTTGACTGCGTGCCACTGCTAAATGGAGAAGCATCTACTGTAGCCAACGGATTCTGCAAGCTGATGTTGAAATATAAGATCCCAAAAGCAGTAGTTACCAATCAGGATGCAAACTTTACTAGCGATCTATTCAAGCGGCTATGCAGGCTATTTAGGGTTAGGAAAATTCAGACAACTGCATATCATGCTCAGGCAAACGGAGCACTGGAAAGAGTATACGGGCCTTTGATTGAATACTTAAAAAACAAAGTGGATGAAAACATTACAGAGCGGGACCAATAGCTTGAAGAAGCAGTCCATGTACGCAACCATGCACCACATGTTGGGGGTAAGCATACTCCAATGGAAGCGCTGTGGGGTTTCTATGACCCATCCCCTAATAATCTTAAAAGTAACCCCGAACCTCTATACAATTACGATGATTACGTGTGACAGAGGAAAAGGAGAATGCAAGTGCTCCACCAAAAGGTTAGGCAAGAACTACTCAAGAGCAAAGTAAAGTCCAAACAATATTACGACAGGAATGCGAAAATAGTTAAATTTCATGTAGGTGACCAAGTTTTGCTAAGAAATCCCAATAAAAAATACAAACTATCGCCAAACTGGACAGGACCGTATGAAATTAAAAGAATAGAAAGCGAAGTAAACTGCACTCTACAAATTGGGCGAAAATTAAGAAGAGTCCACAATAACAGACTAAAATTATTTTAGCCTAAACAAACAAACACACAAAAAAAATATTGATACTGAGGACCCTTAACTAAAGTTATTATTATCTAAAGATGATGCTGCTGTGGTTGTTCATAATCATACTGATATCTGGAATAACCGCACAAGTGGACGTGACCTCACTCCAGCCCACTGGCGTGGTATTCGAACCTCTAACACTAACATACCTATATTCCCAAACTTGGACCATTTACACACAAATTCGGATGATTCAGGAAGCCGAAGCCTTGGGATTTAACGGAAAATACGAGACAACAATTAAAGATCTTTGCAAACAGCTAGAGACCGTTGTAGTAGGAGAATCGTGTCGTGTATGGGACGAAGAATTAACCAAGCAAGTAAGAAAGATTAAAAATAGATTAATGGACATAAACTTGTATATGCAAACCAGGGAAAAGCGAGCTTTAGCTAACATAGTAGGTAGGGCCAGTAAATTTATGTGGAACTATGGACGATAGGGACGCTCAGGAGATATATAACAAGTTAGATAATTTAGACAAACAAAGTTCTGAAAATGTTCATTTAATGGCAAAGCAAATAAGTATTGTAAAATCTAATTTCAATGAAGTCCATCATGCTTTCACGAATCTAACCATAGAACAAGAAAATTTAGAGGAACGATTTAATAAACTGGTGGATAGTTTTATAAACTATACCAAAATAACGAAAACTTAAGTAAGAAATGTGCACATTAAGACAGATATCAATGCAATGTTAATCTACATATTACACCAACTTCAACCAATATAATATACAAGAGAATAACAAATGAATTTACAATAATAAATGCTCATATTATCGGCAAGAGATATAGCGGAAACATACACAGAGAGAAGTCAAAAAGGGCTGACCAATATCCTTGTAGACTTTAAAATTATGAATCAAATAGTCCAGACTGACTCCATACAGGTGAAAGATAAGGAATTTATTAGGATACTTCTACCACTCCCCGAAAACATTATGTATACCCTTAATAAGATCTACATACTTCCCACTTCCATTACAACAGAAACGTCGTCAATTCTTGAAATTGAATCGGATTTCTTCTTAAATAACACCCAAGCTCATCAATATTTAGAAATGTCAGATAGAGCCTTCAAAGAACACTGTAAAAATCCACCTCCACCAAGGGTGCCCTACACATCTGTTTCCAGTCACAACCCAAAAGATTAACAGTCAACAGATCAAACTGTATTGCGAACCTGTTCAATAATCCCTTATCTGAACAGGCCCTTTGTGGACACAGAATCATAAGGAACACCCCTAATGTACTTACAAAAATGGTAAGGCAAAACACTTGGTTATTTGTATTCCCTCAAACAAGTATATTGCGTACGAATTGCAGCAATTACTTTGGCCACATAACGCTCAACGGAACTGGAATTCTTTCCCTCAAACAGCCCTGTACGTATATTCTAGCGGAACAGGAAATACCATTCGAAACTAGTTTCAGCCACTACTCGGCGATACACCAACCCGATCCGTCTAACGTACCTAAAATATTGGTAGACCCCGAGCTTTATCAAAAACAAGATGCTACAAGTAATGTGAGTTTAAAAGTAAACACCCACGGAAACCATAATCTAGCACTTTTTAACGAAAGTCAAGATTTACAAGACTTGGAAAAGGAAATAGATCTGGTGAAGACACGAAGGGAAAGACAGAGAGTGCATATTCAAACGCATACTAATACTGGAATAATCGCAATTCTTGTCACTATCATTCTCGGATGCATAATTCTAAAATTCTTACGAATATCGAAGAGGGAAGAACCCACTTTAGCGCGATCCAATCTCGTAATCTTGCACCCTACTCAACTCAACTCAACCCTCAACTCAAAGGTAAAACCCTGAGCGAAACAATAAGATCAACTAAATTGCCTGAAATAAAAACGGCAGATGTACGCACAAAGATAGAACCAATCCCTACACCCAAAGAACTTCCAACCGAAAAATCGTCCAAATGCCCTGTGAATACAAACCAAATAAAGCCAATAGTATATGAGGTTTAATAACTGCATCCAAAGAAATTATAAAAAAAAGGGATAACTAGATGTGATGAGTATATATATATGTATAAACTTTAGCAAATAACACGTTTCTCTAGATACATTACTTCTCGCGCTTGCTACAAAAACAAGAAATAGATAATTGAAGTATGTACATATATGACATAAAACTGAAACAACAAAGAAAGGTAGAAAGGTATATTTTCTTATATATGTATATATACTGTGTTAGTCACCACCAGATTACGGCAAAAGTGAAAAACGAAACAAAACAAAACGTTTTCTCTCCACTGAATTAAAAACAGAAAAAAGAAAAAAGGGAAAAATAATTAATTATACATTTTAGTTAATATATAATTATATAGTATGTTTATGTTTATTTTATTTATATAGTATGTTAAAAAGAAAAAGAATAAAAAATACAAATAATGGAAAAATGTGTACATATACATGTCTGTTTTATCTGTAATAATAACATATTATCTTATATACTGTTTTTCTTAGCAACAGGAAATATGCATGTTCAAATTTTGTTCTTAAAGGGAAATGCAAAAAAATGGTCAAATATTTTATTATGATATTATTAGGATTTTAATTGGGTTACGTAATAACTATAATGTTACTTAGTCTTTAATTTCTTTAATTTGAAGTATATACATACATATAGGGTTCCAACTAAAGCGATCCCCTTTTATCAAACTTATGTACTTAGCTTTAAGTCTTTCGTTCATTTCTGAAAAATTGTAAAAAAAAAAAACCCAAAAATCAAATTTGTAATTTTGTAAACAAACAACTGCCTTCAGTAATAGCGGCTTCATACTTCCACGTCATCTCGCTAACTCCTCGATTCCGACTTCAGAAAGGGGGAGGAATGTTGTGAATAGAGATCAATAAATTCTTGTTCTGAATATAAATAATCAATTAATCTATGTGAAACAAGAATTGGTTGACATCGCTTCTTGAGTAGGTCATTGTTGTCTGGCGAAAAGCAAGACCTTACACAATAAATGCGAACAGGTCTTGCTTAAACGGTGGCACTGTTAAAAGTTGCAGTGTATCGCATTTCATAACAAAATCGGAATTATTGGGTTTGTTGTGAAAGCGCTTCACTGCGAAATATGCAGGTGACTACCGGCTAATCACAGCGGTGACCTGGTTTATCAAATAAAAAATAAAGAAAAAAACAAAGAATGCTCGGTGACATGGTCGCTGAAAATCCTCAAGAAGGGCAGTCTTTTTTGGATTCGATGAGAGGTATCAAGTAACAGTTTGTTATACACGACAAATTAAATACGCGAGCAATAAATAATATATATATGTGAGTAGAACTAAAAAGATTAAGTGATGTGTTCTTGTGACCTGCTGTAAAGATATAAATAATATATATATGTTAATAAAACTAAAAAGATTAAGTGTTGTTATTACTGTTTTTGTGACCTGCTCAACTCAGCCCAATATACGTGAGATAATAGCATTGGGATCTGTACTGGAGATCTCAACACTGTGACTTTTCAATATAAGCACACCCTCTAAATCCAATAATATTAATTTGCTGCGAAAACATCAAGCCGAGATGATGTCATGTTGTGAAATTCGAATGTTGCTGATATCTACAACTTCCCCGCTAAGAACACTTATAGCATTTGAAAACAACAAAAACTATGATGTCGTCATACGTGATATCTACAACTTCCCCGCTAATAGAAGAAAAAAAAAACCTAGGTACAACATTTAATGTTTAACACCCAGAACTCTCTTCTAGAATCTGTTCATGGTGATGTCATGTTGTGAAATTCGAATGATGCGGATATCTACAACTTCCCTGCTAATGAGAATTACGCATCACACCACATTACCAATTGCCAATTAGCTAATGACCAACCCTGCTAATTGCCAATTAGTAATTATATAATTGCCAGTTAGCTAATTGTTTGAACAAATGCCGTTAATATCTCGAAAACCAAAGCCCGTAGAGGTTTCTGATGAAAGTTTCGTCCCCTCCCACCCCACACCGGCAAGAATCCATATCCATGAGCAAAAATAACTTGAATTATTAATACGCTAATATCTCGAAAACCAGAGCCCGTAGAGGATTTCTGATGAAAACGTCATTACCCCACCCCTCCTTATCTTTATTATCCCACCACATACCCACCATCTAGAATCCATTTGCATGAACAAAAATTTCCTACTATTAACTTTAATTATCAGTTCACAACCATAAGCCTACATTTTGGCGCTCAAAAAAATCATCATAAAAATCCTACATTTAGGTGCACCACATATCTATCTAAGAAAACCGTAGTACGGGAGTATGCTGGTAGTACCTGCTAATGCCACTAGGGCGCAGCAAAGAACAAATGACACATCCCGGTAGTACCGGTTAATCCCGCTAGGGCGCAGTCGAGACTCAATGGTGCACCCAAGACACAATGGTGTGTCCAAGGCACAAACCAATACAGGCAAGACACAAACCTACATTTAGTATGGGATCAAACCACCTGCTATCCAAGACGCAAACCAATGCAACCAAGAAACAAACCTACATCAGTATGGACTCAAACCGCCTTACGCCGGTGGCGCCATCTGTGGTGAAAAAAGTGGTCCAGAACTCTCCTAGCGTAACTATTAAAATGTTTTGTAATTTAAATAAAATTTCACAATTATAATATATTATTACTTCAATAAACTTATGCAGATACAAATTATAAAGTTCAATCAAAATTATTCGTCTAAATTGCTGCCAGACAAATTACTTTTATATTATAACAAGTAAAAAAGCTAGAATTGGTCTAAGACCAATTCTTATGATACCATAGACAAATGCCCGTATTAAATTTCGTATGGTCACCGATCTATTCAAGTTTGAATTTGAAGTGGTTTTTCGCAGATATTTCTAGAACGGTTTGTCGCACAGAAAAAATGATTACAACCAATTTTATAGGATTTCGTATTCTGCAGTAGTCTTTAGTACAATAAAAATATCTTGGACTGATCGTTTTCAAAGTATACGTAAAAGACCTAAATTTTTATATGGCAACACCAAGAAGGAGTTGCCCGATTTAGTCCATTTTTGACATTTTATTTGCTAATAAAGCAAAACCATCATGTACGAAATTTCAGCTCTCTACGTCGGCGCGTTCTTAGGCAGTGTCCAAATATATAGCGGAAAACGAAATTTTTATATGGCAACCCCACGAAGGAGTTGCCCGATTTGTCTCATTTTCGTACTTAATTTTCCTTTTTTTTAAAGTCCGTGTACAAAATTTCAGCTCTCTAAGTATACGCGTTCTCGAGTTATCGTGGACGGACGGACGGACGGACATGCAAAAATCAAAATAACTTTTAATATTATGAATGGGTGTCCAATCTATTTTGCTTTACCATCATTATTTCGAGGTGTTACAAATGGAATGACAAACTTAGTATACCCTATAGATTTCATCTAGGGTATAAAAATAAAGCGATCGAGACCGGCAGACAGCTAAGCACCTGCCTATTCATATATCAGCCAAAACAAAGTTTTACCCTGTTTTCTGTGTCCTCGATGACACCGGCAGACAGCGGAGCACCCTACAGCCTTCCATCCAACTTTTCGCATTTCTGGCTCGAGTGAAATCGCTTTTCATCAAGACATCCAGTCATTTTTCTTTGACAAATAGGACATCCAGTCATTTTCCTGGACGAATAAGACATCCAGTCTTGGTCTAGCAACAAATTTTATACCTGTACAACAAAATTTCATTTCATCAGTGACAGCCAGTCATTGCCACATCAGCATGGACTACTGACACCGATGATGCCCAGTAATAGTTTCTTTTTGTTGGTGGAATTATAGAATTTACGTTAACTGGTAGGCGATAAACTTCAGGCATTTTGTTCTTGTGAGCCTTCACACCACATTGTACGTTCATAATCTAAATAATTTTTGTGTATAACAGTCCAGCGAAACATCCAATGAGGCGCCTCGTCGGTGGATTCCAGCATGAACTCATGTAAGTTTTTTTCTCTTAATTTGTGTTGTGAATATAATTTGATGAAGTAAGTTGGCGATATAAAGGGGCTGTCAATGAGATGAATAATGTGCATTATCTAGATTGACTAAAATACATAGACATATTCACTTAACGGTGAAACAAATCAGATAGATTTATATGGGCACATACATATTTAGTGCGAATTATAAAAATATTCACAAAATTTTTTTTTTGAACTACTAACTTAGAATACATTCACTAAATTTTTGAAGATATAACCTAGACTAAAAAATTTTTTTAAATAATAACTTAGACTGAAGTATATAGAAATATTCATTTATTTATGAGGAAATTACTCAGATTAATTTACATGGGTACATACTGCGAAATTTCATAGTACCAAGTATAAATATATTCAATAAACTTTTTACAATAACTTAGACTAAGTTATATAAGAATATTCATCAACTTATGAAACGATAATTCCGTTGAATTCATGATAGCCCATATTGCGAAATTTTGTAGAGCACTTGTAATGGGCAGCTAATAATAACAATTTTTTTTTATGTAAATAGGATCTTAATTTTGTGGCGCTTCGGCTTAAAAGTAGGTGGCAAAAGGCTCTACATTGTGTAAATAAAAGACGCTAATTAAACTAAATGTTATAAATGTCAATAGGGACAAATAAAAACACTTAAAATAATTCAAAAAACCAATATACAACAAAAATGACACAAAAATGTAAAAACAAATGACACAAAATTCTCAAAAGAGACTAAACAACGGATACAAGAATTTTGAAAAGATATAAAAGATAGAGAAAAAATTTAATAGTCCAAATTTTGACAATTGGATAAGTGGCAGTTTCAAGAAGTTCCAAATGTTCAAAATAATCTAATAAAAATATTCCTAAACGAGCGAATTTAAACGAAAAATCTTGCAATTTAGCACCGAAACCGAAACCGAATTAAAAACCTTGATCAGCACGTAGATCATGAAGTGATCAGCACGTAGATCATGAAGTGATCAGCACCTTGATTGGGAACTGCTGCAGTCAAATATTTCTCGGTATGATATCCGCTCGTGATATTAAATTTAGCAATGATTTTATGGGATGATGTAAATAATTGTAACGCACCACTTTATACAAATTTGAAATCCATTTATTTAGACACAAAATAGTTACTTGTACACCTTTACTATATTACGGACCACTGCACTTCTTGAAATCTGAATACTGAGTGTCAGCTTGGATGCTGATGCCATTGCTTGGAGATAAGAGATTACGTTGGTCTGATGACCGTTATACAAATTTGTTTCATGAGGTGCTGTGGTTAACAATAACTAAAGAGAGTATGTAAGAGAATTTATACACAATTAATGGTTGGAAAGTATTGCCAATACAAAATTATGTTGGAAACATCAAATGAAAAGTTATTATCTTTGACGGCCCGAACATCCTCCCCCCGTTGAGAAGATTACTTCTTAATAACTTGGCAGCTTAAAGACCTTATTAATTGCGCGTTTCAGTATGCCTCTTTTTGTTCTAATCGTGACAACTCTAACTAAACCGTCTTCACCAGGATGAGTTGACTCTATTCTCCCCAGTCACCATTTCGATGGAGGCAGGTTATTATCGCCGATTAACACTAGCTCGTCTTTCTTCAATGAGTCTACTTCTTTGCGCCATTTGGGACGTTCTTGTAGAGAAGATAAGTATTCTACATAAATGCCACCGCTTCCAAAACCCTTGAAGCATAGCTTGGAGGTGCTGCCATCGTCCTAAACGCGAGGTTGAAATTTCAGTTAAGTCGGGCTCAGGTAAGACTAGGAGTTAGAGCGTCGAGGTCGGATCTGGAGTTAGTTGACAATAAAACCGAGAGTTGAGAATGGCTTCGATTTGATGCAGCAAAGTTGTCATTTCTTCAAATGTCAGGATGCTTTCACCAACAACACGACGAAGGTGCCACTTTACTGCTTTCACGTTGACCTCCCATAACCCTCCAAAGTGGGGTGCATTTGGTGGAACGAAACTCCATTCTACTCTAGACTGTGATAAAAAATGACAAATTTCTTCATTAGAACTATTAAATAGGACAAATTCATGCAATTCATTTAGATGCCTTTTGGCACCCACAAAGTTTGTACCGTTATCCGAAAAGATATGCGATGGTATTTCGCGTCGCGAAGTAAATCGGCGAAGCGCTGCAATAAAGGCTTCCGTAGTAAGGCTACTAACAAGCTCCAAGTGCAGAGCTTTTGTTACTAGACAAATAAACAGTGAAATATAGCCCTTCAAGGGCTTTGCTCCTCGGCCAGTTTTTGTACAAAGTGAAAGCGGTCCAGCATAGTCGATTCCAACTCGATAAAAGGGTCTGGCTGCTGTTACCCTAGATTCCGGTAGATTTCCCATGAGTTGCGATGATCTGACGGTCCGTTGTCGGAAGCACGATATACATTTCCTTGACACTCTACGGGCAAGATCTCTCAGAGCAATGATCCAATATCGTTGCCGCAAAATGGCAATAAGGAGAGATGTTCCTGGGTGAGGATGAGTCCGATGCATTTCTCTAACTAACAACTCGGTGAAAAAGAATGATTTGTGAAGTATTACTGGATGCTTTGCACACATACTTGCATGAGACCTTTGGAGTCGCCCTCCCACTCGTAGTATACCATTTTCATCAAGGAATGGGCTTAACGCCTTAAGTGAACTTTTTTGAGAAACCGCCTGTTTTGTGTTTAGGTCTTTGATCTCTTTCGAAAAGCTGCTTCCTTGACTGCATTTTATACATATCAGTGTAGCATTATGTATTTCTTGAGCAGAAAGACAAGCTGATTCTCCTTGGGTTTGTCCCTTTTGCAGTAAGAAGCAAATCGAAGACAGTAAGCTATGACACTGATCAACTTCGAAAACGATGAGAATCGATGAATAGTTTGCAAAAGGATATCTCCAACAGCTTCTTGAAAGTGCGAGACGATGTGGTTGTTACGCTCTTCCTTTTTAATGTCGCTATTAGAGCTTAGTGGGGTAGCCTGTGGCCAGTTGCTAATATCGTCAAGGAGCCATTTGGGTCCTGACCACCAAAACTGCAGACTGGGTAGATCGCGCGGTGATACACCTCTTGACGTTAAATCCGCAGAATTCTCTTTGGACGGCACGTGCCTCCAATGACACCGAGGTATGGAGGTAAGAATCTCAGCTGTCCTATTAGCAACATATATTTTCCATCGTCTGGGAATATCTGACAGCCAGAATAATACTATTGTCGAGTTGGTCCAAGCGTAAAGAGGAATTTCCTTCAAGCATAGGGAATCTTTGACTTTCGCTACCAACCGTACAAGCAGTAAAGCAGCACAGAGCTCTAATCTGGGTAAGGATACCTGTTTGAGGGGGGCTACCTTTGACTTGGCTGCTACCAGTCTAACTTCAATCAAGCCTTGGGGGCTCATTGACCTGCAGTAAACTACTGCTCCGTAGGCAGCTTCAGAAGCAGCTGAGAAACCATGCAGTTGTATTTTACTTGGATTCGACCAAAGTTGCCTCGGGATTTTTATTCGGGTGAGTTCGATTTCCACTTTGTTAGATGAAAGCCGCTGGATTTAAGCACATTTGAAATTTCTGTCCTCAGCAGTAATGCTTCAGCCAAAGTGTCACATCCACTCAGCAAGTCGTCAGCATAAAAATAAGATTGCAGAATGGAGGCCGCCTCTGGGAATTTTTCCTTATTATCTTCTGCGATTTGGTATAGGGTTCTTATCGCTTGAAACGGTGCTGACGCTATCCCATATGTAATGGTGTTCAATCTGTAATGGATTATTGGAGAGGATGAGGTTTCACGCCAGACAATATGTTGGTAGTCTCTATCAGCACGTGCCACCAACACTTGCCTATACATTTTCTCCACATCTGCAGCAAAGGCGATGTTCGACTTCCGAAAGCTCAGTAATATTGCTTGTAAATCACGTTGAATAGTTGGTCCCACCATCAATTTATCGTTTAGAGATACTCCGAAAGAGGTTTTACATGAACCATCGAATACTACTCGAATCTTTGGAACAGGTTCGGTTTTGAAAACAGCATGGTGTGGTAGATAATAGCAGCTTTGGTCATCAATATTCTCTTCGTTCTTTGGAATAGGCTCCATGTGTTTTAGCTGCTCATATTCCCGCATGAACTGCACGAACTGTTCCTTGAAATTGGGATATTTGCTAAACCGACGTTCCATTGAATATAATCGTTTAATGGCGTTGGATTTAGATTCTCCAAACGGTGTATTGTGGTTTTTAAATGGCAGGGCAACAATATATCTTCCATGTTCGTTTCGGGTCACATTTTCTATAAAGTGCTTTTCACATTCTTGTTCTTCTGCCGATAGAGATGCTGGTCCAAATCCATTAATCTCTTCAGCATTCCAAAATGATTGCAAAGTTTTATCTAAGTTGTCTATTGTCGTAGATAGACTTACTAAAGAAGAACTAGGTACGTGAGGGATGCTAAAGAAAACCCATCCAAATATGGTATCTTGAGCGACAGCCTCGCCAGCATCATCATACAATTTTTCCGCCAATAAGATTTGTAGAAAATGGTCTGCTCCTAGAATAATATCAATGTGAGACGGCTCGTTGAATTTTGGATCAGCCAATCTTAAGTTATCTACAATCCATTTTCTCGGGATAACTTGAGTTTTTGCTGGAATGTGAGAAGTTAATTTACCAAGTATAAATACTGTCGTCGTTATTCTATCCCTTGCGCTCCACCGAGAATGGATGTCTACAGAGAGTTTCCCTCTTGTATATCCTGCGCCAGAAGATTGCACTCCCTTTACTGATAATCTTGCATTTTCTCTCTTTAATCCTAATCGTTGCACACACGATTCTGACATTAAAGACACCTGTGATCCTGAGTCCAAAAGAGCTCTGCAGGGCACTAAATTGCCTAAGTTGTTTTGCACGTTAACAATGGCTGTAGGAAGTAGGGCCCCAATCGTACATTGAGGGGTTTGGCCATCAAATTTGCTGGAAAATACTTTCCTTTCCACACAAGTGTTGAGAGAAGATAATGTCGCTGGAGTTGGTTGTGGTTCAGAGTTGATAGAAGAAGTGTTGATTGGAGATTTAATGGTGCTGATTGAAGCTGACGACCGGATGCCCGAGGAAGACGACGACCGGATGCCCGAGGTGTTAGAGTATCTCAAAGGTTGACTAGATGGTTGATATTGATTATTATAGCAGCAGGTATGTATAGGGGTACCTTGAGATCCACTAGGATTTTCAGTGGCTGCATCAGCCTGAGCAACATGTGAAACTGCTGTTTGTGACCTTACTGGAGTATGTAGCAATGGGGATGTCTCCCATTGCAAAGTCTGCAGTGGACCTTGGAGTGGCATGAACGCACAGAATGGCCTGATCCAAGGCATTTGAAACACAAGTTCTTTGAAATAACTAAGGCTTTACGAACTTCTGGTGACTCAACCTTAAAAATCTCGCATTGATAGATTGGATGATCCTTGCTGCATCTGGGACAAGTAAAGGGTATTGAGTCCCTTTTCATGGCTGCAGATGTAGCGATCATAGATTTTATTGGAGTCATTGACCGCTTTGTTAAAGTACTGCATGTCTCTAATGCATCACACCGTTTGGTTAAAAATATCAAAAACTTATCGAACTTTGGAAAATGGCTCTCAGTCATCTTTTCAGCCCAAAGCTCTTTTGTTTCGTTATCGAGTTTGGTTAAGGCCAGATGAATTAACCACGGATCTCTACTTTCAGCTTCATTTCCCAGTGCCTTTAAACCCCGTAATACTTCATCGAAAGTGTCACATAAAATTCTCAAAGGTTTGACGCCTGGACTACTAATTGTGGGATGGTTAACGAAAGTTCTAACAAAAGAAGCTACGATGTGATTCTTCTTTTCAAAGCGCGCAATTAACTTTGTACATGCTTCAGTGTAGTTGGCATCACTAATCGTGAGGTGCTTTATTACATTAGCCGCGTTTCCTGCTAAAGATCCCTTTAGGTATTGAAGCTTTTGAGACCCAGCTAATGAGGAATTATTATGTACCGACGACTCAAATAAATCTCTGAAGGACGGCCACTCAGAATATTCGCCAGAAAAATGAGGTATATTTAATTTTGGAAGACGAGCAGTTACAGACCCTACATATGATGCATCGCTTGCATTGTTTCTAGTAGTAAGACCTTGAAGGATGCCTTGCTGTTTAGTCATGAACTGAGTCATTGTGGAATTGAATTGTTCAGCGAAGGAAATTTCCTGATTTACATGGGGAACGCTATTATTAACCGCACGTATCAAAGCCACTTTCGTGTCATAATATTTTCGTTCATACTCTTCCATATCCGATGTTTGATTTTCAAATAAAAGCAAATTATCTTCAATTGTCTTGAACTCGTTCCAAGTATCCTCTAAACTATTTAAGCGTACTAATATCTCTTCAGGGGAGATATTCTCGGCGATATTATCGGCAAAGGCTCTGAGCCTAGTGAGGACGCCCTTAACTCTGCCTCGCTTCTGAACTAAAGCCTGCTCTGCCATTGTGAAATACAACACCAAATTAAATATAAAAAGAAAAGTGGGAAATCAATATGCGCAACTTAACTTTCCAAGAAAACACAATGTAATTCTGGTATGTTTTTGTTTTATTATTATCTAAGAGTTGTGTCTTTGGATATCTATGAATGTGACACCCCAACGCTTAGTACTTTGCACAGAAATTTTATCACTCGTATGTATTTCAAAAATGTCTCAAAAAAAATGTTCAAAAAACATTTGGTAAAATTTAAAGTTCTATAGGTCTATATTAGTAGCATCTTAATAATTGTTAGTTTAGTTAAACCTTTGCACTTTTCAGTTCAATCTCTTTTTATTCAACAAAGTCTGTCTGAGTTTATCGCACAGCTCAAGAATTTTATTTAATTGCACTTTATATGATATCTATTGTTATCTATTCTTGCTTATTGTATACATAAGTATATATATATGCATACATATCTCAAACTATTGTCTGACTCAGTATTCAGCACAGAACTTTACCGCAATATGATATCGCTACGGCTTCAATTTTAATGTGTAAATTCTGTTTGTGTCCAAAATCACTTTCTTGATTTATTTCAAAAATTTTCACAAATACACTTTTATGCATAAATGATAAATTGCAAATCCCAAATTGTGCAAATATGAAAATAAGGGTTATACTTAGCTTGCAGAACAATAATCTTGAATGTTGATTGATGATTTTTCGCATTAATATCCGACTTTGAAGGGCCATAAAGTGATCAGCACGTAGATCATGAAGTGATCAGCACGTAGATCATGAAGTCATCAGCACCTTGATTTGGAACTGCTGCAGTCAAATATTTCTCGGTATGATATCCGCTCGTGATATTAAATTTAGCAATGATTTTATGGGATGATGTAAATAATTGTAACGCACCACTTTATACAAATTTGCAATCCATTTATTTAGACAAAAATAGTTACTTGTACACCTTTACTATATTACGGACCACTGCACTTCTTGAAATCTGAATACTGAGTGTCAGCTTGGATGCTGATGCCATTGCTTGGAGATAAGAGATTACGTTGGTCTGATGACCGTTATACAAATTTGTTTCATGAGGTGCTGTGGTTACCAATAACTAAAGAGAGTATGTAAGAGAACTTATACAAAATTAATGGTTGCAAAGTATTGCCAATACAAAATTATGTTGGAAACATCAAATGAAAAGTTATTATATTTGGGGCCCGAACAAACCTAATAGCCGAACGAACGAAAAATTTGTGCGATACCGTAGTAGTATCATAGACTTCTACAAACTGCCCTCATCATCCCTCCAGCTTATCACCTCTAACAGAGTGCTTATCCTTCCCACAGCACTTGGAACGATTCTTAAGCGGGTAGAAGCCCCGTGGACTAGTGTTGCAAATGCTGTGGCCTGCTATCTAACCAGTGAAAGACAAGATCTTCGTCCTGCACCAATATTAGTGGTTGCCATGTGCAGTTGAATGTGTCTGCGTTCGTTGCCAGACATTCAAGACGTGAACGTCTCTTCAATCTGTCAACGAAGTGGCGCTTAAGCGATTGTGCGTAGTGCTGTGGGTCAGTGTTCTGGTTCCCGTCGTCGACTTTCATGTAGTACAAGTGAATTGTAGATTTGGCCAGTGTCAATACAAAGCTAATCAAACAATTCACCCGACTACAAACCTTTGGTCCCCATAGAAACGATGTTCTACTAATGCCGAAATTCGGGTGTATCAACTGACACATATCGCTCACCAGTTCCATTAGAATCTGCAAAGCTAGACAATTCAAGAACCTCTGAAACAAAGTACCTTCACCAGAACAAACTTTGCAGATCCCCTGAACATGCCGGTCGATATGTGACACCTGATTAGGATGCATAAGACTGTGATGCAGCAATTTGATTGATACATCAGCATCTTTGTAACTAAAAGGATAAGTGTAGACTACTCTGCAAGTTATCCCTCCCATCACGCCCATATTCACTCCGAGGTGTGCTCGCCATCTGTTGTATCCTGTATACTCCGGAGGTCTTCTTGACATAAGCATGCCATTGGGCATACGTGTAGTAAGTGTGCTGAAAGGTATGTGAGGTGGTCTGTTCAGAATAAAAGCATCTTCCAATTTAGTGCCAGGGTCACTGGTCCCACGTTGGCGATCCCTCCCAGTATGGAGACGCCTTGATTTCAGAACCAAGTTAGTGAGACTTAATCCACCTATCTTGACTGGCAGACAGAGCGTGCTATCAGCAACCCATCATCTTCCGCTATCGCTTTTGCTTCAAGAAGACCTACGAAGCCTTCATCAAACGTCTCAGGCTTTAGCAAATGAACGATGGACGAGGTAATCAAATAGTTTATCACGACTGGCCTTCCCATCAAGGATAATGGAAACAGTCGACTACGCCGTGCATTTACAGTTCTGGAGAGTTTGTCCAGAGCGATACGGCTTTTATTTGATTTACTCTCGCGTCCGATATACACACCTAAATACTTCAGGCAAGTATTAGTCCATTGGATGTTCAGTGGAGTATCCTTACGATCTCCCCACCTTCCACACCACAAGCCTTGCCTATTACTAAGGTTGATTTTAGCTCCCGCTATATGCTCGTACTGTTCGAAAACAGCACAAGCGACCGGAAAAGCTTCATCCCTTGTCACGAAAATAGAAAGGTCATCCGCATATGCCAACATAAGAGGCCTCACATTGGTATATGGTAGATCCACTGAATATTGTCCGAGCATTCGACGAAGGTTCACCAGTAGCGGCTCTAACGAAATATCATAAAGCATTCCTGACATTGGACAACCCTGTCTGATGCCTCGATGAAACGAGATAGGAGCCAGAACCTGTCCTTGATGCTTAATCAAAATCGCTGAATCCTTATACAGTTTCCCGATGATATCGAGCCACCTGGGCGGGAACCCAAATGCCTCGAGAGCAGTCAGGAGATACTCGTGAGAGACGCTATCAAAAGCCTTTTGCTGGTCAAGTGAAATCATGGCCATTTGTGTACTTGTCTGTTCATGGTATGCAATCAAATATGTGGCTTACCGCGACGTTGTCGTAGAAGCTACGCCCAGGTACACAATAGGACTGTTCCGGGTGTATTACCGAAGCAATCGCCCCTAATGCTTTGCAGACGATTTTGTAGTTCACATTGCATAGGGTTACTGGCCTCCAGTTACCCATCCTCTGCAAATCTCCTTTCTTTGGAATCAATCGTATAACAGACCACCTCCAACTAGAAGGAAAGTCTGAATGTGTCTCAACCTCCGAATTGAAGACTTCCAAAAGGTCAGGAATTAATAAATCCCTGAAACGCATGAAGAACTCTGGAGTCAAGCCGGCATAACCAGGTGAAGTATGTCGCCTTAGATCTTTTGTCACAGCGATCATATCCTCCAATGTGATTACTGAATCCAGGAGCTCCTTGCTGTCTTCCGAGAAAGTGGGAATATTCTCAAGAAATCCGTGAGTGGTCGAGGATGATGTCGATACCGATTCAGATTAGAGACTACTGTAGTAGTCTCGAATAAATTCTGATAGCTATTGTCCATTGAGGACTCGTCCAGGTTCATCAACTATCGATTCGACTTCACAAGAAGCAGTACGTCGTCTAGTTGCCTGAAAGAAGTACTCGATTGGAGAATCGGCTTCCCTCAGCCAGCGTGATTGGCTGCGCAGCACAAAATCCAAGCTATGCTAGTAAGTTTGTGCTGCCAAGCGTTCCTTTATTCTGTTAAAATAAAGAATCAACTCCGGCTGAGTTGGGAGAAGAGCTGCCCCCGAGATATTTCGGCCGACAAGCTAGAAGCTTGATACCCACTTCGATTGAAAGTCGTTTCGATAAAAGATCTAATTTGGAGCTTTCCAACATCCCACCATTGACTAAGAAAAGGAAAGTCAGCTTTCCTCTCTAGCCAATCGTGCCAGAATTCCATGAAATCATTGATGAACTGCTCGGTATTCAAAGAATAGTTGTTGAATATCCCTGTTCTTCCTTCAACTATAGTGCTGGTTGCCACTACAAGAAGATGATCACTAACGGTGCACACTTCATGAGTGACACCAACGAAATATTCTAGTATTCCAGGTGAGACGTAAAGTCTATCGATTCTGGAGCCTGCGAGACTTCCACGAATATTTCGCGAGACCCTCGTGTATGATCTAGTCATAGGATGCATCCAACGATTGATATCCACGAGTCTGCAAACACGAACAACCGAGTAGAATTGACGGAGTTGAACTCAGCTCCGGAATGCCGATCCATTGAGGGATTCAGCGTGCAGTTGAAATCACCTCCGAGGATGGTTTTGCTGCTAAATTTCACCAGACAGGATTGAACACTAACAAGGACTTGTCTTGTAATGTCCTGGTCATGAGGGAGGTACACGTTTACTACCTTGACATGTGTGTCTTGACAAGGTCCACGGAAGAAGCGAAGCCTGGGAAGATATCTGTATAGACAGGAGACGATAGTGTAAATTTGTTGAATACAATGAATGCCACCCCTGAGCCTCGGAGAGGCGCAGGTGTGGCAAACATTGCATAGCCAGTGTGTAAGTAAGCATAGCGCTCAAGTTGTGTATAAGTGTCTTGGGTTAAATTCGTCTCCTGCAGAAGTGTAATGTCTATATCGAACATTTTGACATGTTTGATAGTACTGTGCAGTCTTGTATGAGCACGTAAACCCCGGTGTTAAGAGACGCTATCTTACACATTCAAAGAGATAAGAAGCTCTAACAATGATGGTACGACATCTACTGTCGAGGAGAATCGGCCAAGTGATGCTCCTGAATAAACTCCTCCATCCTTATATGAAGTCGATCTAACCGAGCTGCATCGTTTTACTTCCTCTTCTTCTTGCACTCCTGTTGTAGGAGTTGAAGCTGAGAAAGTAACAACTCTGGCCTCTGCAGCTCCTTTACAAGAATACTCCATATTTTATTTGAATTCTTCTTGTACTGGAGCTGGGCAACAACTTCCGGAGATCTTCTCCCTAGGTAGGGTCTCCATCCCCTTCGAGACTTCAAATTGGCTACCAGTCGAAATGATGCTATCACACGACTCGTAGCCACCGAAGCTCAAGGGACCAGTCTCATTTAAGCCGGTCATGTCGCAGTCCGAAAACTGCTCGAGAGACACTTCCATGTCCATCACAACAACCTTCGAACCGCGAGCGCCACTATCGTCCTCCTTCGAGTGGGGCCGCTTTGATACGACTGGCTTTGCTGGCTCTGGAGGAGGCAGCATCACCCGGTCAACTTTCTTCCTCCTCGTCCTCTTTTTTTTACTACATGGCTAGTCGACTCCTCGTCGGAAGTAGCCATGCTTTCACGTGCTGACGTGGCACCGTTTATAGCCTTAATAATTTTTGCCTCAGGGACAATTTCAGGCACTTTAGCCACTGGCTGCTGCAAGATAGCAGGCTGAGTGCTGGCAGAAAGTTCCTTCTCCGGAGCCACTACTGTAGCAGTGGTTTCTTTCGAAGGAGCCTTCTGTTCAGCCTTCTTCCCGCTTCTCTTGGGCAGTCAGCAATAAAATGCCCTACCAAATGGCAAGCATGGCATTACGCTTCGGTGCCCACGTCTATCCAGTATCTCGAGCCGGATATGCTCAGGTAGAAGCCTGACGGAAGCGTACATCCCTTATTTAAAGTGATGGACGCTTCCCGGCTGGTACCGAAGAAACCCCGCCCGAGACCCTCGTCCCCAATTTTGATGGGAATGGCGCGAACCTTTCCATGAACCTTCCCGAATCTCCCAAGGAAATTCGCGAGGTCTTCATGTTGGGCTCGCATAGGGACCCGTGAAAACACGACCTTCGTGGGATTTTCCCTGAGTAGGAACGGCACAAGGTGTCTACCCTCCACCACGATGCCTTCAAGAATAAGCTTGGTAGCGCTTTCGAGGGTTGTGGTATACACCTCAACCATTCCCCCAGCTATTATCCCCATGGAGAATAGCTGCTCACAGGAGATGACGCGGAAGATTGCCTTCAGGTATGCAATACAATACGACTTATTGGCATTTAAAATCAATCCATTCTCAAGTGACCACTCAGATATATACGAGCAGTCCTCTTATAACCCAAATGGTCTGCTGAAGTAAATCTGCACATCATCAGCATAAAGATGAATAGATACGTCCTGGACAACATTGGGAAGATCGTTTAAAAATAAACTAAATAAGAAAGGACCAAGAATCGAGCCTTGGGGAACACCAAATTCAGTAGAGCGAAACTGCGATATTATATTACGCACTTTGACGGCTTGTTGTCTACGTAAAAGGAAGCTCCCAATGAGGTTAACAGCAGATGAAGAAAAATTAAAATTGCTTGCATGTTTATAAAGAAAGCGGATATGGTCGACAGAGTCAAATGCTTTACTAAAGTCGAGCAGAACAAGTGTCTTTTGGAAATCCTGATCAAGGGCTTCAGTAATATCATATGTTACTTTTAATAGAGCTATTTCACAACTGTGCATTTTACGGAAGCCAGATTTCCAAGGCAATAAGAACTTGTTCCGGCAACAAACTTAACAGCTTGGTTATATATTATTTTCTCGAACACCTTACTGAAATAACAAAGTATACTGATTGGGCGGTAGTCTTTCTTAGAAGAGGCGATAGATTTTTTAGGGACTGGAATAATAAGACATCTTTTCCAAATAGTAGGGAATTGCGATGTGGTAAGGCAATCATTAAAGATGTGCACTAATGTACTAACAATGAAGGGAGCAATTAACTTGATGAATTTAGGAGGGATTAAATCATAGCCGGTTGTAGTGGATTTTACTGCCATTAAGGCTGAAAATACTTCAAAATTATCAATGCAGCGGATTGCAAACTCTTCATTGTGACCAACAGACAGATTAATCGGAGACATGGAGGTGAAATCTTCATTCAAGCAATCAGCGTCGATCGGGCATATGTTCTCATCCTTACCTGCCACCCCCATAAAGCGTAAATTTCGCCACAGATTTTTTGGAGGTAGACTAGGATTCAATTTGTAGGCAAAATAGGATTTTTGGCTTGCCTGAGTTTTAGTGTGACGAGATTTCGGACACTTTTATATCGATGATGAGCTGCAGAGTCCCGTGAGATTTTAAAGCAATGCAAAAGGAAATCTCTTTGGGAAAAGATTTTCTTCTTAATCAGAGGAACATGTCGATAGTAGAGTTGTAAAATTAAGTTGTTAAAAAAAATCGATCTTTTCATCAACTGAATCCAGTAAGAGTACATCAGGCCATGGCATTGCGGAGCAGTCAGCATGGAGCATGTCAGAATTAATTTTATTATAATCACGATAATAAAATGAGTCAGCACATAAAGAAGGATCTAAAGCCAGCTGGTCTGACAAATATAAGAAATCGTGATCAAAGTTACTCACTGGAGTCAACTGTTGTAGATAAATAATCCAATTGGGACGGATTGCTAGTATTGAAGAATGTTGGCATATGATTGACAATTGTTAAGTCTAAAGTTTGTATGAGGTATAATAGGTCTGTAGTCTGAATGTGACTCCTTAGGCCATCAACATTAAAATCACCACCAACAATAATATTGTAGTAACTACAACAAAGGTGGGAAATAGTTGTTTGAAATTCGATGAATGTATCCTCTTTAAAACCATTAGGGGGGCAATAAACGGCAACCAGAATACACTTATCTACGCCAGTATTAACTTCTACACATACAAATTCAAATGTTGCACCTGGTGAGGAGATGGCTAGGACAAAAGTTTTGACAGAAGATTGTGCATAAATGGCTACACCACCACCGATCCTATCCAAGCGATCATTCCTATAGATTGAAAAACCAGGAATAGATACAGCATTGTTGAGTATATGAGGCTTGCGCCAAGTTTCACTAATCAGAAGCGCATATATTATATTAGTATCAAAAATATTATTAAGAAGATCAATTTTATTATTTAAACTGCGCGCATTAAATGCGCAAATTTTGAGGACCTCAGATTGTTTGAAAAAGATATTAAGAACAGCGCTAATTTTGTTCAAAGGAGACAGACCGCAGAGCATATGTAGGCCACACCAGAGTAACTCAGCAAAACTAAAAATTAGATCAATACAAATATCAATGGACATCCCGATTGTATACAAAACTAAAAAAAAAAAATATTAAATAAATTCAAGAATTCAAGAATGAGATACTAAAGCTATGATAAAAAATGTATGAAAGAATAAGAAAATTACTAAATACTAAGAATTTCAAGATCAAATGTATACTTAATATGTACAAAAAAAAATAGAGAAAATAAAAAGTAAAAAAAAAAATAGAATAAACGTTACACAACATACATATATGCTCCATATCACTCTAGCTGGGTAAGTTCAGTAATAAGCATCGCTTAATCCGATTCAGCACGAATCATAAACAGCAGGCCATCTCTTGTAATTACAGAATAAATTTTATTCATTCTTCTTAACTGCAACGCCTTTTGAAAAATTTTGTTATTTTTCGGTGTCAAACTCTTGTGACTTCGAATAGGATAATTAGAAGAAAAACCCGCTTGCGGATCTGCTAGCTGTATATTACCATGTGTTTTCAGCATTTTTAAGAATTTTTTACGTTCCAGTGGACAAGGTAGACATAAAACAATGGGTGGACAAGCAGGCCTGTTACCATTAGATGACGTAGTGGCAGCATTATGACGATTAGGTTGGAGTCGTAAGGCCTCAGCAAATGGTGACAGCTGATGTTTAATTACGGTAGCAATTTTTGCACTCACTGACTGTATATTTTCCCCAGATGTACTGGTATGCCTCTGACTATAATATCAGATGAGCGCTTACATCGTTTCAGGTCATCGTTTTCACTTTGAATTTTATTGCAGACTAATTTCAGGTCATTGCCTTCCCTGGTTAGATCTGTAGTGGTTTTCATCACATTATCCGCCAATTCTGATAAGCGCAATTCCAAAGTTGCGTTAAAACTTGCACGCAATACAGCAAGCTTTTCCTCGAGGATGGAACCATTGCGGTCAAAAGCAGTAAAAGGAATATTAGGTACTGCCAGCGAGCAGAGGAAGAAGCCTTAACCGCATTCATTGGAGAATCGTTCTTAAGCTCAGAACGTGTAGAGTTAGATTTTGCTGAATATTTTCGAGTTTTTCCAGCCATCGAGCAAAACAAAAATCGAGAATAGTACAAAATATTAAAATAAAACACTTAACTGGAATCAAATGTGCTTAAAAAATTTGATAACCTTAGGAGCGACACATAACCACGTCTGCTCGCTATGAATCATAAATATGAACTGCTAGTAGAATCTTATGAGTCAAAGAGCCCAGACCTCTAGTAAACGATAGACACGTTGAGTTGAAAAGTAGCTCGATACGAAATTAAAGAAAAACTTTATAACGCAGTAATATGTTCAGTTTTCTAATTTTTCCTCACACTCTCCCGGAGCCCTCTTGACATGAAGGTGGACAAAGTTCACTACTCCTCTCTTTCCAGGTCGTCATAAGGACACTGAAAATTATCTACCCTCAGTATCGAATGGGTGGTTGGGGCGAGCAGAGAAGGCCAAACATCTGCGCCTTCACAATGGATGTAGGTAAGTGGTGTAAGGGAGCCTTCAGCACCGAGTGTGTGCAACGGCCTTTGGTTTATAGGCACGAAAATTTTTTGTATATGGCAGGTGGCACAGCGGCAGGTTTTCGTGGAACCTCCCCACACTCTCCGCCAATAGCCGAGGCGAGCTAGCGTGCTATCCTGCACTCAACGCTATCTACCGAGTGATCTGTCAGCTCATGCTGACAGTCTGGACTTCACGTCCGATGTCAATCACTCTACATAGATCCATAACAAATATATAGCAAACAGGAATGGTGATAAGCCAGATTTTGCGTAATGAAATTCTGGTTGTGTTGGTAGTGCATGTTTTACATGTATTTACAGGCCATCCCTATTCTAAGCAACTTGTTAATTTTCAAAAAGTAAACAAAGGTTTTGAGCGGAGCATCTGTGATAAAAAATGTTCTTTTTCTACTTTATTTTGAAACAATTCACATAATTAATTTATATAAATCTTTGCTCTATTAACAAAAAAGATAATTTAAATAGTGCACTTGCCTGAAACACGATTTCCCTAGTTTATAATCCGATTTATATTTGCAAGCACTGACCGAACACTTCATATCAGTTTTTTTAATTAATATGAAGGTTTTAACAGGTTCTAGCGGCACTATAAAACTTTGCACTAAATAAACTACAAACATAAATAGTTTTGTACTTTTGTTAAATTTCACAAAAGAATTTTAAATTGACTAAATCTGCTCACAAAACAAAAGCAAATTTGACAGTCACTCATCTTTGAAAAATGTTCCTTCTTTCATTTCATTTACTCCTATATATAATGTCTTGCTCTTGGCAAATTACGCTGATGTACACGAATTATACACGATTCAACCATTCCTGTTTGCTATATATTCTAAGGCTTGTACGTGGTTTTGATAGGTTTGTTTTGGTTTGTTAAGCTTGGTTGACTTAAACTTTTATTGCTTTTAGTATAATCAACTTGCTTCAATTGTATGAGCAAAATGAATGGTAAAGGAATTGCTGCCCGGTTCCTATTTGAATGTGTCATAAAGCTAACTTAAAATGATTGACTGCTGCAGTTGTTATTTCTAATAAATTTTACAAGTGGACAGTTCCAATTATGATGAATTTGTGAGTATATACTTGCATACATCACGTGTCAATTTGTACCGGTTACTAATTATAATTAAACATTTTCAACTAATCGCTTCCGCTGCGGTATACTGTGCTGGTAAAATAAAAGACGATCCAGTAAAAATCCGTGATGTGATTAATGTTGCACATAATACGCTCAAAAGAATAGAATTAGGGGATGAATATTGGTCCATGAGAGATGCTATCTTTAAAGCTGAGTTGTTGATTTCCAGAATGATAAAATTAGAATTTAATTTTACACACCCACATAAAGTACGCTCAGATTTACTTTCATCCATAATTGTGTTTTTCTATCTTGCTTTATGTTTTAGTATATGCTTTACTAGGTAAAATCTCGGCAAGATTGGTTTGGACCGAATGTGGAATTCTTACCGATTGCATAAACTGCTAAAGCTTTTCTACAGGTGCGTGTTTTTACATTTAAATTATCCACTTTTTATTTGGGAGGGTGAGCGTAATGGCCTTTTCATCTTCCTCTTTAACCAATCAACCAACCAACATGCACATTAGAGACTTAATTTTTGTGGTGATTTATTCCAATATTGGCTAATTGTGATTCTTTATTCAAATCTAATTGCCGAAATATATATTTATGTAATAGTGGTACATACAGGGTTCTAAAAAATAAAAAAATAAGCATAAAACACATTTTGAACCCTTTTTGAAATGATTTTAATTTCATTATTCCTAGGACTTCCATCATAATTCAGCAATTTTAAATTATAAGCCATATTGCTATATGCTATCTATCACTAGCGATACAGACCTACGGAGTACAAATTCCCCTGACTGATGAAAATGATGAGTCCACAATGTGGTATTATGTAAGTTTTATTAAAAAGATAAATTAGAAAAACAGTACAGTACAGTATGGCGATTGAGTAACACATGTGTTATTTGGCTCCGATTAGTTGCAACTTTCTTCGAGTTTATATTTAGTTTCTGGTGTGATAAGTACTCTAGTTTGCATTCTAAGATCAATTTCTACAGAAATATAAAATTTTGTTTGTGAGGTGTGTGAAAACTAATCTGTAATAACTATAATGCCTGCACGTGCTGCTCGTGGATCGACATCGGAGGCGCCTCTAACATCCTCAGAAATGAACGCGCTTGTGGATTCAATTAAGCTACATTTTGACTCTAAGATCAAATCAATGAAGTCTATACTTACTGCTAAAATTAATGAGTTCTGTAAACAAATTAATGATACTGTAGCCACATTGAAAAGTGAAATTTCTCTTTTGCTGAAACGAGTTGATGACCTTGAGTGCAAGTGTGATACTATGGATAGAAATTCGAAATCCAAAGATGTTCTTTTGTATGGAATACCTCACCTACCGAGTGAAAATAGTAAAGTAATTGTGGAAAATCTCTCAGCTGCAATAAGCTATGCAATTCCTCCAGATGTGACCGTTTTTAGATTGCGTGGTAATCGCAAATCAAGTAATTTTTCAAATAATGGTACTGCTGATCATCAAATAAATGTGAATAAAGCTGTGATCTCCCCTATAGCTGTTAAATTTAGTAGCCCAAGTATGAAGATGGATTTCATCAAAGCTATCAGGAAAAAAAAGCCAAAAATTTCTCAGATTGGTTTCAGCGGTGAAAATAACATTTATGCACGAGAGTGCCTCTCTGCTACAAACCTACAAATATTTAAAGAATGCATGAAGTCTAAACGTAACGGAGTGTTTGCATCGGTATTTACTGTCCATGGCATTGTCTTCATCCGACGTAGTCAAAACAGAGATGAAATTCCAACAAAGATTACCTCTCTCGATCGGTTGCAGACCTTGATTAATACACAATCATCACTATAGAAACGGTGTTCTATATACACGCAGTTGCTGATAGGAGCAATTTACTAAACAGTGACATAATGACAAAAGTTTTTTTTGTGATAGTTAACTTCATTTTAGTCTCTTTTGTTTTCCCTATCTTTTTAAATTTCATTAGTTTCTTTTACATTTTTTATAGTATATATAATAGCTCTCTTATCTTGTTGTTTTTTCTTGTAAACATCATGGTATTTCTCAGAAAGGTAGTGTTGTGTCAATGTTAGGGATTTTCTCTCATACTGGATTCCCCAATGGCTTCTGTGTTAAACTTACCGGAGGTTTCTGATTCTGATACCGTGGATGGACGGGGTGCTATACAACGCTTTGTTGCTGTTGGTAAGTCTTACCTGAATATCTGCCACCTTAATGTTAGAAGTTTGGTTTCAGACTTTGATGAATTTAGGGAAACGTTCTCTGACAGCAATTTGGACATTATTATGATATCGGAATCATGGCTTACTGCCTGCATCCCTGACCATTCGGTGGGTTTAGCTGGATATCAACTATTTCGCAATGATCGTAGTTATTCGAGAGGTGGGGGTGTCGCTATATACGTGCGTGATGAATTTCAGAGCAGAATTGTTTCTCAGTCTGTCAATAATTTGGCTGGCCCTGAACACATATTTTTGGAGATAATCCTTGCGAGGCAAAAATGTTTAGTGGGTTGTGTATATAGGCCCCCAAGAGTGAGTGACATTGGTGAGTTCTATAATACGTTGATGCAACTCTCAGGAGCATACCCAATTAATCTGATATGTGGGGATTTTAATATAAACATGTTAAGTGATACGCAGACAAGGCATGAATTTGTAATGCAGTTGAGCAGTATAGGTCTACAGGTCATTAATAACAAACCTACGCGATATCATGATAGTGGTTCTAGCTTATTGGATCTGATTATCTTCAATGTACCTAATCTCGTTAAAGGACAAATTGAGGTTGCTGTACCCGGAATTAGTGATCATCATGCTGTCGTGGCATCCCTAGCACTTCCTCACTTTATCAGACCTCTCCAGCGCACCATCATGTGTAGAAATCTCAACAGAGTAGATACCGTACTATTAAATGAGGCAATGCTGTCTTTAGATGAGGATCCCAACTTCAACACTTCTGATGTTGACTTCCAGGTTGAATACTTTAGTGAGGTTGTGGGTAATTTATATAATGAATTTGCGCCTGAGTATTCATTAAAAACTTGTTTTCGGTCTCCTTGGTTCAATGATGACATTAGGTCACTAATTATAGAGCGAAATTTTGCTTACAGTTGCTGGAAAAGGTATGGAAGTCCTGAGTTAAAAGCAAACTACAAGAGACTTCGCAACAAAGCTGTCTCAGTAATTCGTAATGCAAAGTTGTCCTACTTTAATGCTAAACTTGACCCAAACCTACCAACTAAGATGATTTGGAGGAACATCAAAGAGGCAGCAATTATTCCTAAGGCTGATAACTCATGTAGTTTCGATCCGGATGAATTGAATGTTTACTTTATAAATAGTGCACAACATAATACTTCCTTGGAACCAGATTCTCATGAGCTATCGTATGATGCCAGTAATGGTCGATTTGCGTTTCGTAATGTGAACTTTGACGAAGTGGTATTGGCATTTAAATCCATTAAATCTAATGCTATTGGTCTTGATAACATAGACATTCGCTTCCTTAGGCTTATTTTCCCATACATACTTAGGCCTATCTTGCATATATTTAATACAGCAATTACCACATCCTCATTCCCAGCTCAGTGGAAGGCTGCAAAAGTATACCCAACGAAAAAAAAAGTCAAGCATCTACGCCTCAAGTATTGGAACGCTTGTTATACAGTCAAATCTGGGAATTTATTGATAATAATAATCTAATCTCCGATCAACAGTCTGGTTTTAGAGCTAAACACAGTACTATTACTACTCTGCTCTATCTTATTGAGAAAGTGCGACAAAACATTGAACTACGACAACCCACAATTCTGTGTTTACTCGACTTTTCGAAGGCCTTTGACTCGGTGGATCATCGTATCTTATGTTATAAACTACTTAGTCAGTTTGATTTTTGTACTTCAGCAGCTAACTTTATGTGGTCCTATCTCACAGGTAGACAACAAGCTACTGTAGCTCACAATCGAACATCAGGTTTATTACCTCTTTGCTCAGGTGTACCGCAGGGTTCAATCTTGGGACCGTTATTATTCACCATATACATTAATGATTTGATACTTGTCCCGGAATCTTGTTCAATACTTTTGTATGCTGATGACGTTCAACTATTTCTTCCAGCCAACGTTGACAATTTATCCGTCAGTGTTGATGAATTCAATAATGATTTATCTCGAATTAGTGCGTGGGCTGTGGATAATAAACTGTTGCTGAATCCAATTAAATCGCAAAGCATAATACTTTTTCATAGACCAATTACCACCGTGAGTGTCCCGGCATTGTATCTAAATGGTACCCGCATAGAATATAGTGAAATGGTAACTAATCTGGGCATGACTGTGGATGCAACGTTGACATGGCGTTATCATATTAACAAAACTGTGGCCAAAGTCTATGGTGGCCTAAGAAACTTATGGCGTCATGCAAAGTATACACCTTCTAAGCTCCGTGAGCGCCTTGTCAAAGCACTTTTAATTCCCATTATATCTTATGGCGCCTGCATATATTCCAATGTTGACAGCATTAATCGTAGGAAACTTAATGTGGCGTATAATGCTTGTGTGCGATATATTTTTGGTCTCCGGAGATATGATCATATATCTGAATTTTCTAGGCAGATTTTTGGCTGCTCACTGGATAATTATTTAATATTCCGACTTAGTGTCATGATGTATATGATAATAAACAATCATTGTCCTAATTATCTAAAAAATTTTATAGGGTTCCTCCCATCACGTCGCACCCAACAAATTAATCTTCCAAGGTTTCATACTTCTTTTAGTTAGTTCGCGCACCTTTTTCATTCACGGTGTCAGAGTCTGGAATAGTCTTCCTCTGGATATTCGTATGAGTTCCAGTCCTGGGGATTTCAGATTGAGAGCCTTACAACACTTTAGGAGTTCATAATCTCATGTCCATTACATATTACTGCTATCTGTTATACAGTTGCATGCATGATGTTCTATTGTTTTATTATTACTCTTTTTCATCCTATAGCTATATATCTTTTCACGTCCGAATTTTCTAATACTATTGTTACTATTATTGGTCTTATCATATTTTTATTAACAATGATCTTAACTCCTAGCTTGCTTATTTGATTGATTGATTAATCTTGATTAATTTTCATTAAATTGTAGTTTAAGTACATACTTATATGAAATTATAACAGTTGAATTTTTCTAACTCAGAGTTTGCGCAAATTAATGAGAATTGTATCTCAATTGTGCTCTTAATAAAAAATTATTATTATTATTATTGTCGCAGAGACCAGACGTGTCATTTAAGAGCTCCACAAATAATAAGTATTTAAGCGGAAAAAAGCAGTGAAAGCCCGTGAAAGTGCTCTAATTACTAAAAGTGTGTGCGTTATAGTGCACTATAATAAGTGCACCTAAAACTATAAAAAAACATTCAAAAAAAATTGAAAAATAAGTTGTGAAAAGTGTATAAAATAAAATTGTAGTGACATTTTAAAAAATATTTTAATTTAATTTGGTCGTTGCCATGGCAACGCCAAAAATGTGAAAATTTGTAGTTCGGCAAAGTTTAGGAAAGTTTTATTGTAAAGTTTGGGAAATTTATTGAACGGAAAAATTATAGAAATTGGAAGTGAAAAAATTAAAAGCATTCTCTGCCGTGCTCACAATGAGCTCGTGCAGCAGCGACCCTGGGGGGACTGATAATCCCCTCAAATTAAATACAAGGGTGAAGAAGACTGTGAAAGCTTCTTCATCTAAAAAACCTACCCAGGGGCCCAAAGAAAAGGCCGTTAAGGGCCCAATTGAAGAGGTCAGTACCAGCAGAGTACAAGTGCAGCCGCCTTACTTGGGGAGCGCTATTGCGAAGACAGACGTAGCTGCTCTGGAAGCATCTGGAGCATTGTCTTCAAAATCTACGGCTATCTCTGTAACGTCTGTAGCTGCAGCTTTGGCAGAAGCTACGACGACGCCTTCGAGTCTGGAACATCAGCCTACGCTTAAGGATGTTGTCAGGAAGGCTTCAGATTCAGCGCCAAGGACAAATTATGTTGTGATGAGGCCACCACTTTCTTCAAAGAAGGCAAACACCTCAAAGCAACAGGCACCAGAAACAGCAGTACCAGCAACAACAGCAGCACCACAATCCTCCCCTATAATATTAGGTGTATCATACGCACAGGTAAGTGGCAGCTCCAAAAAAGAGACATCAATCGAAATTATAGGTAAAGGCATCACTCCTCGTCCAGCCCCATTGGACGCAGGTAAGCCTCGGCCTAAGACCGGTGCGGGTCTTCAGGCTTTTTTCGACGGGAGATGGCAGGATGAGAGCTACGGTATGCAGCTCGAGCACAACAATAGGTGTCCTCAGAGCGCATACCTAAAAGCGATCTTCCAGGTCATCTCCCGTGAGCAGCTATTTTCCATGGGGATTATAGCTGGGGGAATGGTTGAGGTGTACACCACGACCCTCGAGAGTGCTACCAAGCTTATGCTTGAGGGCATCGTGGTGGATGGTAGACACCTTGTGCCGTTCCCACTCAGGGAAAAGCCCACAAGGGTTATGTTTTCACGGGTCCCTATGCGAGCGAGCCATGAAGACCTCCTAAATTTCTTAGGGAGATTTGGGAAGGTTCATGGCAACGTTCGTGCCATTCCCTTAAAAATTGGGGACGAGGGTCTCGGGCGGGGTATCTTCGGTACCAGCCGGGAAGCGTCCATCACTTTAAATAAGGGATGTACGCTTCCAAAAGGCTTTTACCTGAGCATATCCGGCTCAAGGCACTGGATAGACGTGGGCACCGAAGCGAAATGCCATGCTTGCCATTTGGTAGGGCATTTTATTGCTGACTGCCCCAAGAGAAGCGGAAAGAAGGCTGAACAGAAGGCTCCTTCGAAGGAAACCACTGCTACAGTAGTGGCTCCGGAGAAGGAACTTTCTGCCAGCACTCAGCCTGCTATCTTGGAGCAGCCAGTGGCTAAAGTGCCTGAAATTGTCCCTGAGGCAAAAATTATTACGGCTGTAAACGGCGCCACGTCGGCACGTGAAAGCATGGCTACTTCTGACGAGGAGTCGATTAGCCATGTAGGCAGAAAAAGGAGGACGAGGAGGAAGACGAAGGTGGACCGGGTGATGCTGCCTCCTCCAGAGCCAGCAAAGCCAGTCGCGTCAAAACGGCCCCACTCGGAGGAGGACGATAGTGGTGCTCGCGGCTCGAATGTTGTTGTGAGAGACACGGAAGTGTCTCTCGAGCAGCTTTCGGACTGCGATATGACCGGTTTTGATGAGACTGGTCTCTCGAGCTTCAGTGGCTACGAGTCGTGTGGTAGCACCATGTCGATTGGTAGCCAA
Organism: Dioctria rufipes; assembly: GCA_963924295.1. Lineage (NCBI taxonomy): Eukaryota > Metazoa > Arthropoda > Insecta > Diptera > Asilidae > Dioctria > Dioctria rufipes. The sequence goes on along the minus strand of OZ002741.1, from coordinate 124,809,626 downwards.
TTTGAAGTCTCGGAGGGTATGGAAACCCTTCCTAGGGAGAAGATCTCGAAGATTCTTTCCCGGCTCCTGTACAAGAAGAATTTAGATAAAATCTGGAGTATTCTTGTGGAGGAGCTGGGGAGACCAGAGTTGCTAATTCCTCAACTTCTACTCCTACAAGAGGAGTGCAAGAAGAAGAGGAATTACAGCGGTGTATCTCGGCTTGATCGACTCCATAGGAAGGTGGAGGAGCTGATTCAGGAGCATTGCTTGGCCGATTCTCCTCGTCAGTAGATGTCGCACATTCATCGTTTGAGCTCTTCATCTCTTTGAATGTGCAAGATAGGTTCTATCAACACCGGGGGTTTAAGTGCACATACAAGGTTACACAGCACTATCGAACATGTCAAAATGTTCGATATAGACATCGCGCTTCTACAGGAGACGAATTTTACACAAGACATATATACACAACTTGAGCGTTATGCTTATTTGCACACTGGCTATGCAATGTTTGCCACACGTGCGCCTCGCCGAGGCTCAGGAGTGGCAATCATTGTATCCAACAAATTTACACTATCGTCTCCTGTATATACAGATATCTCTCCAGGCTTCGCTTCTTCCTTGGACTTTGTCGTTCAAGACAAACACATCAAGGTAGTAAACGTCTACCTTCCTCATGACCAGTACATTACAAGACAAATTCTTGATAGTGTTCAATCCTGTCTGGTGAATTTTAGTGGCGAAACTATCCTCGGAGGTGATTTCAACTGCACGCTAAATCCCTCAATGGATCGGCATTCCGGAGTTGAGTTCAACTCTGTCAATGCTACTCGGTTGACGAATTTTGTCCGTGTTTTCAGACTCGTGGATATCTATCGTTGGATGCACCCTACGACTAGATCATACACGAGGGTCTCGCGAAATATCCATGGAAGTCTCGCAGGCTCCAGAATCGATAGACTTTACGTCTCACCTGGAATACTAGAACATTTCGTTGGTGTCACTCATGAAGTGTGTTCCATTAGCGATCACCTTTTTGTAGTGGCAACCAGCACTCTAGTTGAAAGAAGAACTGCATACTGGATATTCAACAACTATTTGTTGAATTCCGAGCAGTTCATCAATGAATTCACTGAATTCTGGCACGATTGGCTTGGCAAGAGAGGAAAGGTGACTTTCCTCTTCTTAGTCAATGGTGGGATGTTGGAAAGCTCCAAATTCGATCTTTTATCGAAGCGAATTTCAATCGAAGTGGGTATCAAGCTTCTAGCTTGTCGGCCGAAGTATCTCGGGTGGCAGCTCTTCTCCCAACTCAGCCGGAGTTGATTCTTTATTTTAACAGAATAAAGGAACGCTTGGCAACACAAACTTACAAGCACAGCTTGGAGTTTGTGCTGCGCAGCCAATCACGCTGGCTGAGGGAAGGCGATTCTCCAACAGAATACTTCTTTCAGGCAACTAGACGACGTACTGCTTCTTGTGAAGTCGAATCGATAGTCGATGAATCTGGACAAGTCCTCAACGGACAACAGCTATCAGAATTTATTCGAGACTATTACAGTAGTCTCTACTCTGAATCGACGTCGACAACATCCTCGACCACTCATGAATTTCTTGAGAATATTCCCATTTTCTCTGAAGACAGCAAGGAGTTCCTGGATACAGTAATCTCATTGGAGGATATGATCGCTGCGACAAAGGATCTAAGGCGACACACTTCACCTGGTTATGACGGCTTGACTCCAGAATTCTTCATACGTTTCAGGGATTTATTAATTCCTGAAATTTTGGAAGTCTTCAATTCGGCGGTTGAGACACATTCAGACTTTCCTTCTAGTTGGAGGAGGTCTGTTATGCGATTGATTCCAAAGAAAGGAGATTTGCAGAGGATGGGGAACTGGAGGCCAGTAACCCTATGCAATGTTGACTACAAAATCGTCTGCAAAGCATTAGGGGCGATACTCCGCTCAGTGATTGCTTCGGTAATACACCCGGAACAGTCCTATTGTGTTCCTGGTCGTAGTATCTACGACAACATCGCGGTAGCCAAACATTTGTTTGCCTACCATGAACAGACAGGTACACAAATGGCCATGATTTCTCTTGACCAGCAAAAGGCTTTTGATAGCGTCTCGCACGAGTATCTCCTGACTGCTCTCGAGGCATTTGGGTTCCCGCCCAGGTGGCTCGATATCATCGGGAAACTGTATAGAGATTCAGCGATTTTGCTGTCCATTGTCAGGTATGCTTTATGATCTTTCGTTGGAGCCGCTACTGGTGAATCTTCGTCGAATGCTCGGACAATATTCAGTGCATCTACCATATACCAATGTGAGGCCTCTTATGTTGGCATATGCGGATGACCTTTATATTTTCGTGACAAGAGATGAAGCTTTTCCGGTCGCTCGTGCTGTTTTCGAACAGTACGAGCGTATAGCGGGCGCTAAAATCAACCTTAGCAAGAGTCAAGGCTTGTGGTGTGGAAGGTGGAGAGATCGTACAGATACTCCACTGAACATCCAATGGACTAATACTTGCCTGAAGTATTTAGGTGTGTATATCGGACGCGAGAGTAAATCAAATAATAGTCGCATCGCTCTTGAAAAACTCTCTAGAGCTGTAAACTCATGGCGTAGTCGACTGTTTCCACTATCCCTAATGGGAAGGTCAGTCGTGATAAACTATTTGATTACCTCGTCCATCGTTCATCTGCTAAAGTCTGAGACGTTTGATGAAGGCTTCGTAGGTCTTCATCAAGCAAAAGCGATAGACGCCTTTTGGTGCGGAAGACGATGGGTTGCTGAAAGCACGCTCTGTCTGCCAGTCAAGATAGGTGGATTAGGTCTCACTAACTTGGTTGTGAAATCAAGGTGTCTCCAAGTGCGTGCATTCCAACGAGTGTTTTGCCAGAGAGACACCTTAATTTCTCAACTGTGGGGGAATGTACTGGGAGGGATCGGCATAGGGGAGTATTACTACCTGCTCTCTGTTCGACCACCCTATCCTCGTGACTGGCCACAGGATCTAATCTCAACGATTCAGACCTGGGGCAGAATCAGGCCAGCATTTCACCTTAAGTGGAATGCTCTGCGGTACACGCAATTCGCGTCGATTCCAATCAGGTTTAATCCTGAATTAATAGATTCAGTGTTCAGTAATGCTCGAGGTTTTGAAGCTGACACGCATACACTGACAGTTCTCGGAGATATTATTGATATCTCTGGAAACTGTCGAATAAACACTAACACTCCACAACTACACGACCTGGCGGCTTCTGCGCGGGAGAGATTTCGCCAACTTGGGACCAGTGACCCTGGCACTAAGTTGGAAGATGCTTTCGTTCTGGACAGACCGCCTCACACACCTTTCAGCACACTTACAACACGTGTGCTCCGTGACGTGCTTATGTCAATAAGACCTCCGGAGTACACAGGATACAACAGATGGCGAACACACCCCGGGGTGAATATGGGCGTGATGGGAGGGATAACTTGCAGAGTAGTCTGCAGTTATCCTTCTAGTTACAAAGATGCTGATGTAGCATTCAAATTGCTGCATCATAGTCTTATGCATCCTAATCAGTTGTCACATATCGACCGGCGGGTTCAGAGGATCTGCACAGTTTGTTCTGGTGAAGGCACCTTGTTTCACATGTTCTTCACTTGTCCAGCTTTGCAGAGTCTAATGGAACTGGTGCGCGATATGTGTCAGTTGATCCACCCGAATTTCAGCATTACTAGGACATCGTTTCTGTGGGGACCAAAGGTTTGTAGTCGGGTGAATTGTTTGATTAGCTTTGTGTTGACACTGGCCAAATCTACAATTCACTTGTACTACATGAGAGCCGGAGATGGGAATCAGAACACTGACCCACAACACCACGGACAAGCACTTAAGCGCCACTTCGTTGACAGATTGAAGAGACGTTTACGTCTTGAATATCTGGCAACGAACGCAGGCACATTCAACTGCACATGGCAGCCACTATCGTCAGTGCAGGACGGTGCTCTTGTCTTTCGCTGGTGATATCAGGCCACAGCATTTGCAACTCTAGTCCACGGGGCTTCTCCTCGCTTTGGAACCGTTGCAAGTGCTGTGGGAAGGATAAGCGCTCCGTTAGAGATGCTAAGCTGGAGGGATGATGAGGGCAGTTTGTAGAGGTCTATGATACTACAGGCTGCCCTCGCGTTACTCTATAACGGTATCGCGCAAATTTCTCGTTCGTTCGGATATTACGTTTTTAATTCGGTTTCGGTCTCGGTGCTAAATTGCAAAATTTTTTGTTGAAATTCGCTCGTTTAGGTAAAAATATTTATTATATTATTTTGGAATTTTGGAATTTTGGAACTTTGGGAACTGCCACTTACCCTATTGTCAAAATAGGGGCACGTAAAAAAATTCTTTGTTTTACATCTTTTAGACATTGTTCAAAATTTTTGTATCCGTTTATTGTCTCTTTTGAGAACATAGTGTTCACTTTTTGTCCTTTTACCTGTTAGTGTCTAGTTTTTGTTTGTTTTTAATTGTCCCTTTTGACTGTTTGTAAGTTAGTTTAGCTAGTGCCTTTTTTACAATTTTGTGCCTTTTTCCAATTAGTTTTAAGGAATTTTTAAAAGAGCCAGAGAGCCAAAAATAAAAGAGACTTATTTACATAAAAAAAAATTATTATTATTATTATTATTAAAATTACTTACGTGCGTTTAAATTTTACTAGGTTTTTGTAAAGGATTTAACAAAGGAAAACATTGGGAAATCATTAAGCATATCATGGAAGTTTACAACAATGAAGTAGGAATTGATGAACAGTAAACTTTAGAGAATTGGTCCGGCCGTTTTCCATTTCAATCTATCTTTTAGTTAGCTTCATTGCACTCTAAACCACATGATTCCAATTTCAGTACCTATTTTATCTGAATGCGAATTGGAGCGCAACTTCTGGAAGAACCCTTTAACTTTACTAGCCCTGTGCTTCTCTTCAAATTTTACTCTGGTCTGGAAACGTTCTGTTTTCCTCTTAACTGGATCCTTCAGGTCCTTGACAGACACCTTTTAAAATGTAATATCTTGAACTGTGTACCGCGTAGGCATGAATAATTGAGATTCTTTCAGAATGGCTTAATCTTAGACTTCTTCAATTTCGCCTTGTCCATTTTCTTGGATACCTGTCAATCCCTGCTATGAGAGTATGTCCAAATTGCAACACGTACGATTTTCCCTGTTTTCTTAATTTTACTCATCTGGGAACTATAAAAAAATTGGAAAATAAAAGTGAACTTTGATTTTGATGACTTATATTTACAAATAAGAAAATATATTTCAGTAATTTTTTAATACTTTTCATTTCAACTTGCTTTAACAACAATAATTATTATGCCTCATTTTCATCGTTTAGCTAATTCATTTGACTAATTTTCCTGTTAATTTTGTCGTTCTAAATACTAATTTGGATTTCTATGAAAGAAAATGTGGGTTATAAAATAAATATTTTTAAAGATTGACTTTTAGCAAAATTATTGTAAAATTCCTTTATCAAATATTTCGCTTTGTAAGTGCGGTATTCTTGTAGTTTAAGTGAACAAAATTTGAGATGTGCGAGTGAGAAAAGATTGTAGGAACTGTTGCAAGAATTAGCAAAAGATGGAGATATTTTTCAATTAGTAAAATGAAAATGATGCATTACGGTTTCACTTTGTGCGAAAAACAAAATCAAAGGTAATTGAGGTAATAAATTGCAGACCTTCCTAAAAAGCAAATAATGTTCGAACACCAAATAAAATATTTGTCTTCAATTTCACTAAATTCTTTAATGTTTACAACAATTTGTATTATTGCAGTTCGAAATTAATTTCAGCACTCTTTTAAATTTCTGACCGAAAGCACTCTATATTTAAAATACACTAACAACTTTCGAAATCTCTTAATTAGAAATAATTTTTTAGAAGAACATTAATAGAGAATACTCTGTACTGTTACTGTCAGATTTCCTTTCTCTTTTTTATTCATTCACTGAAGTCCGTCACAGACTACCTTGTCTTCTATATGGCTTGGTTTCTGCCTATAAATAGCGAGCTGCTGGAAGTATGAAATCACGATGATACTGAGGGCAGCAGTCATATTGTTCAGTGTCCCTTGAGGACCTGAAAAGTGAGGAGCAGCGAGTCTATTCCACCCTCATGCTAAGAGGGCTCCAGCAGAAGTGGAGGAGAAAATTGAAAACTCTATCGCGCCATTACGTTATAAGTATTTCTTGTATTTAGTTATCAATCAACAATTTAGGCAAAAAAAATCTTTAACTAGTATTACAAAACAATATAAATTCATTCCAAACTAGAGTGTGTTATTGATAAGCCATCTAGAATTCAAGGCAAATTGGCATGGCAACGATTAGCAGTAGTAATAAAAATATTCCAATATTATAGCAACGCATAAATGTCACTAAGTAATAATATGAGTTCATGCTAAATTAACTGTGCCATCGCTAAGCAATATGAAGTTCACTGGGCACTGGGACAGCCACGAGTAAAATTGTCAAACAACATTCTATTATTATCTTACGTTGAATAAATTTTCGTGTTAAATAAATACTGTACCAGACAGTGCAGTCCAATCTTAAGTGCAGCCATAATAATAATAAATTTAGAAAAAAAAATAAGAAATCAACTTACTGTTTTTCTTTTTCGTACCTTTCTCCCTCGAAGGAGCTCCCTGGAGGCGGCTACGACGAAGCTGAAATGCAAAAAGAAATTATCGAACTGTCATCCACAAAGTCTCGGACCTGCCCGTGCTCCTTTTTCTTGAAATTATTTAATCGCTCCTCTTAGTTTTCTGTTCAATCTTTTTTCCTTTTCTTAAAAGTTACTTCTGCTAAATCGGACTTATTTGCCGCAATGCGATTACTTTGTTCGGGAAAAACACTTATCATAAAATGTGAAAATAAACTGGTCTGATTCAACTACTATTAGCAAAAATTATGTAGATAGAAAGCAAACATTACATACAAAGATATTTTAAGCAATTAATATTAGATCTGTCTCACGGGAGATTTTTCGATTTTCCGTTTTACCTATTGGACTTTTTCCTTCAGGCTAAACTAATATAAGCGACAGTTTCGTTTGTTGCTGCAGCTTGATCTTGTAACAAATTTTCAATATTTGATACCTTTATTGACCTATTGTACGCCAGTAGGATTTGATTGATTTTTTTTGTTTTCTTTCATTCATTTGAACCGTTTATATTGTTGATACTTCCATAATTTGCCAGCCTTATTTTTCTCTTGTAGTGCTTGCGGCGATAAGGAAAAAGACAGATTATGCGTTCGACATAAATAGAGAATTATTTCTTTTAGATCTTGCAATGGATAGGTTGTTATTTCTTCTTCCTTTGTGGAGAAGACCCCATCACAGCTGGAACACTTGAAAGGTCGATCCTTTGTATGACTTCGAAAGTGAATTGCACGCACTATCTACTCTCTGGATTATTTCTGTCGCTTGGTGTATAGCACACATAAAATATGTCTCCACTTAAAGAATATTTGGTTGCATTTTGCCCAACTCGCCGTCTAAAACAAATTCCTGGTTTGAGTGGACGAAAGGTGGCGAGTTAATCACAATATTATTCTTGTTTTTTTCTTTTTTTTTTATTTTGCTTACTTGGGTGGGCCTGTCGTATGATTGTTTATCACTATCCCTGATGTAAATTATCTGACGATTCATTTCCGAACAATTACTTCACGAATCTACCTTTGAAATTGCGACTTTCAAGTGACAGTACTCTTTCCGGCCTCTCGGATACTTCTTCTTTTTCTTTTTCTCTTCCTGGCATTCCGTACCTTTTCTTCGCCAATCATGTGACATGGGTCAGCATGTATGTGCACTTTGGCTCAGTGTAGCATCCCGCTACATGCAGTACGCTACGACCATAACAAACAAGAAGAAGAAGAGAAATTTTGCAATTTTTTTATGGAAATACAACGCGCGCTGATATTATTTCTAAAAACAAGGTGGACTCAGATTTTTTGATTGGGACATTTCTCTTAAATATTCTTTCTCTTCATGAATCAAATCACTTATTACCTCTGATTGATCTTACTGAAATATATCGGTGATTGTCAGCGAATAAAATCTGAGTCCACCTCTGTGTGTGAAGAAAAGTTTATTTTCTACTTTTTCATGTGACTTGGCCTCAGTTTTGTTTGAAAACTCGTTTTTTACTTATTTTATTTTTAATTTTATTTTATTTATAACCAGATCAATCAATGCGTAATCGTTTGTTGGACTTGTTTTTATTAATAAAATCGTTTGTTGGTCCCTCAATTCTTCGCTAATTGCAAAAATAATTTACCTAAGCTACACATGAAGTTGTAGATGATATTAGCCAAATTCAAATATTGTAGCTGGAATAACACCAACATGATAATGAAGTAAAGTCATATATTTCATGTATTGACAATCAACTGTAGCTCCATCAAGTTGGCTGGTCAACTTATACTTTTCAATTTTTACCACGTCAACTTTTACTTTTAAAATTTTTTATTGCATATATCGATTGTTGGTCGTTTTTTGGTGATTGTTGGCTTAATTTAAACATTGTTAGATAGTAGTTTTTTCGAAAATCTAAAAAGAAAATTCACCATCTAGTTAGCCGGAAAATTTTTATTTTTAATTTAATTTGATTTATAACCAGCTCAATCAATGCGTAATCGTTTGTTGGACTCATTTTTATTAATAAAATCGTTTGTTGGTCCTTCAATTCTTCGCCAATTGAAACAAAAAATTTACCTAAGCTACACATGATGTTGTATCTGATATTAGCCAAATTATAATTTTGCAGCTGAAGCTGCAGTAACACCAACATGATAACGAAGTAAAGCCACAAGGAATATAGAATACACGATATTCTCTGTACGAATCACGTTCCACCATTTTGTCAGAATGAAATTGTGGTGGCGTCACTCTATGTCTAATATGTACAGTATATATAGAAAAATAAGACAATTTTTGATATCTTAATAAATATGGCAATAAATTACTAAAGTTGTGTATAAAATGAAACTCTCGAATATTTTAGATGTTTTTTTTATAAAGCTTTTACCATATTGAAAACATTGAAAACTCGCTTTTGCATTCATACCAAAAATCGAAAATAGTTTTTGGTTAAATACAATTAACATTTAATTATCATACAAGTTGTATGATGAGAGCTCATACGAAAAAGCATATTTTATTTTTACTTCGAAATCCCTATCCATACTATAAATGTAATGTATGGATTTTCAATATAAACACAAAATTGAGGTTCGGTACGACCGAAAAATTTTTACATCCTGAAACCTTCCACATGTGGAAACCGAAAAGAACTTGACAGATGCAACCGAAATTTCGTTTTATTACAGTTGCGTTTTTCACAATAATTTGAAATAAAAATATTGGTTTATCTTATTTCCCATGATTTTATTAATCATTGGAGCAAAAATCTTGTTCTAAAATGGAATAAATTGAGTTTTTCGGTTTTGTTGTGAAAGTGTTGTGACTCAGGTGCCCAATTCCCCGAATCACAACCATAATAGCGATACATCAATAAATCGTCCAATACGATATATTGATGTACCATTAATCACCCTGAAAAAACATTCCAATTTAAATCTCATTCAAAATTTCATATAAAAATTCAAAATGCATTTAGAAATGCATTCCCACATTATAACAAAATGCAATTTAGCATAAATTGCATTTTGTTATCAGGCACACATTTCACTCACACGATATGCGCACTTACCTACATACAGTGTCTTCTTACTTGTTTTCCGTATGTACTATGTACATACGTACATTACCTACTTAATCCAATCTAATAGTATGTACATACATACAATTATCAAAATTATTCGCACCCTCTTAAAAATTAATATTTCAAGACGGGCGCACAAGTGCATATCGTATTACAGTTTTGCATAGATGCACATAGGTTGCATCAAAAACTTTTGCATTCTCTCACGTATGTTTTTTCAACGTCGTGAGAAAACAATAAAATAACAAAAAAGCTTTTTGTGAAGATATCGTGGGTACCTGGGTACAATTCGCCCAAACCTCAGGGAGTCCGTTTTTTAGCCCGTCGAGAGATAGTTGGTTCTCCAAAATTAATCAAATAAAGCATAGCCAGGGAAATCCAAAAAAAATGGGGGAGTTATGTAAATTAACTAATGCAAAACCGAATTTGCATATAAAAATAAAGTGGAATAAGAATATGTAAAAACCTATTATCGAATCTTATAAAGATTATTGTGAAAATTATAAAGATTATTGTGAAAATTATAAATATTAGTGTGAAAATTATAAAGATTATTGTGAAAATTATAAACATTAGTGCGAAAATTATAAAGATTATTGTGAAAATTATAAAGATTACTTCGAGAAACTGTTTCAATTTCTTCGGCCTCCTATCACTTCTTTCAGGTTGTGAACGAAAGCACCAGTGATAGGCAACACAACAACTGGTGGCAGCGGTGTTCCTACTCCATATCAGTGCTAAAAAATTTTTTTTAATATAAATCTATACAACAACTGGTGGCAAGTAAAGTTGTGGTAAAAAAAAAAGTAATAAACCCGGATACCCTAAAAAGGGTATTTTGAGGAAAAATATAAGAATAATAAAAGTTCAAGCGCCATAGCGCTCAACGTGGGACTCTTGCGAGGCATCATCCCTGCCTCACCAAGACGTGGTAAAGAAGGAAGGAAGACATCTAGGCATATCATCACAATCATCATACCAACAATCAATTTCATCAACATCTTCATCGAGAAGAAGACGTAATCTAGTAAGACGTGGTAAAGAAGGAAGGAAGACATCTAGGCATATCATCACCATCATCATACCAACAATCAATTTCATCAACATCTTCAGCGAGAAGGAGACGTAATCTAGGAAGAAGGAAATCCAAACCAGTCAAAACGGCAAACGAATATTAGAGAAGGAATAATAATTAAGATAGACAAAAATCTTGTCCTCTAATTTTCTTTTTATATTTTCTAATAGAATATAATAGAATGTAGTTCTATTTTTTCTTTTTTTTTTTTAAATCACTCCGTCACGAAGCGACCTCTGCGGTAAGACTACGTGAACTTGCTGCTCAGAGGACTTCGGAAAGATCAAATATCGATCCCCTGCGATAGACTTCGTCAGTCTACCGATTAGGAGAAAGATCTTGGTCGGAGGGAGTTTTCTCTATACACAATTAGTTTACATAAAAAAAGATATTTTGCGCTCAGGTATTTTAAAAAATTAACGAAAAATGCTTACTAAAAAGTGAAGAATATCATATAATAAATCAAAAAAGAATAAGTGGAAGGTATTTCAAAATATTGCTAAAACATAAATGAAATAGCTGATTAAAATTATTTCGTAATTGGTGACAATACGTATATACATATACGGCACATTCATAAAAATTTTTTTTTCTCTCTCTCATATTAGTTACTCCTCATTACCATATCATGAATACAATTAACAAAAAAACGAAAATCTTTTTCAAAAAACTTTTCTCAGAATTTTTCCTATAAGCAAATCTAACAAAAAGTTCTCCTATCGCTGTGTTTTTCCCACATACTACAGATTACTGAATCACTTTTACTTATACATAATTATTTACACATAACCAACTTAACAGCTGCTTATTGCTGTTGAGAAATTTAATTTTTTGTGTTCTACTTGTCTGCTTTTCTTTGGTCCATACAAAATTTGCCACATCTCCTATAGTTTCCCAAATTTACACAAATCTTAACCCAAAATTATTCCATAATAATAACAGACACACTCTATCTTATAATTTCTCTTTATATTTCCACTTAACTCTCCGCCTTTTACTTCACGAACCTATCATGACAGAAGAAAACAAATCTTTTGATGAACTGTGCTTGTCACAAGTCCCAAAAATGTCAGAAATTAGACAAATTCTGCCCGACTATCATAGAGCCAATAAAGGTAAGAGGACTTCAGACTTTACTTCTGAAAAACTCCAAAATTTGGAAGACGTATGGGCTTCATTTGAAAAAACGGAAACCCTGATTCAAAATCATGAAAATTTTATTGAAACTCATGATTATTTTAAGCAGTCATGCTATGACAAAATGGAGGACTGGTACAATCTTACAAAGGCAACTCTGTCTGGTAGGTTGAAACCCATATCAGTCCACACAGAGCGCAAAAATAACCCGTTTTACGTCCCACTTCCAAAAACTTCTCAAAAAACAACTGCAGCTGATAACCTGGACAGCACAGACAAAGAGCAATCAAATACAGTACGTTCGATTGCAAGAAGATAGACAAAAAACATTATCCCATATTATCCAGTCTATAGATAATAATTCACTTGTAACTGCAACCCAGGCATACTTAAACCAAAAATTGAACTCTTTGCACAAATATTGGGACGATTTTGCAGAAACACATAACGAAATAATCTTGAATGTTGGCTACAATCTCAATTGACTAACTCCAGACAAAGAAGAGGAAAGTGTAAAAGACTTTTAGCAGAGATTAAATACAACACTGTCCAGCTATATGAAGCAACACATTCCTATACAACGGACAAGGTGCTCCTACGGTCTTTGTTAAAAGATAATGAGTGTCAGGCTATGATAGCAATTGAAGATGGGTTATCCAATCCACAATTACAAACCTTGGCTAAGGTACATTCCAATAAATCCTTCTCTGCACTAAAATCACATATTCTAGATCACTCATTACGTATGGAGCAGAAGCAACCCAACTTTCAAACGTATAATGTGGTATAATAAAGTAAATCAAAATTCCTTTCAAAGTATAAATAACAACTTACGTTGCTTCAAATGCAATATACTAGGGTATGCTGCTTCAAAATGCCCAGTTATTCAACGATCTATGGAAAATTTTCACATCATCTGAAAAACACATTCACAATTGCAACGTCCTCCAGATTTTAAGAATGTCACATCTCCGTCACAGGTACCATCTTGTCAATATTGCCATCGGATGGGCCATTCTATTGAAGAATGCAGGACAAGAGCTGCAAATAATTCCCGATTTAACGACAATCAAGGAAATCGGACTAATTTCTAAAAAGTAAACACAGCTCCGCAAACAAACACGGCTGATAGACAGTCACAAAATAGGAACTGGCAGCAGCCAGTATTCCGAGAAAGTCGAACTCCACCGAAGAGATATAATAATGCATCTCGGCAAGATCACCTTCTCCAAATAGGAAAAATAGTCGAACATCATCGGCATCCCGGCATGGAAACTGGATACAGCGGGGGGTCAATTTCGGCAACCCCTCGCATATAAAAACGACAGCGCAAGTTCATCGAAAGCCCGAGACAATATCGACGGAAAACTAGGCAGCAAGAAAATAATTTAATTCGTATCCGCGTCCAAATAAATAAAAATTCTTTAACTCTTTCCTTGCCTGTTGACATCTGCTCTGCTCCAAAACTTACATTTTTAATTGATACTGGAGCAGAGATCAGCCTAATGAAACTCCATCCATTAAAGCCAGACAGTATCTGCTACAGAGATGCTGTCTGCAATATAAATACCTGGTTTACAGAGTCCACTTCTACAGAAGGGCTCTTCTTTGCTAAATTGAATTTAGAATCTTCGAATAATAATAACTCCATCCTAGAACACCCATTTCAAACTGTGGGAAATAACTCCATACTCTCATACGATGGCCTAATTGGTCATGACTTTTTATCTCGATATAATGCTAGTATCAATTACAAAAATAAATATATTTCTTTAGAAATAAACGATTCAAATAAATCTTATCCTTATGAAGAATATTACACTAACTACCCATACGTTTATTTGAAAAAAAGCTAAGACCCAGAAAAGAGGTCTGAAAAAAAGAGTCTGTTATATACAGGGATAACAGTCTCCAATAAAGATATTAATACAAATCCATCTCCATCAATTGCTTCGAAAAGCAATGCAAATCGATCGCCAACACTTGCTTCACAAGAAATGAAGCATAAAGGTAAAAATCTATCTCCATCTATAGCCACACAAGAGGCTGAATTAAATAAAATTCTATCTCCATCCAAAGCTTCACAAGATATGAAGCAAGAACGTAAAAGTATATCTCCATCTACAGCCGCACAAAAGGCTGTATCTAGTAAAATTCTATCTCCATCATCAATAGATTCACAAAAAGTGAATTCCAAGATAAAATAAAAAAAGTCAAAGAATTTCAACAAAGTTTTATCTCCTTCAAATCCTATCGAGTCGGAATCGTCGATTAACTCCTTCCAAATTCCACAAAAGTTGGAATCATATCTCCCTCGATCAGAATTCATCATTGAAATTCCAATTCCTTCTATTCAACACGAATCGGTCTGTTTCAAGAAGGAAATAAGGCCAGGCTTGTTTCTCGGAAACTCGATCGTCGAACCAGTCAATGGTATGGCAAAAGTCCTAATCCTCAACACAAATGAGGAGGACGCCGATCTGGGCTCTTACGAGGTGAACCCAGCTTACCAAGAGTTGGACGACTTTGTGGTAATCTCCACGGACTCTGAAAGAGATCCAATTAAGGGCAGAATAAATCAACTGCAAAACATTATCAAATTGGATCACTGTAATTCAGAGGAATCTGAGAGTATTCGCAATATCTGTAGGGAATTCAACGATGTCTTCTTCATAGAAGGGGATTTCCTTTCATACATAGATGCGATTACCCACAAAATCGAGACACTCCAAGACAAACCGCCCATATATACCAAGCCTTATAGACTTCCTGAAACAAGCCGAACTGAAATAAACCGACAAATGCAAGAAATGCTTGAGTCAGACATCATCAGACCTTCCCATAGTCCCTGGAATTCTCCACTTCTCCTGGTTCCCAAAAAACCAGTTGAGAATGGAAACAAAAAGTGGCGAGTAGTGGTAGACTTTCGTCGTATTAACGACATTACTATTGGCGATGCGTACCCACTGCCTAATATCAGTGATATATTAGACCAGTTGGGGAAATCGAAATAATTTACCACACTCGACTTAGCCAGTGGATTCCACCAGATAAAAATGGACTCAAAGGATAGGGAAAAAACTGCTTTTAGCACACCCTATGGCCACTACGAATACAATCGTATGCCATTTGGTTTAAAAGGAGCCCCTGCTACTTTTCAACGAGCCATGAATAATGTCTTATCTGGCCTTCAAGGCATCTATTGCTTCGTATACATGGACGATATTGTAGTCCATGGATACAATCTCAAAGACCACAATTCCAGACTCACAGCAGTATTTAGCCGTCTCCGCAATTTCAACCTCAAACTTCAACCCGACAAGTGCCATTTCTTAAGGAAGGAATATTATGTATTTAGGGCACATAATTACAGAAAATGGAGTCAAACCAGACCCTGCAAAAATACAATCAGTTCAGTCATATCCCAGACCCAAGAAGGAAAAAGATATAAAAGCCTTCCTTTGTTTCGTCGGGTACTATCCCCGCTTTATACCAAACTTTTCAAAAATAGCTAAACCACTTACAAATCTTTTAAAAAAATATATCCTTTTCAAGTTCGACGCAATTTGTGATGAAGCATTTTGCGAATTAACCAATAAACTTATTTCAGCACCAATTCTCTCATATCCCGATTTTGACAAAGAATTTTTTATCACCTCCGATGCCAGTGACTACGCCATCGGAGCAGCTCTTTCTCAAGTTGATAATCAAGAAGATCATCCCATCGCCTATGTGAGACGAGTTCTCAATGGTGCGGAGACTCGTTACTCAACTATAGAGAAAGAGCTCTTAGCTATCGTTTTCGCAGTTCAGCAATTCAGACCATACGTTTATGGCAGACAGTTTACATTTATAACTGACCATAAACCATTAGTATGGCTCATGAATCTGTAAGATCACTCCTCAAGACTAATGAGATGGAGAATACGTCTTGAGGAATATGACTACAAAATAGTCCATAAATCAGGTAAGCTCAACACACATGCAGACGCTCTCAGTAGAGCTATCCCAGAATATTCCAAGCATTTTGCAGAACCTTCAACCTGCGTGAATGTTGTAACAAGGAATAAAGCTAGAGCTCAGGCGAATTCGAATACTCCCAACACGAGTATCATTAATCAAAATCCAACTCCATCACAAGTGAACAATTCATCAGTCATAATAATTAAGACAAATTTCCCGTTACTATTGACTAAAAATGCGAATCCTAAATTTTTCATCCTGCCCATGCAAGATACTGAACTTGAAAGAGTGTTGCATTCGAAACTAAAATTTTCAGAAAAATCCCCACTTTCAGAAACTGAACTGAGCTTCTTCAAGAAAAAAGTCTCAACTGTAATCATTTCCAAAACTAATTTACCTTGTCGATCCCAAAGAGATAGATCAGACCTCGAAAAGATTTTAACTGAGATCTGCTCATACACAGAAGCAAATCAATTAAAACAAATACATATCTCCTTCCCTATATTAGATCCACAGAATCTAATAATTATTAAAAACGCGTTTACCCAAATCTTGGCTACTAAACAAATAAACATAAAGCTCCATCAAGATGTAATAAAATATTTATCCGATAAAGACGGCATCGAACAAGTTCTGAAGGATTTTCATTCGTTACCGACGGGAGTCCATCAAGGCGTTTCCCGTACTATCAAAAGAATCAAAAAGCAATTCTACTGGCCTGGCATTGTTATGATCAACACAACACCCTTCGGTTCTCACGCCGCTGTCTATACCTACGTGACAAGGAATCCACTTTATTAATTTCCTTTAAATTCTTAAACCCTTGTCACGTCTAAATTACGATCACATAATTTTTACAAAAGTGCTAAATAAACACTCGAGTGTTTATTTGAACCATGCACACAAAATATAAAACGCAGTTACAGTTTGCTGACTTGGCGTCTTGTTTTCAAGTGGAATATCAGATTCCAGACAGCGCGTGGGAGCCAGGGCGATAAGCAAAATGAGATTCAATAGTTTGTTTTTTGACCAAGATCGAGGAGTTCGCTTCAGTCCGTCGTACTTAAGACAACCACTGTAATATCTCTCCGTATTTTTAAAGTTCAATTTAAATAAAAGTATTTGTTTTAATCAAAAATGATAAAGGTGTTGTAATTTCTTTGAAGATAACGAGAGCGACGGCGAGAAGTGTGGCCCCCCTCGCTGAATTTTCTTAACGAGCGTAACAAATGGTGGCAGCGGTGTAATTCACGCGACCGTAATAATAAAATTTGTGTGCTAAATCACAATCCACGCGATCATAATAATAAAATTCGTGTGATAAAACGCAATCCACGCGATTATAATACAAAATTCGTGTCCATAAGTTATAATCCGCGCGATCTTAACACAAAATTCGTTCGCCGACGGATTATGAGGATCAAACAAACTGATCTTCGCTTAATTGGCTGATACTCATTGGATCTTCCTTTTATTGGCTTATATACAGTGATCTTCGCTTATTTGGGTGATACTCATTGGATCTTCGATTAATTCCAACCCAGGAAAACCTATCAGTAAATTAACTGGAAGCTCATTCAGTAAAGAACCGCGTATAATCAACTTAATCAATCTGTTGAATAGAATGGAATCAATAAGGATGGTACTGTAAGTCAGGATACCTGTTTAAAATATTATAATATATTTCTATATTGCTTATTTCTCCATTGTTTGATACAAATTATTATTAAATGTATTAAATAAATAAAAGTGGAAGTTGGTCAAAATTATTGTGTCAAATAAAATGGAATCAATACAGATGATCCTGATATTATTTCAAAAATATTTCTCTATTGCTTGATCCAAATTATTATTAAATGTATTAAATAAATAAAAGTGGAATTTAATTAAAATTAATGTGTCGAATAAAATGGAACCAATACAGATGGTCCTGATAGTATTTTAAAAACAATTCTCTATTGCTTAATCCAAATTATTATTGAGATTATTAAATAAATTAAAGTGAACTAAATAACTCATGGAAAAATAATTAGTGGTGTATGCTTTGTGTTGTCTGAGCACGAGTGTGGGGCAATAATTTCATTCGTCCCTGTGCCGATAAGTAACTAACAAATTTTGTTTAAACGAAAATAATTGTTGCTCTTAAAATTTTGTATCTCATGTGTATACTTACAAATTGAATCAACGAAATGATCACGAAGCATGATTTTATATTAACCATATCTGAGTGCTAATTATCGGTAATGATAAAACCTTTTTCATTGTGCTCAGCTTGCGCTGTAAGCATATAGTAATTTCAAGCACTCTAATTTTAGTCCGTAGTAAAATCCCTCGTAATAATGTTCATATTGCAGTGTTAGAAACATGTCATCTCCGGCGCTAGATTTATTTCGAAGTCTTTTTGCGTTTTACGAAATCTTTCCTATATTCTCGTGCACATAGCTAGCAGTGCGTAGTTCTCGACTTCTGCTCCTTGCCGAGACGTTTTGAAAGGAAGCGTCACTGAGTATTTGTAGTGTTTTATTTGTTTTTTTTGTTTTACGAGTTTGCAAATTGTGTTTTGAGTCCTTATTGAAGATTAATAAATTAAGTTACTTTAGGGATAACCGCGTAGTTTGAAAGTTCTTGTTGATAAGAAGAATTGCGAATATTATATTTTTCTCCATCAGGCATTAGATAACAAAAGGTGTCGTAAATGGAATCATTGTATTTTTCCCAATTTTGCAAGTAACAGAAGGGACCATTTAGGAAAATAAACTAATTACATGCTCTCGTTCAATCTTTCTTTGCGAGGCGGAAAAAAGGTTCCACGCAAACCGGGTGAACCAGATAACTCAGAAGAAGAGTCAAGCGAATCAGAAGAGATAAGTGACTCTCCTCCAAAGTCAGTAACGGATAAAGGCACCGACGACCCAGAATCCCAAATTAAATCTTATACCTCTATTCCAGCAATCGAAGAAGACCCAAAAAGCTCCCTTCCTTGCAACTCTCAATCAGAAAAAATTCAAAGCATGGCCTCCTTTAATATAGCAAACGCTATAAAACTTATACCGGAATTCGATGGAAATTCTGAAGCAGTCGCTAGATTTCTGCAAGTTGCCAAAATCCATTATTCGAAAGCCTCTAATAACAATGAGAAAGCCGAATTTCTTGACCTGATTAAGTCAAAGTTAACTAATAGGGCATATACCGCGCTTCTTCGATATCAAGACTTTAATAACTGGCCCGACTTGAAAACTGCTATAAAGAAGAACTTCGAGAAGTTCCGTTCAACTCAGGTCATACAGGCAGAGCTGTTCACTATAAAGCAGGGACATCGCGATACAGTTGCTGAATACGCAGCGAAAATCGAGAAATTGTTAGACGAATTAAATATAGCAAGTACTCAAGGAGAAGGAGACGAGGGTAGTAAAGCTATTAGGAGCCTTAATGAAAAAACTGCTACAAACAATTTCAAGAGAGGATTAAAGCATCCTTTGAAACTTATAGTCAAGTCTACAAAGCATGACACTTTTAGCTCTGCAATTGATTACGCACTAGATGAGGAACTCATAGCTGAAAACGAAAAACCGGATACAAAGAAATGCACCTATTGCAAAAATTTAGGTCATACAGCTAATGAATGCCGAAAGTTACAAAATCGGAATAATCCAGGAACTTCGAATGGATACAATCGTCAGTATCTTCCAAGATTTTCTAATCCACGCGTGAATACGATTCAAACAGCGCCAGCACGCTGTCAGTATTGCAAGAATATTGGGCATTCTATACAAGAATGCCGGAAGCGACAATACAATAATGCGAAACGCGAAAATGCGACGGTAAACCATAATACGGCAACCAGCAATCAAACTCGAGCAACTGAGCGTAATGTACGACGTCCGAATTCGGGAAACGCCACAATACCTTGCACCAGCGGTACTATGGTGCGGGTACAAGACCTAAATTAGAGTGCCAACGTAAAATTTCTCACATATCGACAAAAATTTTTAACAATATTTCAATTCCAATTTTAAATTTTAATTCACGGCAAACGTTTCAAAATGCAATCAATTTGAATATTCTTCAGTCCAAAGTAAAACAAAACAAATTCCTCCTTGACACAGGAGCTTCTATTTCTATAATTAAAGTTAGTGCATTAAAAAACGAAGTTTGGGTGCAGACCAATTTGGCCATTTCAATTAAAGGTATTTCTGAACAAACAATCCTCACTAAAGGTATATGTTATCTAGATATACATCTGGCCGAGGCTTCTATATTTAGTCACCCATTCCATGTAGTCTCCTCAGATTTTCCTATCTCTTATGAAGGAATTATTGGTGAAGATTTCTTGTCAAAAACAAATTCCGTACTTAACTATAGATCCCAGACTGTAACAGTCCAAACCAATGAAGGAGGAGTAGAACTCCCCTTTATATACTCAAGGAAAAATATAACAATTCCACCGAGGACAGAGACCATCCTCAAATTCGGCCCTATTTTAGAAAACGAAGAAGTCATTTGTCTGCCGACTGAGATAGCACCACAAGTATATACCTCAGGATGCATAACAAAGCCCGAGGACGGACACATATACATCTCAGTCATAAACTCTTCCCAAAACGAGGTAGAAATTACAGATACAACACCTTTGAAATCAGAGAAACTTAACAATTATGAAGTATACGATCTGAAAAGTGTCCGAAATCAGGACAGAATAGGAAAGCGACTGGAGAAGCTTACATCCCTTCTAGAGCTAGATCACCTAAATTGTGAGGAAAAGCTATCCATTGACGACATCTGTCGCGAATTTAACGACATTTTCCATCTCGAAGGAGACAAATTATCTTTTACACCAACTATTTCGCACGATATTCCAGTTATGCCAAATAAACACCCCATAAATGTCAGACCATATCGCTTACCCGAAATACATAAGCAGGAAATTAAAAAACAAGTAAAGCAAATGTTAGATGATGGGATCATTCGCCACAGTACTAGTCCATGGAACGCCCCACTGCTAGTTGTACCGAAAAAGCCAGATGCTCAAGGTAACAAGAAGTGGAGAGTGGTAGTGGACTTCCGCAAATTAAATGAGTTAACTGTGGCTGATGCACACCCACTGCCTAACATCGAAGATATCTTAAATCAGTTAGGCGATTCTAAATATCTCTCCACCCTAGATCTCGCGAATGGCTATCACCAAATACAAGTAGCCGAGGGGGATAAATCAAAGACAGCATTCAGTACCCCTTACGGGCATTTTGAGTTTAATCGCATGCCATTCGGCCTTCGAAATGCTCCTCCCACATTCCAGCGTTTGATGAACCAAGTGCTGACAGGGTTACAGGGTATTAGATGTTTTGTCTACCTTGACGATGTAGTCATATATGGGCGAGATTTAGAGGATCATAATCGTAAACTTCGGGAAGTGTTCGAGTGTTTAAAGAAGCATAATTTAAAGCTCCAACCGAACAAGTGTAAATTCCTCTGTAAGGAAGTACATTATCTGGGCCATGTAATAACAGACAAAGGAATAAAACCCGATCCTAATAAAGTAGTAGCTATTGAAGTCATCCTGCCTCCAAAAAATATAAAACAACTCAAATCATTTCTAGGTCTCGTGGGCTACTATCGAAAGTTCATCCCACGATTTTCTAAGCTTGCTAATCCACTGAATCAATTACTAAAGAAGGATATTCCCTTTAACTGGGATGCCCATTGCGATGAGTCCTTCAATCTTCTAAAGAAATCTATTATGCAAGCTCCAATACTACAGTACCATAACTTTGAGAAACCTTTTTTTGTCACTACTGATGCCAGCAATACGGCGATAGGCGCAGTGCTCTCTCAACGAAAGGAACCAGACGGTACGGACCTGCCAATTGCATTTGCAAGCAGAGTCCTGAATAAGGCCGAAAGGAACTATTCTACCATTGAAAAAGAAGCACTAGCGGTCGTATGGGCAACTAAACAATTCCGGCCGTACGTTTACGGAAGGAAATTCACTGTAGTGACAGATCACAAGCCTCTAGTGTGGATCTTTAACCTCAAAGATCCATCTTCAAGAATCATGCGACTTTGTTGTTGTCCATAAAGCGGGGCATTTGAATAAAAATGCAGATGCATTATCCCGACTGGAAACAAAAAACGTGTCTGTGATGACGAGGTCTCAAGTAGGAATAAATCAGAATCAAACCAAGCTCAACACTTCTAGCTCAAGTCTGACGAATACGCCAACTTCAATTAACACTAAGCCAAATAAAATAGACAACAGTGAATTATTCCCCAGTCTGGAGCCCAGCAGACAACCTGAACTCAAATCAAGTATACCAATGCGGGATCCCATAAGAAATAATTTAAAAAACTCGAAGCCCATTTCAATTGAAGACGACGATTCGGGTGGAAATAAACCAATAACATTAACGGAAAAAGACAAAATTGAAAAAGTCATTCACGAATACCACTGCACTCCCACTGGCGAACACCAAGGAGTCACCCGCACAGTTAAAAGAATCAAACAGAAGTACATTTGGAAAAATATGTATAGGGACATCAAAAAATATATATTATCTTGTGATAATTGCCAAAGGAATAAAGTCACAAGAAAGGTCAGAATTCCCATGAAAATCACAACAACTTCCACAAAACCATTCGAACGGGTATCATTAGATATTGTTGGACCAATTAACCCACCATCAAATAGCGGAAATCAGTACATACTTACCTTTCAGGACGATTTAACGAAATTCGTACAAGCCATTCCACTTCCCAACCAAGAAGCGGGAACTGTGGCCGAAGCGTATGTACGCAAAATTATTTGCGTGTTTGGTACTCCTCAGTATCTGCTAACCGATCAAGGTAGTAATTTTCTCAGCGATTTATTTAAAAGAACTTGTAAACTATTAAATATAAAGAAAATACAAACTACACCCTATCACCCTCAGTCGAATGGATCCCTTGAACGATACCATCGTAGCCTGAATGAATATCTTAGAAGCTACGCGAGCAAAGACAGTAATAACTGGGATACCTGGATTGATTATGCTGTTTTTTGTTATAATACCACTCCGCATTCCGCAACAAACTTCACGCCTTACGAAATCTTATTCGGTATGAAACCTGAAATCCCATCTTCCGTCACCAGGTCAGTGGAACCAGTATATAACTATGATGATTATGTCATCGAAATCAAAGCTCGATTACAGAATGGTTACGCTTTGGCGCGCGAAAATGTAGTAAGAGCGAAAGAACGCTCAAAATTATACTATGATCGGGGTACAAAAGAAACCACATTCAGCATAGGAGATAAAGTGCTTCTGGAAAGTAAAGTACGAAAAAACAAAAAACTGACCATGAAATATGAAGGGCCATATGAAGTGGTGGAAATCCGGTCACTTGAGACGTCCGTAATACGTATAGGAAGAAAGGAAAAGTTAGTGCACAATAACCTGCTAAAACTGTATATAACATAAATGTTAATAATTCTGCTTCTGTGTATATCCGCTTTAAATAATAATAATCCGTACTACACCTGCATAAAACCTATAATTGAAAAAAAAAAAAAACATTTTCTGCTCATTACAGGGCCATGGGCATACTGCTCACAAATACATACGCCCACCAAGTCGAATCATATCATACCAATACTCCTATTAAAAACGCGAGTGGCATCTACTTCGAGGAATTGGGCCTGCTGGGAAAATCTACCTCAGTCTGGAGACTGGTGGTGCACTTTGACTTCGATAAATTCGAAATTGAAGAAAAACAACTCCAACAAAGGTACGAAGATGTCTCTAATTTCTGTAATAAACTAAAACCTCTACTGGATCCGTGCAAAGCTACTCTTAAAATATTAAACGCGACACTAAATGAAGTCATTGAAAATAATAGTATAATTCGTAAGACTTTTCGCCGACAAAACACTCAAAGGAAAGCTAGAAGTATTGTTGGGGTAGTGGGAAAATTGTCGAAATTCCTATTTGGTACTATGGATGAGGATGACTCAACAAGAATAGATGCGGCAATAAATACCCTGCAAAGCAACCAAAAAGTCTTACATCAAGTAGTTTCAGATCAAACAACTGTCATATCCAATATAATAGAAACACTAAATAACACGGAAAACACAATAAATAAAAGATTTGAAGATGTCCAAATCCTTCTTAACTCCTTAACGGAGGGTCTCAACAGTAAAGATAAAATCGAGAAGACCTTACACCTATTCGATGAATTATCTAATTTTATCACATTGTCCCTTAACCGTGTCCTGACTAAACAGGAAGAACTTACGAGTGCAGTATACGAAGCAAAGTTAGGTAGACTTGATAAACATGTATCCAGGTCGCACACATTCATTGAAGCTCTTAAGGAAATACAGTTAGACCTCCCAAATGATTTGAAATTGCCTGTCAAAGCTTCAGTAGAAAACTTACCTCTCATAAATAAAATTTCTCGAGTCGAACCGTTATATACCTCCCAATTCCTGGTACTCAATATAGACATCCCATTAGTTAGTGACACTTTCAAGTTGTATAAACTAACAAGTATACCTGCGCTATATAAGAATGACCTATATTACCTTATTCAAACGGATGCGGATTACGTAGCAATCAATGAGAAACTAAGACAATATATATTCTTAAAAAACGATGAAATTGAGCAGTGTCTGGCTATTGAACTAATGTATATATGCACTCAAAATTACCTTACTTACCATCAGAACCCACAGAATTGCATAATAAGCTTACATCTGGGACACAACAAAGTAAATAACTGTGAGATACGAATTTTTAAAATCACCCATGAGATATGGCACTCACTTAACAAAGTCAATGCTTGGTTGTATATAACTCCAATCCCAAGCCAGGTAAGAATTTATTGTAATAATACCGCATACTCGGTTCAGATAGCACAAAGCGGAATACTAGAATTACAACAGGGATGCAAAGCGTCCACCCATGAAGTGAACGTAGAAACCACTAGTGTAAAGAAAACAACAAAAACATTTGTACAATATTTGGATAACATAAGTATAGAAAATGTCACATATATTCTTGAAGAGAATTATGGAAAAACTTATTTCAAACAATTAAAAGATTTTCACTTACAAAACTCTAACTTAAATGGACTCAGTGTAAAAATAGAAAAAATGAAAGAAAATATCCGATCATACCAAGACAACTCCAACCCCCAAATTTCTACAAATACCTTTATTATAACCACAGTAATACTTTTAATAGTAATAATAATTTTTATAGCTTGGTATATAAGTAAAAAATACTTGAAATGTAAAATAAATATTACACCCACTGAAGATATAAATGGTGGACAATAGAAATTAAAATGTAAAAACAAAAAAAAAAAAAAAAAAAAAAACAAAAAAAAATGGGTTTTTATGATATATAAAATTTATCCATTATGTAAGTACATACAAATTAAAATTACGTAATTGAAAAAAAAAAGGAAAAAAAAAATAAATTTTTAGAATAAAATATAGCACGATTTTAACAAATTATTAAAAAAAAAAAAAAAAAAAAAAAAAATCATAGTACATAGCACTATTTGTATTTTATTTTTCATCTTTTGTAAGGGGGGAGGAGATGTTATGATCAACACAACACCCTTCGGTTCTCACGCCGCTGTCCATACCTACGTGACAAGGAATCCACTTTATTAATTTCCTTTAAATTCTTAAACCCTTGTCACGTCTAAATTACGATCACATAATTTTTACAAAAGTGCTAAATAAACACTCGAGTGTTTATTTGAACCATGCACACAAAATATAAAACGCAGTTACAGTTTGCTGACTTGGCGTCTTGCTTTCAAGTGGAATATCAGATTCCAGACAGCGCGTGGGAGCCAGGGCGATAAGCAAAATGAGATTCAATAGTTTGTTTTTTGACCAAGATCGAGGAGTTCGCTTCAGTCCGTCGTACTTAAGACAACCACTGTAATATCTCTCCGTATTTTTAAAGTTCAATTTAAATAAAAGTATTTGTTTTAATCAAAAATGATAAAGGTGTTGTAATTTCTTTGAAGATAACGAGAGCGACGGCGAGAAGTGTGGCCCTCCTCGCTGAATTTTCTTAGCGAGCGTAACAGCATGTCAGACGACATCGTAAAGCATGTAAGGAAATGTAAACTTTGTCAGGTAAACAAAGTATCCAGAAATCCAAAAATTCCTATGAAAATCTCGAGCATTAGCTCCAAACCTTTCGAAAGAGTGTACCTAGATATTGTAGAACCTCTCCCAATTTCTAATTCTGGAAACAAATTCATCCTTACATTTCACGACGACCTCTCAAAATTTTCTGATGCTATTCCCATAGTCGACACCGAGTCTAAGAAATTAGCGGAAGCCTTCACGACAACGATAGTTTATCGACATGGTATTCCAGAAAGTATCCTCACAGATCAAGGCTCTAACCTCATAAGTGACATGTTCGCCGAGGTATCTAAATTGCTGAGAATTAAAAGGCTCAAAACTACTCCATATCACCCTCAAACGAATGGTGCATTGGAGAGAAGTCACAGAACCTTAGCAGAATATCTCCGATCTTATGTAGCAAAAGATCCACTAGACTGGGATACATGGATTCCTTATGCCATATTTATCTACAATACCACTCCTCATTCGAGTACTAATTATACTCCACGCGAACACCTATACGGATTCCCAGCCGAAATTCCAAACAATTTGAAATCTTCTCCAACCGTTTGCTATAATTACGACAATTACGCACACGAGTTAAAAGCGCGTCTACAACATAGCTTCAAAATAGCTAAAGACATGGCCATGGCAAATAAAGAAAAATCAAAACTACAATATGACAAAACTTCCGTCCAAAAATCTTTTATGGTAGGCGATAAAGTCCTACTTAAGAGCAGAGTTCGAGATAACAAGTTCTCACCAATATGGTCAGGTCCGTATGAAATAATGGAGATTAATTCACCCGAAAATTCCACCATCAGAATCAATAATAAAAATAAAAGAGTCCACAACAATGACTTAAAACTTTTCTCACAGTAATATCAATAACTTCATCATCCTCTTCATTCCAAGCGAATAATACAATATCATCTTCCAGGTTTCCAAAATGGTGCATATAGCATTAATTTTAATTTGCTTCCCTTTCGCCTACGGCTCAAGAATAGAGGTAAACCAACTAAATTCCAGTGCAGGTATATACTTCGAGGAAATTGGCAGAGCCAATTTCTACACCAACTAGTGGAAATTAGTGACATTCTACGACCTGGAAAATTTTAAAACAGAGTTCAGCAACATCCAGTTCATAGCCCAACAAATTGCAGCGACCTGCCGGAAACTGGACAAACACTCAGCCTTGAGCCACACTAGTAACGGTACGTTGTTACAAATATATCTTATATTAGTAAACATAGAATATAAGAATATGTTACTTGTGACCAAAAATAGGAAACAAAGAGCACTATTTAATGCGATAGGCTCAATCTCTAAAGCTCTTTTCGGCACATTAGACGAAGACGATGCCAAGATTTATGACGAGCAAATCCGTAACATCACCCTTAACCAAAACTCCCTCCTATCACTTATGAAAATCCAAACTGCGATAGTCGAAGCAACCGCAAATGTTTTCAATAAAACTAAAGCCGCAATTACAAAGGAATTCATGGTCATGCATAAGAAACTAATATCAGTGCAGATAGCCACATCATTGATGGAAAATAGGTCACTTGATAACAAAATATCAATTGAACTGGAATCACTCATCTCACTTGTCTCTTTAATGGCATTCAGATACCAAAATACCCAGTCAGAGTTAATAGATCTTTTAACAGATTCCAAACATGGAAAATTTCATCCTATACTAGTATCACCGAAAAATATTGAAGATCTTTTATCAAAGATTAGGCAAAAATTACCAAATTCACTGATGCTTCCTATAAATTCCAGAGACAGTATTATTTCACAAATTTAAAAATTAAGCACAATATCCCATTCCTTTCAAGGAACCATATGAAATTTTTAAAACAATACCATTGCCTACTAACCTTAAAAAATCGCTCGTATATATTGAACCATCAAAGGAATATATACTAATCGACTACAATCGCGAACACTATCTCGAACTAACAGTCCAAGCCATACACAATTGCGCAACGTTGGATCATATGCACTTTTACTGCCAGATCACATCCCCACTCGTAAATGCAAATACTAGGGTAAATCAATGCGAGATAAATTTAATAAAAAAGGAGCCGATTACATCCAATTGTAAAATTTTAACATTAGAACAAGATTGCTTTTGGACACAATTATCGCAGCAGAACGCTTGGCTTTTCTCCCTAAAAGATTCCATCCACATAGATATTATTTGCGAAAATTCCATTAGCTCACAAGTTCTGCAAGGAACAAGGAACTCATCTTGCACGGACATAGCGTAAAAGTTTCTAAATTTAATTCTTATTTTATCCCAACAATAAACATTTCCAGTATAATATCGAATATGACCTCCTTCCCAATAGGATCGCATATAAAAACACATAATTTAAATATTACGAACAATATGGATCTAGATGAGCTTCTACAATCCATTCGTTTCCAAGAACATCAAGAATTAATTCCTCTCAATCTCATAAATAGTCATCATATTCATCATTACGAACTGTCATATTTAACAGTTTCTTTGATTGTATCTATTCTTTGCATATATCTATACATGAGTTATAAATCAAGGGTCCGCAAAGCTAAAAATATTCCGCCGGAACCTAAATTAGACGATGTGCCTAAACGCGCACATAAAAAGTCAAATTTCAAATTAACTCCTGCACCACAAAGAAAAACCACAGAAAACGTTTAACTTACAGACAACGACAACAAAAAAACGATAACCTCTCGCTTCCCAATTCTTATCCTCCTATATCCATCTCCATCTAAACAAAATATTACTAAACAATTTCAGAGGTGAATAATATCGGACATTATATTGCTAAATAAGTATGTAGTTATGTATAAAAAAAAATATGAATTTATACAAATAAATAAATAACTAATGCAAATGCAGTAGTTGTAAAATTATAAAAAATATATATATATATATATACATATGTGTATATATCTATATAATTATTATTAGCCACTATCCACTTTATAAACCCGTTTTTAGAATCCTGGATACTAAAACTATAGATTCTTTTGTTTTCATGTAACCACGTTATTAGTCATGTATAATCCTTACCATTATAACTATGCTTATAGAATAATAATACCTTTTTTCTATTTATAAATAGTATGTATATATATATATATACATATAAATAAATAGTACCTATATAAAAAAATTATATGATAATCTACATTTTTTTTTGGTTTTGCATAAAGAAAATATCAATATTAAAATAACTTCAGTAGATGAGAATAAATAAATAAAAAATAAAGATAAAATATGTATGTAACTTAACTCTTATAATAATATGTAAATAGGCATACATATCTAATTTGCATATACAAATAGGAGCTTACAATTTTGTTTAAGAAACTCTGTCATTGTTGAGAAAGAAAGTTTTCTTCTAAAAAGAATAAAACTTTCTTTTCCCCCAGGGGGGAGGGATGTTGTGACTCAGGTGCCCAATGCCCCGAATCACAACCATAATACCGATACATCAATATATCGTCCAATACGATATATTGATGTACCATTAATCACCCTGAAAAAACATTCCAATTTAAATCTCATTCAAAATTTCATATAAAAATTCAAAATGCATTTAGAAATGCATTCCCACATTATAACAAAATGCAATTTAGCATAAATTGCATTTTGTTATCAGGCACACATTTCACTCACACGATATGCACACTTACCTACATACAGTGTCTTCTTACTTTTTTTTCCGTATGTACTATGTACATACGTGCATTACCTACTTAATCCAATCTAATTGTACATAAAGGGTTTTCCAATAAGAGGTGTTATTTTAATTAGCCCGCTATTTTGGTAGCTGTCACTTTGGAGCTGTCATTTTTTACATTTGACAAGTAGAAACTACGCCATTAATAAAAATGGAACGATACATGATTCAACAACGCATTGAAATTATTAAAATTCACTATAAAAATGGTGAAAATGTGGCAGAGACGGTTCGTAAAACTCGAACATTTTTGGGTCATCGTGAAGCACCTTGTCGGACCGCAATACAGAAATTGGTAGAAAAATTCGAGCTGTCGGGACAAGTTAGTGATGTGAAGAATAAAACCCGTGCACGTCGCTCAAGAACAGCCGAGAATATTGCTGCTGTAGCCGAAAGTGTTGAAGAAAACCCAGGTTTGTTCATTTCTCAGCGATCTTTGGAATTAGGCCTTCCACAAACGTCATTACACGTATTTTGCATAAGGATTTGGGTCATAAGGTTTATAAAGTTCAGTTAACACAAGAACTCAAGCCGGCCGATCATCAACAACGTCGAGTCTTTGCTGATTGGGTCCTTGAAATGCATGAAAATGATCCGGAATTCCATCCAAAACTCATCTTGAGTGATGAGGCCCATTTCCACCTCGATGGCTTCGTCAACAAGCAAAATTGTCGCATATGGGGCTCGGAAAACCCAAGAGTTATTGTTGAAAAGCCTCTCTATCCTCAACGTGTGACTGTTTGGTGCGGTTTATGGTCCCGCGGGGTCATTTAACCTTACTTTTTCGAAAATGCGGCTGAAGCAACAGTTACGGTGAATGGATTGCGCTATCGACAGATGATTAATGATTTTTTATGGCCGGAATTGGATGGTATTGATCTGGACAACGTTTACTTTCAACAAGACGGCGCTACGTGCCATACAAGCAACGAAACCATTGATCTTTTACGGCAAAAGTTTCCGGACCGTGTTATCTCTCGAAGAGGTGATCACAATTGACCACCGAGATGTTGTGACTTAACACCTTCCGACTTCTTCCTTTGGGGCCACGTGAAAGAGAAGGTCTACGCCAACAGCCCAGCGTCGATTCAAGACCTCAAAGATGGAATTCGTGAGGCTATCGAGGACATAGGGCAGCCACTTTGCGATTTGGTTATGGAAAATTTCATGAAAAGGATATGGTCCTGTAGGCCTGGTCGTGGTGGTCATTTGGCTGATGTTATTTTCCATTATTAACGGCATACCTTCCTCTTTATAATGAAATAAAGATCCGATCATTTATCTAAAAAAATGGCATTTTTCTTTGAATAGCAAAATAACACCTCTTATTGGAAAACCCTTTCCATACATACAATTATCAAAATTATTCGCGCCCTCTTAAAAATTAATATTTCAAGACGGGCGCACAAGTGCTTATCGTATTACAGTTTTGCATAGATGCATATAGCTTGCATCAAAAACTTTTGCATTCTCTCACGTACGTTTTTTCAACGTCGTGAGAAAACAATAAAATAACAAAAAAGCTTTTTGTGAAGATATCGTGGGTACCTGGGTGCAATTCGCCCAAACCTCAGGGAGTCCGTTTTTTAGCCCGTCGAGAGATATTTGGTTCTCCAAAATTAATCAAATAAAGTATAACCACGGAAATTAAAAAAAAAAGGGGGGGAGTTATGTAAATTAACTAATGCAAAACCGAATTTGAATATAAAAATAAAGTGGAATAAGAATATGTAAAAACCTATTATCGCATCTTATAAAGATTATTGTGAAAATTATAAATATTAGTGTGAAAATTATAAAGATTATTGTGAAAATTATAAAGATTAGTGCGAACATTATAAAGATTAATGTGAAAATTATAAAGATTACTTCGAGAAACTGTTTCAATTTCTTCGCCCTCCTATCACTTCTTTCAGGTTGTGAACGAAAGCACGAGTGATAGGCAACACAACATAAGTGCCTTAAGTTCAATGGGGTCAAAAGATGTATACATATAAGTTCAAGTGAAAATTTAACAGAAACAAAAATAATTTTTTTATGTCATAAATGTATTCACATAATAACGATTTTGTAGCAGTAAAATATTTAATTAATACATAATTAACCTTGTTGTGTTTTTTTTTTTACTGCATTTAAATTATTTTTCATTCCATAAAGTAAAATTCAGTTCGAATATCACTGACAATGTATAACATGCAGTACGTTTACATGAATACTTGAAGTATACTTGAAGTAATGCTTGACGTAATCAAAATATTATGAAAACGCGTATTCAGGGCGTAAGTTTCAACTTAAATAATTAGAAAATTAAATTCAGGAAGAACTCAAGTCAAGTAATTGTAATTAATTCAATCAACCTCCCTACCTGAGCTTCAAGTGGATTTCAAGTCAAGTACTCAAGTATTCATGTAAACGTACTGATGAACTGCTTGATCTTCTATTTCATATGGGTCTACTTTTGTTGGCACGGGTGTGAAAACTATCTTAATTTCAAGTTTCATTTTTGCTTTAACAGTCATGTTACAAATTATTATTTTTATTGGAAGCTTATCTCCTATAACATCAAATATTCCTTAAACTCGATTTTTAAGTAAATAAAATTAAGTAATTTTTGTCTGCTATCCCTAAAAGTAGCTATGGCGGACAGAGAAAGGATTACAAATGGTATATTGCCATCAACTTCTATTCTATATATTCATTTGGCAAATCGACTGAACTGAAACTGAACTATGGTGGATTTAGTATAGAAATTATTATTTCAAGTTCAATGGAATCCAGTTATTAAGCCGAAAAGAGACAACTATAGAAAAGTGATCCCATGAAAATTTAGGTAAGCGATTTCAGTTGTGTCAGAGGTCTATGTGTTATACATGTTAGTGACGAATAGTCTCAACGTACCTACGTGAGATGATTTCAGAATGCTAACTTATGACATAAAAACTTTCATAATCTAGTCATCGTCATTTTTAAATAAAATTCCCAGGTATGAAAATGTTTAACATTCAAATTGTCTTCAAATGCACAGTTTATACTGAATACATTCGCCTTACATATCTATTCATATCCAAATACTTGACGATGACTAGTTTATGAAATCTTATACCACAAGTTAGCACCCTGGTAAGTGAAATCATCTCACATAGGTACGTTATGACTATTCGTACAGAATTTTACTTAATAGCATGAAAAATAATTTAAATGCAGTACAAAAGAAAAAAACCACAAAACGATTAATTTCGTATTAATCAAATATTTTACTGCTACAAAATCGTTATTATGTTAATACATTTATGACATAAAACAATAATTTTTCTTTCTGTTTACATTTTCACTTGAGCTTGAAACTACAACTTTTTACCTTATATACACAATTTTAGTAATTTATTGCCACATTTATTAAGATATCAAAGATTCTCTTATTTTTCTATTGTTCAGTGCTGAACAATAACTTTTTCATTTTAGTTCAATATGTAAAAAATTCACGCTAAATTCATTTACCTGTGCCAATAACAAGGTCAGCAATTCAAACTTCACTCGCAATCACAATAATCAATTGCATTTTTTGTTTACATTTCCGCGTGCATTCTTTGTTAACCTACATATAGCATGGGCGATAAATTTAGTGTGATGCAACATAATGCGCATATGCATTTCTTTATTACGAGAATTTCTTAATAATTTGTTTTTTATGTTCCAATATTGTTGTAATGCATTCTTTATTTCTTTTCTAAATGTCATCATTTTTTTGTATATAAATTAAGTGTACTAGTCGAATAAAATTTAGAGTTAAAATCGAACGCGACGAGTTTTTAATATACTAGTAGTTTTCGACCTCTCCATACGTTGTAGGAATTCAAGAACCATTGGATTTCCTCTACACATGGTCCTTCGAGCCATTAAATCAAAGTTAGTATACTACTATATAGCGTCTCAAAGAACACTTTGAGGAAGCTATAGCCAGCCAGCGATCAAGAACTGTGTTCATCATCAGAAAATTCTACTGTATACTACTATATAGCGTCTCAAAGAACACTTTGAGGAAGCTATAGCAAGCCAGCGATAAAGAAGTTTCTTTAGAATAGCACTAAAATAAAACCAGCAAGGCTCAAATTAAGTTTGAGTGCTTGTGATATACTCCAAACAGTTCCAAACATCTTCTCGAGCTATCACTCAACTTCGAGCAGCCAGACTCAAATTAAGTTTGAGTATTTGTGAGATACGCCATACAGCACCAGACATCTCCTGTAATTATCGCCTAATCCATCAGTAGTCATGACTCCAGAAGACTTACTAGAGCTACAAAAACAACTGGCCGACAATATCGAGAAACTCTCGATAAATATTCCAAAAGACGGCTCCTCACGAAAGACTCCAGAATATCTAACTTCCAAAAACGATGCTTTAAACACATATTGGGAAGAATTTAATAAGAACCACGAGCAACTAAAGATCTCCCTCAATAAAGAACATTCCTACTTTATAAAAGATCTTTACACGAAAACGCAAAAAAATTTTCAAACAGCGCAACAGGCACTTAATGAGTACAGTATAAGGCCAATTTTCCAAACATATCGCTGCCGCCTCCAACAATTGCAGCATCCGTTACTTCAGATACAGTTAAAGAAATCCCCAATCAAACAAGTCTTCGGGATACTACTCATTCTCTACCATATTTGGAAGCTGCCAGACTCAATAACCTTCCAAAACTACCTCCGATGAAGATTCCAAAGTTCAGCGGAGACTATAAAACTTGGAAACCGTTTATTGACATGTTTAACAATATCATTCATATAAACCCCTGCTTAAGCGAAGTGGAAAAGATGCAGTACCTTCTTTACCATCTAAAAAGTGAAGCCAGGAAGGTTATAAGCCACCTTCAGTTCAGTTAAGCAATAATAACTACAAAACCGCTCTACAACTTATTCAAGCAAGGTATAATAACAACAGAAAAATTATTACTACCTATATAAACGTCGGGGTCACCAATGATCAAGAACTATTTTGTTCTCTATGAAATTTTAATAAGTCAAGGTGTTACACCTTGGCTTTTGATGAGAGTGCAGCGGCTCTTGTACCACTACACCAAAATTAGAATAAAAGATAAAATAAAAGACAACTGTTTGCTACTAAAAACAATACTGATCGTTTATTATAGACCATATTCAATTTATATTAAAATTGCACTTAACTAAGCAATTCTTAATATGTTCATACCTATCACTAATTGCGAAAATCAATATTTACTAATAACTTAAAATTGGAATAAGTTGCTTGGCTATGCAAGGCGATAACAAAAAAAACGAATAATGAAATAACTTAAATGTAAAATGCTTACCTACTTAAATTACAATCAGTCGAGTAATTCTTGCATTCTTCTCTTGCACCTTTGACTGGGTGTCATATTCATAAAAATATTTGCAATGACACATTGAATGCAAGAATTATTCGCTAGAATTAGCATTATTGTTTTGCGGGCAAGCGCCCGCTTATAGAGCAAGTACTTGCTGAATCTATGCGACCGTTGACCCTTTTGCCGAGTGCAAACATTCTCCCCCACGTTGAACGAATGATGACGCTAAAGTCCGGCTCTTTGTGATTCCTAGGTTTGGGTATTGGCACTGTAGACTGCTGCTTCTTGCTTTTTGATAATATTAATTTTGTAATTAATGATATGAACACAATTATT
The DNA here is from genome assembly GCA_963924295.1 of Dioctria rufipes. Lineage (NCBI taxonomy): Eukaryota > Metazoa > Arthropoda > Insecta > Diptera > Asilidae > Dioctria > Dioctria rufipes. Next base: position 124,774,122 of record OZ002741.1, on the reverse strand, counting down.
GTAAGACAGATACTGATATATCCAATGATGGTTGTGAGATGTTCGTTCGTGTATAAATTTCGGCAGCTCTTGATTTTGAGATGAGAGTTGTTGCTGTAAGAGGCTCAGTTCCTTCCATTGTGCATGGTAAGTGGGTGAATCTACCAAGGTTGGGGCCGGTGACCATGAAACTGACGTGTTGAAATCATTAATCAGCTTCTCATATGATGTTGTTATATTACTCGGATATTTATGTTGCCCTTCGATAGTAACTGAATGATGCTTAAGTATGCAATTGGGTTGGATGGTTAGGAGGCCAGATCCTTGCAATGTTGTAGTAAAGGCCTTATTTTCACACACCGCGTTGATTGTTAAGGCCTCCGTAAGTGCATATATCCATTTGTTTTTATGGAGAGTCTGAATCCATACTGAGTTGTCTCTTATTTCCTTTAATTGACACTCCTTTGGAGTAGGTGCGTCATTTAAGAAACTGATCTGACACTTGCTGATTTGAGGCCCTCTGTTGTATATTGGATGATGCTGATTGCATAGATAATGTTCCTCATATCCAGTTGCCACGCATGACGAAATTTCTTGATTGGACAGCGGGTAATAGTTGTCTCGATGCGGCCTGATAGCTAAATAGGTCGAATGCGGCCTTATGCACATTAGTGTTCCATTTATCAGGAATGGTATTGGAAATACCTTCAATAACTCGAACTCTTCTGCATTTATGAGTGGTAGTTTAATTTGGAAGATAGCGAGTTTATCAACTACCCGTCCTTGCACTATCATTAGTTGGTATAGATGTAAGATCTCATTTTGTTTCATTGGCAAGCGCAAAGTTGATGGTAAATTCATTTTTATGATTGCTATTGCTTCCCTTAGTTGTTGGGGTGCAAGCAGCAGTGACGGATGTCGGTTAACGTGTCTATGAGAGATGACTGAATCCTCTGTACACTTGTGAAAATCAACATTAACTGGAGGGATAATGACATCACAAGGTGCTGTACCTTTTGTTGATAGACTTCCTTTTCAGTAGTGTCGATCTGGTTGCTTAGTTGACTCAACTGATTGTTTATTGCGTGGAATTTTTCTTGAGTAGCTAGCTGATCTCGTTTCATTATATTAATAGTGGAATCCACTATGGAGGTTTGATTTTTTAGGAGAGAAAGTAAGTGATTGTCATCTTCCTTGATATCCTGAATGACTTGAGACATTTTCTCTGCGTATTCGTTGTCGAGAACTCCGAATAATGAGTTAGCTACGTTTCCCATGAAATTGAGTGCTCCCCGTTTTTGTCTAAGGGCTGATGAATCGGCCGAAAGCAGCTCATTGTCTCTGTCTATTTCCTCCTTAATGTGTTCTAGTTGTTTAAGTATCTGAGTGCAACCACTGTTAATGTCGACCTGGTTAGAGAGATGCTGCACTGCAGTGGTACCCTTGATTAATGCCGCATACTCAAGCCAATATGATTTCAAATCATAGTATACCACCAGATCCCATTCAGATGGCACTAAGCTTGTTGTTGCATTTTGTCAAACCGGATACCCGGGCGATTATGAAACTTTGTGTTTTCGATTGGATTTGCTTCAGTGATTGGAAGAATCAAGCAAGTTAAGAGTAAACTTATTAGTGCAGATCCAATTGAAGGACGCATTTTCTTCCTTGGAGCTTCTCTAGCGCGTCTACTGTCTCGATTCGATGGTGTAATATCGTTCGATTGGTTGATTGTATTCGTCCCCGTTTGAGATGATTCGTGCTGGCGTTTAAGACCTTCATGGGATTGGTTGTCTTCCTTGTGTGATACAGATGGTGTTAGTTCGCAGTCTGATGACTCTTCTTAACATGGAAGTGGGGAAAGCCTATGTATAGGTCGCCGAAGAGTTCCGGTCGCAGTCTTTACGTCTGCTACTCTGATACCTCCATCATTGCCTTGGTAAGTTTTTAAAATTCTACCTAGAGGCCATTTCATGACGGGTAGATTATCTTCCTTCAAGATCACTATTCTTCCTGGTTTAACATTGTGACAAATTCGATTCCATATGAGGCGGTATTGCAATTCGTTGAGGTATTCCCTTGACCAACGTATCCAGAAATCTTGTTTTAGGTGTGTGATATTTTCCACCTGTTCTGTAGATTTGTCTTGATCGGTTCTGACCTAGCATCAATTGTGGATGTTAGAGGCTCTCCAATAAGAAAGTGGCCTCTATCTCTATCATTACAGTTTCTAACTCCTCATAGGTTAACGACGTTGATGCAATGCTTCTATGTAATAGATGCTTAGCAGATTTGACTGCGGCTTCCCAAAGTCCACCGAAATGAGGGGCCCTTGGTGGTATAAAATGGAAGTCAATGCCTCTTGTACTGCAACTGGTAGAGATTCTTTCATTTGACTGATCTGAATAGATGATTTCTTTAAGTTCTTGCAGTTGATTTTTCGCTCCCACGAAGTTCGTTGCGTTGTCGCAATAAAGATTGAGACAATGACCTCTTCTGCCTATGAAGCGTTTTAGTGCAGCGATGAAGGCATATGTGGTTAGGTCACTAACTACCTCGAGATGGACGGCCTTTGTAGCGAAACAGCAGAATACTGCAACGTATCCCTTGTGGGGTCTTTTGCCTCTTAAAAGATAATGGATTGTTATTGGTCCACAAAAATCAACTCCAGAGTTGACAAATGGCCGAGCAGGTTGAACTCTGGCAGCTGGGAGGTTACCCATTAGTTGTGTAAACATTGCCCTTAATAGGCCAAAAGCGTTGTCTAGTGATATTAAGCAATACTTGCGGACCCACATGTAAGTTTTCTTTGTGAATGTCATTCATTAACAGCTTAGTGAATTGATGAGCGTATGGCAGCAGCATCGAATGGCGTGCGTCATAAGATAGCATGGACGCTTCTAGTCTTCCCCCAAAACGAACGAGGCCCTTCTCATAAAGGAATGGAGTTAAAGTGCTGAGTGAACTGTTTTTGTTCGTTTCATTATATTGACGAATATGGCTGATCTCTTCCTTAAATTCTGCTGCTTGCATATTCTTTATAATGAAATAAAGAGCTTCGTCTAACTCTCCTGTCGTTAACGTGCGACTCTTTATCCCTTGACTATTTAGCCTTCTAGTATTATTCACAAATCGAAATACATAGGCGATGATGCGCTGCAACTTACGGAATGAGTTTCCGTGATTGATGTCAAGAATAGGCTTCTCTAATACATTGTTCCTGGATTCATAATTTGTTGTTGCTGATAAAGTTATGCCCTTTCCTTCCAGATTAACTTGCCTCTCTTTTACATACATATGATGGAGGCCATATTGATTCACTTCCATGTAAGAATGGTGGTCCGTAGAACCAGATATTGCAGGTTGCCAATTTTTCTGGAGAAATTCCTCTGGAGAGGACATCAGCTTAATTTTCCTTAGAACTAACATGACGCCATTGTTCAACTATGGATAATGATTGGATGGATGATATCCTGTTTGCCACAAACGTATGAAAGGATGAAGATTCTGCATTTATCCATGCTAGGACAATCTCGGAATCTGTCCAGTAGTATGTGGGTGTGTCTTTGGCTCCTAGAATTTCCTTTACTCGGTTGGTAAGCTGTGCAGCTAGGTTAGCAGCACATAGTTCTAGACGCGGGATTGTTGCCTTCTTTAGTGGAGCTACCCTGGATTTGGCGCACAATAGGCGCACTATAACTGATCCCCTTTGGTTGAGGGATCGCATGTAGATCGCTGCCCCATACGCCTTCTCGGAGGCATCAGAAAAAGTGTGAATCTGCATTTGTTTGGATGTTTCATGGCCAAAAACATGTCTAGGAACCTGTATGTTCTTCAGATGCCTTAGGTCGTAACGAAATTTCATCCATTTGGTGTGTGAATCTTGAGGTAGGGCCGCATCCCAATCAAGTCGAAGTTGCCATAATTCTTGCAGAAATATTTTGGCGGTGACTATAACAGAAGCCATCATTCCGAGAGGATCAAGCAATTTTGCTATGTCTGATGCTACTATTCGCTTTGACACTCTTTGTTCATTGGCTTCATTGACGTTTATACAAAAATTATCGGTCTTTGGTAGCCATGTCAAACCTAGAGTTTTAATCCGCTCTTCAGTTTCATCTGTGAAATCTAATTGCACTTCTTGATCTTCTGGTTTGACGTTTTGAAGGAGTCTAGGATGGTTGGCTCACCATTTTCTCAAAGTAAAGCCTCCTTCGCCAAGCAACTTTGTAAGTTGCTCTTGCATTTCGAAGATTTCCATCATGCTGTTGGATCCCGTCATAACATCGTCAACATAAAAGTCAGTTTTTAAAACCTGAGATCCAAGTGGATAGTTTTCGTCTCGTTCTTGGGCCAACCTTTGCAAGCACTTTGTTGCTGAATATGGAGCTGATGGTGTTCCATATGTAACTGTGCATAGTTGATAGTATCTAAGAGCCTCATTTGGATGGTTTCTCCAAACTATGATGTGGTATTTTCTATCTTCCTCAGCTAATATTACCTGCCGATACATTTTTTGAATATCAGCGGTAAATACAAATCGTGTCATTCTGAAACGCAGCAGGATGGCGAAGAGTTCATCTTGAATGGTTGGTCCTGCACATAGTAGTTCGTTTAGCGATATGTTTGAAGACGTCTTTGCAGATGCATCAAACACGACTCTCAGTGGTGTCGTCGTGCTATCTGGTTTCAATACGCTGTGGTGAGGCAGGAAATAATATGGTGGCTCAATAATCTCAAGGTTGATGGGTTCCATATGTCCTGCCCTTAGATACTCGTTCATAAACTCTGTATATTGACATCGTAAGGTGGGATTCTTAGCTAACCTTTTTTCTAGTGCGAAGAATCGTCTGATGGCTATGTCTTTGGATTCTCCCAGCTTACTTGGGGCGTCAGCGAATGGTAGCTTTACTATGTAACGCCCATCGGAACTCCTTCTAGTTGTTTGAGTGAAATGATCTTCGCAGCGCTTCTCTAACGGAGTGCAATTGGACTTGACTTCCATAGGCTCTTCCAGTTTCCAGAATTTTTCAATTCTTTGATCTATGCTCTCGTCTTCACTACAGATGCTGCATGTTGCTGTAGCTGGTCTTGTTACATTGATCTTTCCTGAAACTATCCAACCCAACAATGTATTTTGCAGAATTGGTCCATCATTTTTCAATCTTATTTGGCCAATTGACAGTAGCTGGAGGTAGAATTCAGCACCTAGTAAGATATCGATACGTTCTGGCTGGTTAAAATCAGGGTCTGCTAGCTGAATATTGCGTGGAATAGACCACTTTGACGTGTTAATCAGTTGCGTCGGCTGAGGTGAAATTATATGTGGAATGACGAATGCCTCCAATCTCGCAGAGAAGCCATTTAGTGCGGATTGCATTTGTACACTTATTATTTTCTGTGCTCGCTGTTTCTTGTCGCCAATGCCTTGTATGCACATTGAGTCAGTTGAAGTATTCAAGTTTAACTGCTTGACTAATCTGTCAGTAATTAGGTTAACTTGCGAACCTGAATCTAATACAGCTCGACCTTCCACACATTTGCCTTGGTTGTTAATCAATTTTAATATAGCTGTACTGAGCAGTGTATATTTTCTTTGACCCTGATTGGTAATGGTTGCTACAGTTGAACCCTGATCCACCAACCGTGGCGATATAGATGGTCTGCTAGTTACTTATGTCTGGAATGTATTGGAATCTCTGACTTGTGTTGATGATGAATGATCTGGTGTAGTTAAATGCACTAAGGTGTTATGCCGTTTATTACACTTTGTGCATCCTCGAGCATTGCAGCTTGTGGCATTGTGTCCTGATCTTAGACAATTGACACACAATTCGTTTTTGCGGAGCAGACTTAATCTAGCTGCTGGTGTTAATTTCAAGAAGTCCTTGCATGCGAATAACGGATGATTTCCTTTGCATACCACACAAGCAGTGTGCCTCATTGATGAGTTGGTGTGTACAACTGATGACAAGGATTTTGCGCTGTTGGATTTTCTCTGAATGTCCTCTGTATGTCTTAGTTTGTTACCCAGGGCTTCCAGTGATTGAAATCTTGTTTGTATAAATTTCAAGAATTCTTTCATGGACTGTATATCGCTTTGGGTTGGTCAATGATTGTTCATACAAGGTATGAGTGGCTCTATCTAGCCTTTTTATCAAGATATGCAATAATAAGGGGCCCCAGTCAGCAGTTGAGATTTTAAGGTTCTCTAGCGCCATGAGACATTCTGTCATGTAAATTTTTTATATTGTTCGCAGATGCAGCGTCAGTAGCATGACTTGGCTGTGATAATAGTTTGTTTACCAGGGCAGATACGAGCAGTCTGCGATTTTCATATCTTTCATGGAGCATCTTCCACGCAGCTGTGTAATTGTCTTCAGATAAACTCAAGTGCCTAATGAGTCTTTCAGCTTCACCAACCAAATTCATTTTCAGGTACCACATTTTCTGAACATTTGCCATCTGCTGTTTGTGTACCATTTCAGTAAATAGGTCTGCGAACTGACGCCATTTTAAAGAGTCTCCATCAAATTTCGGAAGTGATATTTGTGGCAGCTTGAGTGTCGTGTTGGCTGTTATGGAGGTTGCAGCCTCTTGTGGTGCATCAAACCTTGCGATTTTAGCAGACAGACTCACTTGCTGTTTTTGCACCTCTTCTTCGAGCTGAATATAGTCTTCAATTTTATAGCCTACTGTGCTTGGCTCATCTGCCAGCTCCCAAATGGAGTGATTATCCTCCTCTATTTTGACCCAGTATTGATTTAAGGTCTGGAGTCTAATGTGGTAGTACTGTTTGGGATGGTCATCTGACTCGTACGTGTTATCAATAAGACGGCGTAAAGATTGTATAATCCCTCTTTGCCTTCTAATGATTCTAATTATATCTGCTGAGGCTTCAGACAACAACGGAGTAGACTGTTCTTCTGGTGAATTTGATTCGGTTAACGTAATCAGTGGCCTTGATGCAGTTTCTGCTGACTTGTCTTCAGATTGACTTGCGTTATAATCATCGTTGCTGGCTTCGTCTTCCTGGAAGGACTGTAATTGTTCCTCAAAGTGGGTCTTGCATGATTCGTATATTTCGCGTATTTCTTCGTAGTACGCCTTTGTAAAATATCCATGCTCCAGAGGAACTTTAGGTAGGGCTCTAATTTTACTGTCATTTGAATCGAAGGTGGACCAGAATGATTCCAGTCGTTTCAATCTTTCTTCGTAATACTCCTTGGTTTTTCTGTCGTCTCCGTCCTTTCTGTAGTTTATCAAAAACTTTTGCAGTTCCGTTCCTACAGCGTTCTGCTCCTTCACTAGCTTCTCCATTACGGTTTCAAGATGATTGCTCTGAATATAGTTGAACTGCGATTCAAGTGTTTCACTTGAATCACGTCGGGGTCACCAATGATCAAGAACTATTTTGTTCTCTATGAAATTTTAATAAGTCAAGGTGTTACACCTTGGCTTTTGATGAGAGTGCAGCGGCTTGCAGAAGCTTGATTAAGTGAACTCAAAATAAAAGACAACTGTTTGCTACTAAAAACAATACTGATCGTTTATTATAGACCATATTCAATTTATATTAAAATTGCACTTAACTAAGCAATTCTTAATATGTTCATACCTATCACTAATTGCGAAAATCAATATTTACTAATAACTTAAAATTGCAATAAGTTGCTTGGCTATGCAAGGCGATAACAAAAAAAACGAATAATGAAATAACTTAAATGTAAAATGCTTACCTACTTAAATTACAATCAGTCGAGTAATTCTTGCATTCTTCTCTTGCACCTTTGACTGAGTGTCATATTCATAAAAATATTTGCAATGAGACATTGAATGCAAGAATTATTCGCTAGAATTAGCATTATTGTTTTGGGGGCAAGCGCCCGCTTATAGAGCAAGTACTTGCTGATTCTATGCGACCGTTGACCCTTTTGCCGAGTGCAAACAACCATTATGGACCTAAAAAGGGTAGAGCACAGGTGCCAAGAAGACATCATAATGCTTCATGACACCCTAAAAGAGTGTTTAGAAGCATTGAATAATTTGAACTGTAGGATAGGAGAATGGGGTCCAATTATTGTCTGCATCACCATGAAGAAATTAGACCCAGAAAGCTTGCGCTTGTTTGAAGAGAGTCTCTCCAATCCCAGGGAAATGCCAACTACAACAGAGCTATTTAACTTCCTTGAAAAACGTTTCCAGATCCTAGACTGTATAAAAAGTTCAAAACAAATGAAGTCAGAAGCTATAAATTATAACAAGAAGAAGTCTTTCTACTCTTCTACTATATCAAAAAATACATGTGCTTTCTGCAGTAAAGATCACAGTGTATTCCAATGTGTAGAGTTCAAAAAATTAAATGTGCAAGATAGAAATACATTTATAAACAAAAAGGGTTTATGCACAAATTGTTTATCACACAAGGAATTTGAAAGGTGCAGAACCAGCAAAACCTGCTTCTATTGCAATAAAAAACATCATACGCTCTTGCACAATGCCAATGAAGCAGTTCAGTTTGCAAAATGAGGATATTACAACTTTGCACAACAAGATTAAAATGCCTAGCGTGTTGCTCCCAACTGCAATGGTAAGAATATCAAATGGATTTGGTCAAACAGAGCTTCTAAGAGCGCTGATTGATCCTGGATCACAGGCATCCTTAATCACTGAGGAATATGTCCAAAATTTAAGACTACCTAAAGAGCGAATCAGAACAACAATTATGGGTGTCAACAATGCGAAAACTGCAAAAGCCACCAGCAAAGTGAGCATTAAAATACTACTGCCATACAAGAATAACTCCCTCCTTCGAATAGAAGCACTGGTGTTAGAAAAACTATGTTCATTTCTCCCAGATGGAATAATACCAGAAGTTGATTCAACCAAGTACGGAAGCATGGTCTTAGCAGACCCCAACTTCAATAAACCAGGTCCAGATGACTTGATTCTTGGAGCTGATGTTTATGCAAATATAATTTTTGATGGTGTTATACAAGGCCAACCAACTGCACAAAATACAAAACTGGGCTGGATCCTCTTTGGAAATATTCCCAATGCCTCTCAGGAAACTAACAAAATCTCAAGTTTTCTTTCAATTAGTGAGATAGACCAGAAACTGGAACAATTTTGGGAAATAGAGAATACCACACCCAGTCAGGAAAATGATGATTGTACGCAGCACTTTGAAAATACGCATAAAAGAACCCAACATGGACGGTATATAGTCCGACTACCTTTCAGGAAAAATTTAGGGACAGTAGGTTTTTCAAAAAACAAGGCTGTTGCTTGTCTGCAACAAATGGAAAAAAGGTTGAGCAAATATACACAAATTTCTCACAGAATATTTAACCTTGGGACACATGAGCCCCACAACAAGCTACAAAGACACTGAGAGAAAAGTGTATTACTTGCCACATCACGCAGTATTCAAAGGAGACAGTACAACTACAAAACTACGGGTAGTGTTTAATGGATCCAGCAAGACAGGCTCTGGATCAAGCCGGAAAAAAGCTTCAGCAAGATCTAAGCCAAATCCTGTTAAGATGGAGGAAGCATCGTTTTGTTTTTACTGCAGACATTAAAAAAATGTTCAGGCAGATTATGGTGGCAAAAGAAGACCGAAATTACCAACGCATATTATGGCGAAAAAATCCTGACGAACGCATTCAAGAGTTTGTCTTAAACACCGTTACTTATGGAACAGCTCCCGCCACATATCTTGCAGCTAATGCAGCTTGCTCAAGATGAAGGCGAACAACTTCCCGTCGGAAAAAGAGTGCTAATGACAGATTTTTATGTAGACGACATGCTGTCAGGAGCGAATACTGTATCAGAAGCCAAGGAACTTCAAAGTCAAATAATTGTGCTCCTAAACAAAGGAGGATTCAATCTTCGGAAATGGACCTCAAACAATGAGGAATTATTAAGAAACATTCCTGAGGAGATTATCGAAAAGGGAATTCTAGAAATTGGTGAAGAAAATGCCATAAAAACACTGGGAATACACTGGAATCCCAAAAAGGATGAACTTTTCTTCCAGCTGAAAACAGAGGAAGAGGTTACAAAACTAACCAAACGGACTTTACTATCAAAAATTGCAGCAATATTTGACCCCCTCGGGTACCTTTCACCAGTAACAAAAACAGCTAAACTCCTCATGCAATCATTATGGAAGGCTGGGATAGACTGGGACCAAATTCCACCCATAGAAATAACAAACTCTTGGAGGCAACTCGAAGCAGATCTAAAAAATCTACAACAAATTAGAATTCCGCGATGGATCAAATACCAACCTGGGCAACATATTCAGCTCCACGGCTTCTGCGGCGCCTCCGAAAAAGCATATGCGGCCGTAGTATACTCACGAATAACAGATTCTCTGCGGAAGGTGCATATAACGCTACTAGCAGCACGAACCAAGGTGGCGACCCTAAAACTAAAAGTTACAATACCACGATTAGAGCTCTGTGGTGCTGTCATGTTAACACAATTGTTAAAATCAACCATCACATCTTTGGATATCGAATTACCGGAAGTATTCGCCTGGTGCGATTCTGAAATCACATTGGCATGGATTGCAAAGAATCCGAACACCTGGCAGCAGTTTGTAGCAAATAGGGTGTCCGAAATACACAATAACTTTGACAAGGCCATATAGAGACATGTGAGATCAGATCAAAATCCTGCGGACATTGCCTCGAGGGGAATTAGCTCAACATACACAAAACAAATAAGGATTATAGCTTATAGTCTCACGTTCATCACAAATTGTAAGAAGTCCATAACACAAAGAAATCTTGCACATCTATCTTCTGATGAACTCCTTGAAGCCAAGAATCGCATCATCAAAATTGTGCAGTTGCAGGAATTTTCGGATGAAGTAGAAACAATGAGCAAAAACAAGATGGATAAGGAGCTACAATTAGCAATCAATCGATCTACAAAGCAAGCGGCAGAGACCACAGCTAATGATGGCACTGACTGGAAGTTTATTCCCGCAGCTAGTCCTCATATTGGAGGATTATGGGAGGCTAGAGTAAAATCAGTGAAGGGACATCTAAGAAGAGTTCTAGGAGCAACGCTGCTAACGTATGAAGAATTCAGCACGGTACTGTGCCAAGTAGAAGCCTGCTTGAATTCACGACCAATAGGGCAACATTCCAGCGGTCCCACAGACTTGGAACCGTTGACACCAGGGCACTTTCTGATTGGACGACCGCTCATAGCACCACCACAATCTGAAGTAGCTACACAAGAACTTCATCAGAGATGGAAGTTAGTCACGAAACTGCATCAAGATATCTGGAAGCGCTGGTCTCAAGAATACCTATCGTTGCTTCAGCAGAGAAGCAAATGGAAGACGTTGGGGAAAAATCCAGTGATCGGAGAATTGGTCTTGGTAAAAGAAGATACTTTACCACCACAGAGGTGGCCACTAGGGTGAATTACCCAAATACATCCGGGAGATGATGGCGTAGTCCGAATTTTTTCGGTGCAATACAAAAACTGTATTAAGAAACGGCCTATTCACAAGATCTGTCAACTACCTATTTCCATACTAAATTCAGAAGACACAAGCGAAGCTCAAAATTCAATCACGACAATGACTACTTTAGTAACTAAATCAGGGGCGAGAATAAATACAGTGTCAAGAAGTCTTAAGTCTGCTCCAAATAAAAATAACAAGAAACGAAAATCCTGCTCCATTCTGCAGTCAGAGCCAAAATTGTGGTCACAGCCCAATCATTTCGATAAAATTTCATCCACAGAACCAAAAAGGAAAAAGAAACCAACCATTGCGCCTTGCACCTGGGCACAGAACCTGCTGCTTACAACCTTGTCTCTACTTTATTGGTAAACGATAGTTTTTGCCCAAGACTATGAAATATTCCAACCCAAGCCGGGGCTCTTTCCGGAGAACTTGGAGCACGCACAAATTAAACGTGGGAACCTTCGCCTACAGGTCACACTTCCTAAAGCAGAAATAATCACTGATCAGAAAAACATTGATAATACTTGGAACCAGATAAAAGATATGTGTGAACAAACAAGAGAGCTCACAAAAATTATGCACTCCCAAACACTGTTTGAACGTATATCCGCAAGAAGAAATCATCTCTTTAAGACCTTAAAAGAAGTTATCAGTACAACGGAGCCGAAGGGCAGATCTAAGTGGGGTATACTTGGCAGTCTTTTAACCAGCATCTTTGGAGTAAATGGTCAAGTATATACTGATATTGAGCTTTTGCAAGAGAATCAGCACAATCTTTTGCATTCAACCAATCAACAGATGCTTCTTTTATCCACGAAAATTAATCAATCAGCATTTCTCATATCCGAGAAACTAAGAAACTTTGACGCCCGATTAACTCAGGTAATTTCATCTGTTAAAGAAATGGCTACCTGGTATTCCACCGCAGATCATAACAGAATCGCCATTGAAGTACTCGCTACATTTATCAGTACTGAAGATTACTACAGCGACCTACAAGAAAAATATCAAACCTGGTTAAACGCACTCCATAACCACGGATATTTATTTGATTTTGTCAGCCCACATGACATTGGTCTTTTAATTCAAAATGTCTCGCATAATATTGGAACCAATCTCCAAATACTATCAGCACCACAAATACAACTTGATGTGAAACAAGTAAATGATGAATATTGTCGAAACAAACAGGTACGACTTAATTCATGTAACACCCACTCCTTTCATGACTACAATCAACACATTTGCTATAGCTGACGTAAAACTCAATACACTGGCCGTAAGTTTTGACCACCAAACTTACTTTTCTCTAGAAGAAACACAGCTGAAGGCCTGAGCAATCAGCGAACATAAGACTTATCTCTGCACGCCAGCCATCGTCTATAGCATTGCTGACAGTCCATCATGTATAATCGACGAGATTTATAATCGTCATCCAAGAACAACATGTCAAATGAACCAGATAAGCTTAACAGGAATAGTCTGGAAGGCCTTAATGATAAGAAACACCTGGATGTACACAACCAATGAGACCAAGGTTGCTGCAATTATCTGTAAAGGCTCGAGAAGAGAACTGTTATTAAACAATACTGGAGTTATTCGCCTTCGAGATGAGTGCTATCTGAAAACAAAGGAAATAATCTTGAAGACAAACTTAGACCATATGAAGGAAGTGGTACCAGATTCGATAAAATTAAACTTCAACAAGCCTCCTGCTCTGATGCAACCTGGAGTATTGATTCCCTCCAATAAGCAGTTCATGGAATTCACTGTAGAACCAAATCTTAATCCAATAATACTCAAGAAACCTCTTGTTCTACACACCGTTGCGGCGACAACGATAGTATTACTATTCATCCTATTACTACTAGTTTGGAGATACTGGACCAAGGTCAAGTCACTTCTACAGTGCTGTTACAAAGGGGACAAACCAAATTCCATCTATGAGGAACCTGCTGTTCAGCATGAGTCACTTCAGCAACAGTTCAACAAAGTCATACGTTCTGGCGGGCCCCAGCATGTTCAGTGCTGAACAATAACTTTTTCATTTTAGTTCAATATGTAAAAAATTCACGCTAAATTCATTTACCTGTGCCAATAACAAGGTCAGCAATTCAAACTTCACTCGCAATCACAATAATCAATTGCATTTTTTGTTTACATTTCCGCGTGCATTCTTTGTTAACCTACATATAGCATGGACGATGAATTTAGTGTGATGCAACATAATGCGCATATGCATTTCTTTATTACGAGAATTTCTTAATAATTTGTTTTTCATGTTCCAATATTTTTGTAATGCATTCTTTATTTCTTTTCTAAATGTCATCATTTTTTGTATATAAATTAAGTGTACTAGTCGAATAAAATTTAGAGTTAAAATCGAACGCGACGAGTTTTTAATATACTAGTAGTTTTCGACCTCTCCATACGTTGTAGGAATTCAAGAACCATTGGATTTCCTCTACACATCTCTACACAATTCTCATTCCAGACAAAATGGTGGAACGTGGTTCGTACCGAGAATTTCGTGTATTCTATATTCCATGTGGCTTTACTTCGTTATCATGTTGGTGCTACTGCAGCTTCAGCTGCAAAATTGTAATTTGTTTAATATCAGCTACAACATCATGTGTAGTTTAGGTAATTGTTTTTTTTTGTTCAATTAGCAAAGAATTGAAGGACCAACAAACGATTTTATTAATAAAAATGAGTCGAACAAACGATTACGTATTGATTGAGCTGGTTATAAATCAAATTACATTAAAAATAAAAATTTTCCGGCTAACTTGATGGTGAATTTTCTTTTTAGATTTTCGAAAAAAACTATTATCCAATAACTGTTTAAATTAAGCCAACAATCACCAACAAACGACCAACAATCGATATATGCAATAAAAAATTTAAAAAGTAAAAGTTGACGTGGTAAAAATTAAAAAGTATAATTTGACCAGCAAACTTGATGGAGTTACAGTTGATTGTCAATACATGAAATATATGACTTTACTTCATTATCAGGTTGGTGTTACTCCAGCTACAATATTTGAATTTGGCTAATATCAGCAACAACTTAATGTGTAGCTAGCTTCAGATGTAGCTAGCTTCATGTGTAGCTTAGGTAAATTATTTTTGCAATTAGAGAAGAATTGAGGGACCAAGAAACGATTTTATTAATAAAAACGAGTCCAACAAACGATTGATGAAGCTGGTTATAAATAAAATAAAATTAAAAATAAGAATTTTCCGGCTAACTTGATGGTCAATTTTCTTTTTAGATTTTTGAAAAAGCTATTAGCCAACAAACGTTTAAATTATATAGATATGTGCAATAAAAAATTAAAAAAGTAAAAGTTGACCGGCCAACTTGATGGAGCTCAGATTTCGTCCCAACCGACACAATAAACGTCAACAAAATTACTCTACTTGCAGCATCTACTCCTAGCAGATCCAAAGCTCCAAACACCTAGCCCAATCGCCGTTTTATTGAGAGCTGATGTTTACGCCGACATTAAGGTATATAGAAGACCAGTTATTCCCATTACGAACCACGTTCCGCCATTTGTGTCCGAACGTATAGGAAAGTACAGTACAGAGAACACAATATAATCTCTCATCTCTCTGTCTTTTCAATAGAAATGTATATACGTTATAGGACGAAACACGTCACAGTTCTAGTACAAAATTTTTAATGAGAATACCTTGCCCTCTATACATATACCTTCCGACGACATTTTCGAAAACGGAATTATCAGGGGTGCTCCAGGAGAACCCACAGTACAACATACTCAACTGGGCTGGATTCCGATGGGCAAAATAAAAAGCAGTGACGAACGCACTCATTTTAATACCCTCACTGTCCAAGTAACTTAAGATAACAAGTTGGATCAACAACTGAAACGATTCTGGGAAATAGAAGAAATTCCACCCCGATGATGAACTGTGCGAGAAAATCTACCAAGCCACACATCAACGCTAAGTTATGGAGCCTACCAAGTGAAATTGCCCTTCAAGAGGAACGATAGACCAGAACTTGGGCAATGGCGATCCATGGCATTAAAACTGTTTTTCCAACTTGAGAATCGTTTGGAAAAGCAACCAGAAATATCTGCACAGTATAAAGCATGCATTAAAGAGTACCAACAGCTGGGACATATGATAGAAATTCCGTCGATTCAACGTGACATAAAAGACTAGGAAGGCAGATCTAACCCAATCCAACATTACTATCTGCCACACCATGCAGTTACAATGGGTAGTTCAACCTCTAAAATACGAGTGGTATTCAATCCCTCAGCTCGATCAACCAATGGCCAGTCGCTAAATGGACAAATGTTGGTAGGCACAACGGTTCAGCCAACATTATGGGCTATAATCCTACAATGGCGTATGTACAAATACGTAATTACAGCCGACATTGAAAAAAGGTGCAGAATCCAGGGCACCAGGACTACCAAAGAATCGTGTGGAGAAACTGCCCAGAAGAGCCCATAAAAGACTTTCGTATGACAACTGTCACGTTTTTAACAGCATCTGTGCATTATCTAGCTATCCGGACGCTTCACCAACAAGCTAAGGATGAAGAGCACAACTACCCGCTCGCTGCTCAGAGCCTAAATACGAACTTCTACATTGATGACCTGCTAACCGGAGCACATGATATAAGGGGTCAAGAAGTCAACACCATTTTAAACTTGTCAGAAAAAGGCACAATAAAAGCTCTCGGACTGCAATGGAGCCCTATAACAGATTAATTTGGCTTCGCTAGCAAATGAATAATAGTAAGAGACAGATATACAAAACGAAACATTCTGTCAGAAACAGCAGCTTTATTTGACCCACCCGGATGGTTAGCCCCATGTGTCATAATTCCAAAAATTCTAATTCAAAAGCTTTGGCTAAAGGGATACTCTTGAGATGAGACATTACCCGCCATATTAATTCAGGGGTGGATCAAATATCGAGAAAGCATCCAGGACGTCAAATCTATTAAAATCCCTTGATGGATAGAATATGCACCAAGAATAAAAAATATACAGCTGCATGGATTCTGCGACGCGTCAACAAAGGACTACGCCAGCGTCGCGTTTCTACGAATAATGCCTCATGTTCATCGTTAAGTTAATTCATTTGACTAATTTTCCTGTTAATTTTGGTGTTCTAAATACTAATTTGGATTTCTATGAGAGATAAAGTGGGTTATAAAATAAATATTTGTAAATATTGACTTTTAGCAAAATTATTGTAAAATTCCTTTATCCTAGTTACTTTAAGAAGATGAATAAATAATTATTTTCGCCGCACGTGTCGCTATGTGTTAATTTTAAATGAAGAGTTTGGCTGTGTCAAACATTTGGCTTTGTAAGTGCGGTATTCTTGTGGTTACAGTGAACAAAATTTGAGATGTGCGATGGAGAAAAGATTATAGGAACTGTTGCAAGAATTGGAAAAAGATGGAGATATTTTTGAATTAGTCAAATGAATTGACTTAACGATGAAAATGAGGCATAATTGATGAAAGCGATACTATCATAACGCACCTACTGATATCCAAAAAAAAAAGGTCGCTCCCAAAAAGCCAACATCGCCTCCAAAATTAGAATTATGCGCAGCCCTCATCCTGTCACGCCTCATTAAACAAATACAAAGCGACATGAAGCTGCAGGATGTATCAACTACAGCTTGGTGCGACTCAGAAATCACGCTGGCTTGGTTTCAAAACCAACCGCCGCGATGGAAAAATTTCGCACTTATGGCGTTTTGTACCAACGAAAGAGAATCCAGCAGATTGCGCCACTAGAGGACTATACCCTACCGAACTCCGCAATCATGGCCTATGGTGGAAAAGTCCATCTTGGCTCCAGCAAGATTCTGACAGCTGGCCAAAGCAATATGTCAGTAGCAAGTTTCTTGCGCTTGAATCACGAAAGGTCAAGACATTGGTTTGCAATAATGACACATTTGAATGGCTAAACAAATTTTCGTCATTTTTCAAGCTGATAGGCGTCATCGCCCACTACAGAAGATTAATTAACAATTGTAGCATGATATCAGCATATCGGACGAAAGGTCATTTAACATGTGATTAACTTAGACAGGCAGAAGTACCAATCATCATACTCATTCAACGACAAGCGTTCCCTGATGAGTATGAACTCTTATCAAAATTTAAGCCAATTTCAATCAAGAGTCGAATATTAAGCTTGAACCCCTTTCTTGACACAAACCAAACCATTCGAGTTGGTGGCAGAATCGAAAAATCGATACTAACTTACGATCAAAAACATCCGATGCATGGAGGTACACAACTTGTCCTCAATACCCTAAGAAATAAGTACTGGATAATAAATGCCAGAAATATGATCAGACAACAAATTCACCATTGCATGTTTTCGAACTAAGCCAAAAATGTCAAATCAATTAACGGGAAATTTACCTGTTATGGTGGTAGCTATTGCATATAGCCATATGCTACATGTAAAATGTTGATGCATGTAAGCTGGCCTTAAAGTAAAACGCAGAAAGAACGCACCCGACCGAGAGTAATGCTTCCTCAAGCTCGTGTGACATGTCGGTGAAGAAAAGTAAGAAGAAGGCAATCTTCTCGGTTGTAGTCAAATCGCCTCAAGTGGAACATCGAGGAGAATAAACCAAAAGATTTCGGAAACTTCGGCCAGGAAATAAACATTAATTATTTCCATCTATCTGCACAAAATAAGTCCTCCCAAAAGTCGATTAAGAATTCGATAGCTCCTCAATATCAACACAGAAGTAGGAATCGTAATACATTCATTCAAGATTTCTACAAATATTCTACAAAATATTCTACCAATATTTCTTTCTCAGGGGTGAAATATTTAAAGCATACGGACATTTTCAAGAATCAGTACTACATCTAAGACATGCTTTAGAATGTATCCTCAGCATGAGCTCATTTAAAAAGAATTCCACGTGATGTAGAGAATCCACCAGCATCACCTTTACATGTGTACACAATTTGCATAATTGCGGTCGGATAATTGCTGTTCTCATAGAGACTGTAACATTTTCAGACAATTCAGAGACCAAGAGTTCGCAACCAGAATTTGAACCAAAAATGCAGCGACATTATGATCGTGCTATGACAATGAGGTCGCTGAAAGGGTTTTTCTACACGCACCTTTAAGCACAGAAAACGTTAAACGAAGAATATTATTAACAATCTTGATAATATCTTTTTCACATCGTAAATCTAAGTGTGATACTTTTTTTAGATTCCTATTTCTTTGGATAATGTGAATGCTCTTTTCGCTATATTAATCTGTAGAACTGTTAAAAGCACTCACCTTCTAAGGTGACAAGTTATACTGTGTTTTGGATAACTGACACATTAATCTGTGCATATAAAAGGCTTTCCAATAAGAGGTGTTATTTTAATTAACCCGCTATTTCGGTAGATGTCACTTTTGGAGCTATCATTTTTTGACATTTGACAAGTAGAAACTACGCCATTAATAAAAATGGAACGATACACGATTCAACAATGCATTGAAATTATTAAAATTCACTATAAAAATGGTGAAAATGTGGCAGAGACGGTTCGTAAAACTCGAACAATTTTGGGTCGTCATGAAGCACCTTGTCGGACCGCAATACAGAAATTGGTAGAAAAATTCGTGCTGTCGGAACAAGTTAGTGATGTGAAGAATAAAACCCGTGCACGTCGCTCAAGAACAGCCGAGAATATTGCTGCTGTAGCCGAAAGTGTTGAAGAAAACCCAGGTTTGTTCATTCCTCGTCGTTCTTTGGAATTAGGCATTCCACAAACGTCATTACACCGGATTTTGCATAAAGATTTGGGTCTTACGGCTTATAAAGTTCAGTTAACACAAGAGCTCAAGCCGGCCGATCATCAACAACGTCGAGTCTTTGCTGATTGGGTCCTTGAAATGCATGAAAATGATCCGGAATTCCATCCAAAACTCATCTTGAGTGATGAGGCCCATTTCCACCTCGATGGCTTCGTCAACAAGCAAAATTGTCGCACCTGAGGCTCGGAAAACCCAAGAGTTATTGTTGAAAAGCCTCTCTGCCCTAAACGTGTGACTGTTTGGTGCGGTTTATGGTCCCGCGGGGTCATTAGACCTTAGTTTTTCGAAAATGAGGCTGAAGCAACAGTTACCGTGAATGGATTGCGCTATCGACAGATGATTAATGATTTTTTATGGCCGGAATTGGATGGTATTGATCTGGACAACGTTTACTTTCAACAAGACGGCGCTACGTGCCATACAAGCAACGAAACCATTGATCTTTTACGGCAAAAGTTTCCGGACCGTGTTATCTCTCGAAGAGGTGATCAGAATTGACCACCGAGATTTTGACTTAACACCTTCCGACTTCTAGCTTTGGGGCCACGTGAAAGAGAAGGTCTACGCCAACAGCCCAGCGTCGATTCAAGACCTCAAAGATGGAATTCGGGAGGCTATCGAGGAAATAGGGCAGCCACTTTGCGATTTGGTTATGGAAAATTGCATGAAAAGGATATGGTCCTGTAGGCCTGGTCATGGTGGTCATTAGGCTGATGTTATTTTCCATTATTGACGGCATACCTTCCACTTTATAATGAAATAAAAATCCGATCATTTATCTCAAAAAATGGCATTTTTCTTTGAATATAAAAATAACACCTCTTATTGGAAAACCCTTTATATCTGTATATGTTATTTATTTATTTTTCCTTTTCTTTTCTTGTTTTTCTTTTCTTTTCTCCTTCCTTTGTTTTTTTAGTTCCGCGATTTTTAAGAGGAACCTCTTTTTCTGCTCCTCTTGGGCTATTACTGCAAGACGGTGATATTCGCCGATTTCTCGTCTGAATTTCGCATCGAAGCCCTTTGTCGTTGCATTTCCGGTTGTTGTTTCCAGTTTCTGCTCCTGCATTCCTCTATCGTAATGGGCTTTTGGTCCTTTGGTGGAATCCCGCAAAGCTGCTATCAGAGACTGTTTTAATTCTTTCCACGGTGTAATGCTATCTTCGTAAGTTCGGTCCATAGGGTCGCCATGTAAATAATTTCTTATTATCGCAGTGGAATTACAGTCGGGCTGATGACACTCTGTTAATAAGAATAGAGATATTAGAGACTTTCTTCGTTAGAGCTGAAAAGCTCAATCCTTCGAAAATCCACCAAGGTAGAGCTAGAAGCTCAATGTCTGGTGTTGATGAATCTCTTAGCAAGAGCTGAGAATCTCATTGCCTGATGTTTCATGGTGGAACACAACTAGTTCTAAGTAGTCTGAGAAGTAAATATTGGTTACTAAATGCTCGAAACACAATTCGAAGCCATCTGTACAAATGTGTAACATGCAAACGATATAATACAAGGCCATCAACCCAATTGATGAGTTCGCTTCCATCAGCACGTGTTAACAAGTCTCTAACATTTACACATACAGGGGTTCACTACGCAGACCCCATCAATTTGAAAATTTCTCATACAAGGTCGGCAAAATTAACCAAAGCATATATCTGTTTATTCATTTGCCTGTCAACTAAAGCAATTCATATAGAGCTCGCTACAGAACTATCTACCTCTGTCTTCCTAGGTGCATTCAGAAGGTTCGTAGGCAGAAGAGGATTACCATCTGACATGTATTCAGATAATGGTACAAATTTTGTAGGTGCAGCCAAGGAATTACAAACAGAATTCAAGGCTGCTTTACATGACATAAAAAATAATATTTCTAATGAATTTGCAAATTTGGATATTACTTGGCACTTCAACCCACCGTATACACCACATTTTGGAGATTTATGGGAAGCCAGTGTTAAGTCAGCAAAAAGACATCTGAACAAAACACTATCAAATACAAAACTAACATACGAGGAAATGTCTACAGTCCTTACGCAAGTAGAGGCGTGTTTAAATTCTAGACCGCTCTGTCTGCTTTCCAACGATCCTAACGACTGCAATTATCTGACACCGGTACATTTCTTAACTGGGAAGCATTTGCTAACACCAGTAGAAGCTGCATTACCACATATTCCATATCACACCCTAAAAAAGTGGCAACATCTCCGAGTATTAATGAATATATTTTGGAAAAAATGGTCGTCAGATTATTTACATCAATTACAGAACAGAAATAAATGGCAAAAGGAGACAAATATCCCCATAGAAGGGAGCATAGTGATTCTAAAGGAAGATAATCTTCCCCCTGGTCAATGGTTATTAGGGCGAATATTAAAAGTTCACATTGGGCACGATAAATTGATTCGAACAATTACGTTAAAAACTTCAAAAAATACACTTGTAGGACCTATTACAAAAATAATACCTCTCCTCGAAACGGCAAGTCATGCTGTGACATATTTCAGTATATAAAGAAATTTTTCAGAATTAAAATCATTATACAATAAACTTGCAAGGCATCACCATCACAAATGAGTCTCATGATAGATACCCGCTCGATTGAACAGATGCTAATAACGGACCCGATGCCGAGACCAATATCTCCGCTGCCGACAACACCACGAAGGATGATAACATCAGACGTCCCAGATATCATCAAGGAGATGCTGACCATGGACCCTATGCCAAGGCCAATATCACCGCTACCAACAACACCAAGAAAAATTAACAAGCTAGATATTATCATCTACAAACCATTTGAGGCAAAATGTGCTACAACCCTAATACGGAAGAAAGCAAACAAGTTGCATGAACAATCAAAACAAGAGAAAAACATTAAATTTATTAAAAAGAAGGATAATGTCGACCAGACCAGGACTAATACGACAAGGGAATATACATTCAGAAAAAAAGCAGCGCTATCACCGCATAAAACAAGAACTACATATCTAATTCCGCGCGCTGTGAAATTAGAAACAACCAAGCAGATGACAGATATCATAAGACAAGCAAGCATACCATGGGAACGAGTATTGAAAGCGCGAAAATATTATTTGCACTCTCTTGGTCGTACTCATCATATAAAGTTCACCAAAACAAAAAGAGGAACTTTCATTGTGACGAAGAAATAAATTAAGTAGGTATTATTTGGAGGCGGGAGATTGTGCGAACGCACACCAAATTAATTACTTTGAACAGAATTAAAATCACTTTGCTTCAACAAATCAGAGCAGGCATTCTGAATAACTTGCTGGGAATCAACAAATCAGAGCAGGCATCCCCGGAAACCTGCTTACTATAAAAGGCCTGTGGAGCAAAGGGGTTTTCGTCAGTCACTTCTAATCACAGACTAGAGCAACACATTAAGTTGCAAGTCTTGACATGACAGTCGTAACGCATTAACTTGCGACTGTGACACTACACTATAAGGAACACACATATAAATATAATAAATTGCAATAAGACTTATTATATTTATACATTACTGAACTACAGTAACGTTCATTATCAAGTAGAGCATATTAAGCTGGTACTATCAAGCTAAATCCTAACCAAAGGATTCACTACACCAAACAACAGTTGTATGCTACATTAAGGCATACAATTATCGCATATATAAATATAATAAACTACAGTAAGGTCTATTATATTTGTATACTACTAAACTACAGTAAAGTTCAGACCACATCACACTATGAGAAAACCAGTATATGTCTAAGTACTAATTGTTCTTTTTTCTCATTACAGCATCACGACAATCAATATTAGTTTAAGTGATTTTTGTTGAAGTTCATTTCATTATCTTTGTTGTTGTGTTAATTTTAATTTGTTCAATATTCTTGTTTATATCGTTGCTAAAATAAAGCACATTATTCTGAAATTGCTTAATTGGTCTATTTGTTTTTTGATCTGGCACCCCTGTTATTAGTTTAGACAAACCTAGAGTTTGTACAACGATTATTCCCTGAAAATAATCTACAAAAATTATGTTATGTAACACTTTCTTCTTCAAAGCAATTAACTATTTCTC
This sequence comes from Dioctria rufipes, assembly GCA_963924295.1. Classification (NCBI taxonomy): domain Eukaryota; kingdom Metazoa; phylum Arthropoda; class Insecta; order Diptera; family Asilidae; genus Dioctria; species Dioctria rufipes. Next base: position 124,750,733 of record OZ002741.1, on the reverse strand, counting down.
TTTAAAGAATACTCGAAATACAAAACATTAAAAACATTTACTTTTTCAAGTAACAATGACTTGACCTTTTCATTTCATATCGATTGACAATAATTCCATCAGAATTATTGTCAACTCAACATTTTTTTCATTTTTAATACAATAGCGGCAACGCGCTGCATTGTTTACATGAAGCAACCCCTCAGCCCGAGACCAATTCTAGCCATGTAGCGGCACTGGGCTGTCCCTGACCTACCATACAACCAGTGCGCGCTTGCTATAATTGTTTTATCATATGTTGGGAAATACGCGTAATGTGCCTAGCGTTTGACCCACAAATTGTGTTCTGTTTTTCTTCGTCTTTTTTGTTCTCACTCGCTTGCTCATATGTATATAGGAAATACTTTGAGCAATGAGTATGATGAAAAAACAATACTATGTATAATATGCATGAGGTTTTGATCCCTTTACTGGCGCTACATGAAGTTCCTGGTCATGTATATTCTATTAGCTAATAGACGACTGACGGTGATATTCGCCGATTTCTCGTCTGAATTTCGCATCGAAGCCCTTTGTCGTTGCATTTCCGGTTGTTGTTTCCAGTTTCTGCTCCTGCATTCCTCTATCGTAATGGGCTTTTGGTCCTTTGGTGGAATCCCGCAAAGCTGCTATCAGAGACTGTTTTAATTCTTTCCACGGTGTGATGCTATCTTCGTAAGTTCGGTCCATAGGGTCGCCATGTAAATAATTCCTTATTATCGCAGTGGAATTACAGTCGGGCTGATGACACTCTGTTAATAAGAATAGAGATATTAGAGACTTTCTTCGTTAGAGCTGAAAAGCTCAATCCTTCGAAAATCCATCAAGGTAGAGCTAGAAGCTCAATGTCTGGTGTTGATGAATCTCTTAGCAAGAGCTGAGAATCTCATTGCCTGATGTTTCATGGTGGAACACAACTAGTTCTAAGTAGTCTGAGAAGTAAATATTGGTTACTAAATGCTCGAAACACAATTCGAAGCCATCTGTACAAATGTGTAACATGCAAACGATATAATACAAGGCCATCAACCCAATTGATGAGTTCGCTTCCATCAGCACGTGTTAACAAGTCTCTAACATTTACACATACAGGGGTTCACTACGCAGACCCCATCAATTTGAAAATTTCTCATACAAGGTCGGCAAAATTAACCAAAGCATATATCTGTTTATTCATTTGCCTGTCAACTAAAGCAATTCATATAGAGCTCGCTACAGAACTATCTACCTCTGTCTTCCTAGGTGCATTCAGAAGGTTCGTAGGCAGAAGAGGATTACCATCTGACATGTATTCAGATAATGGTACAAATTTTGTAGGTGCAGCCAAGGAATTACAAACAGAATTCAAGGCTGCTTTACATGACATAAAAAATAATATTTCTAATGAATTTGCAAATTTGGATATTACTTGGCACTTCAACCCACCGTATACACCACATTTTGGAGATTTATGGGAAGCCGGTGTTAAGTCAGCAAAAAGACATCTGAACAAAACACTATCAAATACAAAACTAACATACGAGGAAATGTCTACAGTCCTTACGCAAGTAGAGGCGTGTTTAAATTCTAGACCGCTCTGTCCGCTTTCCAACGATCCTAACGACTGCAATTATCTGACACCGGTACATTTCTTAACTGGGAAGCATTTGCTAACACCAGTAGAAGCTGCATTACCACATATTCCATATCACACCCTAAAAAAGTGGCAACATCTCCGAGTATTAATGAATATATTTTGGAAAAAATGGTCGTCAGATTATTTACATCAATTACAGAACAGAAATAAATGGCAAAAGGAGACAAATATCCCCATAGAAGGGAGCATAGTGATTCTAAAGGAAGATAATCTTCCCCCTGGTCAATGGTTATTAGGGCGAATATTAAAAGTTCACATTGGGCACGATAAATTGATTCGAACAATTACGTTAAAAACTTCAAAAAATACACTTGTAGGACCTATTACAAAAATAATACCTCTCCTCGAAACAGCAAGTCATGCTGTGACATATTTCAGTATATAAAGAAATTTTTCAGAATTAAAATCATTATACAATAAACTTGCAAGGCATCACCATCACAAATGAGTCTCATGATAGATACCCGCTCGATTGAACAGATGCTAATAACGGACCCGATGCCGAGACCAATATCTCCGCTGCCGACAACACCACGAAGGATGATAACATCAGACGTCCCAGATATCATCAAGGAGATGCTGACCATGGACCCTATGCCAAGGCCAATATCACCGCTACCAACAACACCAAGAAAAATTAACAAGCTAGATATTATCATCTACAAACCATTTGAGGCAAAATGTGCTACAACCCTAATACGGAAGAAAGCAAACAAGTTGCATGAACAATCAAAACAAGAGAAAAACATTAAATTTATTAAAAAGAAGGATAATGTCGACCAGACCAGGACTAATACGACAAGGGAATATACATTCAGAAAAAAAGCAGCGCTATCACCGCATAAAACAAGAACTACATATCTAATTCCGCGCGCTGTGAAATTAGAAACAACCAAGCAGATGACAGATATCATAAGCCAAGCAAGCATACCATGGGAACGAGTATTGAAAGCGCGAAAATATTATTTGCACTCTCTTGGTCGTACTCATCATATAAAGTTCACCAAAACAAAAAGAGGAACTTTCATTGTGACGAAGAAATAAATTAAGTAGGTATTATTTGGAGGCGGGAGATTGTGCGAACGCACACCAAATTAATTACTTTGAACAGAATTAAAATCACTTTTCTTCAACAAATCAGAGCAGGCATTCTGAATAACTTGCTGGGAATCAACAAATCAGAGCAGGCATTCCCGGAAACCTGCTTACTATAAAAGGCCTGTGGAGCAAAGGGGTTTTCGTCAGTCACTTCTAATCACAGACTAGAGCAACACATTAAGTTGCAAGTCTTGACATGACAGTCGTAACGCATTAACTTGCGACTGTGACACTACACTATAAGGAACACACATATAAATATAATAAATTGCAATAAGACTTATTATATTTATACATTACTGAACTACAGTAACGTTCATTATCAAGTAGAGCATATTAAGCTGGTACTATCAAGCTAAATCCTAACCAAAGGATTCACTACACCAAACAACAGTTGTATGCTACATTAAGGCATAGAATTATTGTCAACTCAACATTTTTTTTCATTTTTAATACAATAGCGGCAACGCGCTGCATTGTTTACATGAAGCAACCCCTCAGCACGAGACCAATTCTAGCCATGTAGCGGCACTGGGCTGTCCCTGAACTACCATACAACCAGTGCGCTCTTGCTATAATTGTTTTATCATATGTTGGGAAATACGCGTAATGTGCCTAGCGTTTGACCCACAAATTGTGTTCTGTTTTTCTTCGTCTTTTTTGTTCTCACTCGCTTGCTCATATGTATATAGGAAATACTTTGAGCAATGAGTATGATGAAAAAACAATACTATGTATAATATGCATGAGGTTTTGATCCCTTTACTGGCGCTACATGAAGTTCCTGGTCATGTATATTCTATTAGCTAATAGACGACTTTTAAAATTCTTATATGCAGGGGAATCGTTCAAAAATATTGCTTAGCCATACAATATTGATTTTCGCCGTTATGTATTGATGCAATATCGGTAGGCGTACCCAAAATTTCCTCGCACATTTAACTGGGGAAATAGTTAGAATAGTGCTAAGATTGCTGGAATTTTCCCATACTGACTATATACTTTAACCCCACTATGAATAATTCAGCCTTTAGCTGATTATTCAAAATTTGGAACCAAAATTCCAAATAAAAAGCCGATGCGTCGTTAGCCAGAGGCAGTAAGTTTTCAGTTCATTTTTAAACAGGAACCAAGTGACCCCCGACCCACGGTAAGGTCTCTTGTTCCTTCTGAAATTAATTAAACTACAATAAGCTAGTTATAAAAGTAAAATGTTATAAAGAAGTGAATAAAATCAAATAAAAAGTTAAAAGTGACTTTAAGTGAAAAAAGAAAGTAGATTCGCTTGAAAACAGGGCTGGTGATCTTCTGTAAAAGCACTCCCAGTCCTTGCTGTTACATTTGCACAGCAGTATTGCATATAGCAATATGCTACACGAAATGCTAAAGCGAGTAAGCCTGCTGTCCATAGCAGAAAAATTGAACGCACCCCGACCGAGAGGAATGCGTTTCCTCGAGCAGTGTGACATAGCGGTGACAAGGAAAAAAAAGAAGAAGACCAAAAGTCTGATGGCGTACGTCATTTGCAGTGGATGGTACAAGTCAAGTGAACCTTGTGAGTCTGCTATCTTTATGTGAAAATTTTGATAAGTGCATTTTGTAATTTCTTTAGTAGATTGCGTGCATTTCTGTTTTATTCTAAGATTTAAAAGTTATCAGTGAAAATAATCGTAAAGAACTGAAATTTTAATAAAATTGGGTATTAGTCGAAGCCGTCCCCTAAGAATTAAAATACATTCCGCAAAAACTCATCCCCGGGTAATATAAATAGCTACTTAATTAAGTCGAAGGAAAAAGGGAAAATTCGAGAAACGAGAAACAGAAAAACCCCATAATTGCGTCCTCAGCTCATTATATAGGCAAGGTAAGTAGGTATATACGCGACGGCCAACCACATGGCAAGCCAAAATGACAAAGCTTCTTCTCTTTAGCAAGCAAATAAAATCCGGAAAAATCGGCATGACCGCAACGAATCAGAGAAAATACCTACGAAAAATTTGGATTCAGGGAATCAAAAACAAACTGATCGAGGAAGACAAATTGGCAGTGAAGCGATAAAGCAGTAGCCGCCAAATAATCTCAAGACAAGGCCATCTTGCTGGAAATTTTATGCAGTAAAAGTATCAGAATCAACGGTATCCAATTTATTAGTATAAAAAAAACATCCGGAAAATTATACAATCCATAAAAGTGGAGTCAGCTGCAAAGTAAGTTCTATCTTAATTATTTTCGTAGTATATGTACACCCAGAAGCCCATAGTCAGTGTATGCCAGAGTACGCTGCACAATAGATAATAAACAAGCACAGCGTGAATGCAATCCACAGGCTAATATCGAAGTGCCTGTTTCTGAATTCTTCAGCGACAAATACAAGTTGGGACCTCGAACGTCACAGTAGACTTATAAAATGACATTGTTAGCGAAGTAATCAATAAGTCCTCATCTAGGTATACTAGGTGAAAGAAAAAAAAAATCCAATATGAAGTATAACACATTTATTAATTAAATTAATGGATTAACAATTTACATAGTACTATAATTACGAAGTTACTCGTCCTTGGCGTTAGATTGACTATATCATTACATATGGTAAGGGTTCATACCCGGAATAGGCTTACTGAAACAGAGAAAAAGGAAAGATTTTTTTTAGTGAACAGTGGAAATTAGATATTCAACATTTATTTATATAGTGGCAGAAATTTTTTTTTGTATTTTGAAGTCAGATCTGATTCAGATAAGTGACAACGCGTGAAATAACCATTCTTTTAGTATCTAATGAATGCTATTGATTAAATATTTTGATTCCTATATAGATATAAAATTAGTGGATATTTACTTTATTCATAGTAATAGTCTTAAAATGTATTTATCCTAGTTTGACTCAATTTGTGTTTTTGTTTGGTCTGTTAGCCATATTAGCAACTACGGGGAAATCTAGAACAAAATGAATTACAGAATAGGTAAAGAATGAGATATGGTAAATGAAAATCTGGATCTGTAAACAAAAGAAAAAAAAATTGTACTGTAAAATAAGTTTCTTTTTTTAATTTAATTGAAATCAAGGAAGGATCATTAAATTTACGACATTTTGTTCGTCACCTTTATATTATCGTGCAGGCACGTACTTTCTTTTAAAGTAATTTTTTTATGATTTCATTTCAATGAAGTTTAGCTAGAACAACGCTTTTAAATTGTTTCTTTTGGGGATGAACATATGAAATTGGTTTCGGATAAAAATGAATAGACATAATGATTAAAATCAATGAAGATTGCTTGTTGGCCACAACAAATAAAATTAGAAAACTAACTATGACACGACCTTAACACATCAATTACCTAGTATAACTAACTATAGAAAAACACGCACAGTGAGTAGAACGTAACTACCACTGCACGAAGATATTAAGAAAAAAGTATATTGTTGAAAATGATCAGATTTCTCTGACGAATCATTACGTAGACTTAGAGCCACGCCAAAATATACAAATTTTCTTTTTAAACTTCAATGGAAACAAGGACTAGAAGACTTTGTCATTAGCTAGCACATATTAGATCACAGACCTCTGTTATTGTATACGTTCTATATGTAAATCTTAGCAGAATAGCACAACATTATAACGTAATGATGCTGTGAGCTTTTTATTTTCTTTCACCATCCTGGAGCCCTCTCACATAAGATGAAGGTCGTCTAAGCTCGCCTAGTCTCTCTCTCTTTTTACAGGTCAAATAGGGACTCTGAATAATCGTGCCCCTCAGAGTCAGATGGGAGGATGGGGCAGGCAAGGAAGGCAGAACATCTGCGCCTTCAACGAGGTATATAGGTAAGTGACGTAAGGGTCCCTTCAGGACCGAATGTGTGTCGGGATTTTGTATGTATGCACGAGGAATTTTTTTGTATATGGTTGGTGACAGCGGAGGGTTTTTTTTGGGAACCCCTCCACACTCTCCGCCAAAATAGCCGAGGCGAGCTAGAGTGCCGCCCTGTATCCAACGCGGTTCACCGAGTGATCTGTCAGCTCATGGTGGCAGTCTGGACTTTACGTCCGATGTCCATCACTCAACATACTTCCATAACACAGTTTTCTATAGTTGTCTCTTTTTGGTTTAACGACTGGATTTCACTGAACTTGAAATAATAAGTTCTATACGAGATCCACCATAGTTCAGTGGATCACGATTATGATTATATAGAATAAAAATAGATGGCAATACAACATTTGTAATCCTTTCTCTGTCCCCCATAGCTACTTTTAGGAATTGGCAGACAAAACTTGCTTAATTTTATTTCCTTAAAAATCGAGAGTAAGGAATATTTGATGTTATAGGAGATAAGCTTAAAAAAAAAAATAATTTTGAATTTATTTGGAATTTGTTCAGCTTGTAACATGACTGTTGAAGGGCAAATGAAATTTGAAATTAAGATAGTTGTCACACCTCTGCCAACAAAAGTGGACCCATATGAAATAAAAGATCAAGCAGTCTATCAGTACGTTTACATGAATACTTGAGTACTTGACTTGAAATCTACTTGGGCAGTGTTCAACTTTTGGCTAGAACCGGCGATAGCCAGAATGGCTGTAGCTAGGGCTCTTATTTGTGTGAGTAAATGTCAAACTTGCATTATTCCATAATTTGCTTCCATTTCATTGTAAGAATTATGTCGAGTAATAAAAGTAAATTAGTTGCAATAGCAACTATAATAAAAGAATGGATTGATTCCATAGAAAATAAGTAAAAACCGATATTAATAAATAATTTAATCACAGCGCAAATGTTCAACATTACCGTCCTTGTCTATTAATATTGGCACATTATTTTCGTAAATAATTTCACCTTTGATATCCACACAGTAATAAAATTGAGACACAGCCTTGAAACTCAATTAGGGTTTTTGGTTGAATTTTAATTCCATGTTATGGTCGTAGCGGATTGCATGTAGCAGAATGCTACACTGAGACGTACTGCTGCATATATGCCGGCCTGCTGTCAAACCGACAGCCCGAACGCACCCACAATCGACGAGCTCTTACTTGGTGATTGAGAAAAAGAAGACAATCGACATCTGTCTTGTCAAACCTAAAGACGTGAAAAGTGGAGCCAAAACGAAATCAAAATTTTCCATTGACATCGGCGAGTAAATCGACCCCTCACGTGAGTTCAAAAGAATATTTATCCCTGCTAATAACATATTTTCAATTGGTAAAAATATTCTCCTCATTAGCACGAGAAAATCCGGAGAGAAAAAGCATCGAAATTCCGGTAGCAACTTCTACGCTGCGAATAACTCTATTGGCGAGAAATAAAAGTTTTCACAACACGGTCGATTACAATAACGATGTGCTTTATATCAAATTTGCAATAATCAGGAGTGAGACCCTATTCTTGGAACAGTTCAATGGCTGCCGCTAGTGATTTGCTAGAATTATAAAGAGGGTGGCATGAAGGAATGAGCACTGTATTACCCAATGATACTCCATATGTGCTGAGATTTGACAACAAAATGTTTCAGAACCAGAAGCCAGCTACAACAGATAAAATTCAGGAAGAACTTTTGATGTTACGTCGTGAAACGGAATCACCGCACCAACACTGTCATATTAGTGTCTTATTAATGTCCTGCAGGATTATGTAATAATTTTCAAATAGGACATAGAAACCAGGCAATTCTTAGAGCATTTTCTCCGAAAAAAAGGAAAATCAATTTTTTTGTAATCCATTTGGTTCCCTTCTTACCAGTAAAGTATCGCGTAATCATACACACAGTAGAATCGTTTAAGATTTTAATTTAACATTTTAAGTATAAAAAGGGAGAAATATTACAGAAACTAGTAAGGAAATCATGGAATAATTAATTAAATACCGATTTTAGCAAGTATTATTGAAATCAGTGGGCTATATTCATATTCGGAAAGTGTTTAGTGCAATGGATCAATTATGTTAAAGGTTGTGTTCATGTTCATTTTTAATAGTGGAGAGCATACATTTTGACGAAAGTGTTCAGTTAAGAGATAGCTTTGTTTTAAAATGTTTGGAATTTTAATCAAGTTTATAGTTTTGAAGAGACAAGATTTAAATTCTAAGAGGAATTAAGCCGAGTATTCCATTATTAATTGAAGTGGATAGTGGTAGATTCATCGCTTAATAAAAAGTTACCCTACGAGAAAGCCAAAAAGAAAAATTCCCAAACAATTTTTGTTGAAACATTAAAGTTATGACTGGGCGATATATCGATATCAGTAGTTCTATAAAATAGATAGACGGCTTAGTACATTTCACTCGTGTTTTGTCGAGCTTTTTATTAAAATAGCACTTATTTTAATTTACATCATTCTATTATTTCAAACGTAGGGTGTTTAAAGAAATAACTCAGCCATTATAGGTAGGGTGTATGCAAATCACTTTCTCTTACCAAATGATTTAGTTAGTATATCTCCGCCTTAGGGATTTTTTCTTTTTTAATTTCCTTATTTCAAATATACTTTTAAGATTTTCTTTCATTATTAGAATATACATTCAATTAATAATAATTTCATTAGAATTAACTTTAATTTAATATTTATTTGTCTAGAATGAATCCATGATTATGTGTATATTTCTTTCAAAAATGTCTTGAGCAAGAATTGTAGTCTAGGACTCTCGATTATAACGTAAAAATGAAGTGCTGAACGCTTTTATTTCTCCTTTCACTTTCCTGGAGCCTCTCGCATGAAAGTCGTCTAGGTCCACTACGCTCTCTCTTTTCAGGTCTAAAAGGGATACTGTTCAATATCTCCCGCAGTATCACAGGTTGGTTGGGGCAACGGCGATGGAAGGCAGAACATCTGCACCTTCCCACGGGATGTAGGTAAGTGATGTAAAGGTCCCTTGAGGACCGAGTGTGTGCCGGCATTTTTTTTTTTTTTTTTTGTATGTAGGCACGAATTTTTTTGTATGTGGCAGGCGGCAGTGACTGGTTTTCGTGGAACCTCCTCACACTCTCCGCCAATAGCCTAGGCGAGCTACCGTGCAGCCCTGCAGTCAACGCTGTCCGCGGAGTGATCTGTCAGCTCAGCTGGCAGTCGGGACTTCACGTCCTAGCCAAATCACTCAACATAGTTCTATAACAAAAATGGCGCCCATGTGGGGCCACCTCCGTTAGACTTCGGTGGTCTAAGTATAAATTTTACTGGTGACTGGGACTTTGAGTGATATGATCATCTGGTATCTGCTAGTTGATTGACCTCAGGTCTCATATCCAGTAGAAGTTATATGCAGACCTGGGTCTAATTGGTTTTTGTTGAGAATTTTTGTAGAGTAAAGTAACGTTTATGAAAGTTTTTGCTATTTTGGTTTTTGTATTTTTGCCATTAAAGTAATGTAAAATTTTTCTGAAACTTTTTGTAAGTTCGACTTTAGGTTTAAATTTGGTCAAGCCTCAAGTCTGAACAGTTGTCTAGTCTGATTGAAAATTTTTTGGATTTTTGAAATGTTTTGAAATGATCTTTCCCGCTGGCCTTCAGCCATGGAAATGGCAGGTGGCCTCACACAAACATTTTTGTTTGTGCTCTCACGGAGGCATGTCTTTGTTGGCCAACTGGCTGGACAGAGTCATGAGTCTGTGAGATGACTTTTTGGCTTTTAGCAACCCTAGTTGACCAGATTTATGACTCTGCCCAGCTAGAAGACTAGCTGGATATGATGATCAGGTGAGGAGGGGAGAAAAAGTTTTCGGAGGATGGAGGAGATGCTGGAGATCTTCAGTAATCAGGAGTTGGCATACTGCTAACTGCCTGGCTGAAGAATGTCTAGTAACATTTTCAGTCTTTGACATTTCCAACTCTACTTTTCCCTGATTTCTGTGAGAACGCAAACTTTTCTTCATGCACACATTCACGTCGCTTGTTTGCATCATTACTTCTGACCTGATTAGAGAGAGTGACCTGGTAGACTTTCATTTTGTGGGTTAGATCCTGAAGAGTGAAAGAGGAAACCCCTATGAAATTTTTCTTGATTCTGAACATCCGAGCTATTTCACGAGCTGGATAGGCTATTATCTATTTTGACTATCAGAACCAGCTTAACACAAGCTCGCTGTATGGACACGTTTAATAAATAAACGGTCAACAATACATGCGTTTCATCACTTAATCGGTGTTAGTATTAGTATGTTACACTAAACATAAACCAAACACCAGATGAAATTACATGCAGAAAACATTAAACAAAATAGACTAAATATTATATAGACGTTTTTTTCAAACATGCTTAGAAACGTCGAGAACAAAATGCTCAGCCGTATTATTAACAGTAATACACATGCGATTAACAGGTTCATACTTGCTGAAGTTAAACCGTGAGGAGTTAACATGCAACAAAGGTAGCCTTCTTAAATTGTGCCTACTATCACGGAAAGAGATTTTGTTAAGTAAAAATGGAGAATCAATATTCTCGTTTAAGAGTTGATGTACAAACGTTATATCGGCAACCATACGACGTTTCTCAAGCGAGTGCATATTTAAAAGCTTCAAGCGATCCTCATAGGGTGGAAAAATTAATGAATTATTCCAGGGTAGGTGCCTGAGAGCAAATCGTAAGAAGTTCCGCTGAACAGACTCGATACGGTCGATGTGTATACCGTAAAATGGAGACCAGATCTGGCTAGCGTATTCAAGAAGGGGTCTCACAAAGCAAGTGTACAAATGCAATGTAATGGTGGGATTCGAGAACTCTCGAGACCAACGTTTTATAAAGCCCAGCATAGAACTACTCTTTGATACCATGAAGTTTATATGGGAGACGAAATTCAATCTTTGGTCACATTTGACACCCAAGTCACAAACAGAACTAACACGGCGAATCGAGGAATTCGAGAATTCATAATCATAAGTGATTGGTTTCAGATTCCTGTGGAAAGTCATAACCTCACATTTGTCGATATTGAGTACCAAATTATTGCTTTTGCACCGGTCGTAAAATTTGTGGAGGTCACCCTGTATAAGTTCACAATCGTTGAAAGATTTAATCTGAGCGAAAAGTTTAATATCGTCAGCATAAATCAAGACTTTGCAGTGCTTCATAACAGATACAGTGTCGTCAATAGATAGAATAAAGAGCAACGGGCCCAGGTGACTTCCTTGAGGTACGCCGGACGAAGTTTTCAAGACTCTAGAGAAGGAATGGCGGAAATTGATTTGGTATGTTCTGTTATCTAAATATGATTCCGTCCATTTTAGGAATGTTAGGGGAAACCCATACTTTTCCATTTTAAACAATATCACGGAGTGAGATAACTTGTCGAAAGCTTTACTAAAGTCAGTATAGATACAATCTGTCTGGAAGCCTTTTGCAAACCCGCCATTAGTATCCGAGATGATTCTAGTAAGTTGGTGGTTGTAGACCTGCCCGAAATAAACCCATGTTGGTTTAAAGAAAGCAAATTCTTACAGGAAAATGATAGCTGAGAGTAATAATTTGGGCATGCAAGATAATTTCGCAATAGGCCTATAGTTAGAAATATCATTTTTACTACCTGTTTTGTGGATAGGTATGATGAAAGAATTTTTCCACAGCTGCGGAAAACAACCACTATCGAGCGATTTTTGGAAAACAATTCTCAGCGGGGCTACTAAGGAGAGGCAACATGACTTCAGAAAGGCTGGAGGAATGCCATCCCGAGGTTGGAAATTTGAAGAGGGAAAGTTCCGAAAAGTCAGCTTTTCTAAAATTGTAAAAGTATTGTGTTTCGTCACAATATGCGAGATTTTCGGTTTCATGGCAATATGTAATTAGTAGAGGGGGGTGATATTTGTCAATAGAAGACATTATAACTGAGCTAGGTTCAACTAATAAGTTCCCCGCGTCAGTAGAAAGTATCAGGTCTAGCTGCCTACCCATGTCATTCTTAACATTACTGATTTGGCTGAGACCAAGAGATGAAATAGTGTCAAGGAAACTTGATTCCCTTGTTGTCAAGTTATTAAGTGGAAGATAGTCATCGTCATCTGCATTAAGTATCCATTGTATATTGGGTAAGTTAAAATCACCAATAAGTAGTAATTCGTCAATAGGTTCCATCTTACCATGGATAAAATTAGATGTTAAAATGAGTAGGTCGTAAATATTTTGACCTTTGTCATCGACAATATTTATGGAGTCTGGAGGAATGTAGCAACAAATTATGTATAAGTCATATTTTAGGAGAGATGGCTTAAGAGCTATGAGCTCAATATCGAGGGTATTGGAGAAACAAGGAAATTTAATTTTGCTGCAATTGATCTTATTTTTACACGCGAGAATTACGCCTCCGCCACGAGCTTCCGAAACAGTATGTCTATCTCTTCTAAAAGTTTGATAAGAATTATCAAGGATATCAGCATCGCGAATACCATGATGCGGCCAAGTTTCAGTGAAAGCAACTATATCGAAGCAAGCCGCGACAGAGGATTTGAAGATATGTGCGGTTTTTGTCCGAATCCCCCTTACATTTTGATAGTAAAGGGAAAGCGACTTCAGTTTTTTGGAACAACGTTATTTATTTTAGCTTTATTTCTAGGTAGGCGCTCAGAAGGTACAAATAATTTAGTAAAAGCACCAGGAGGTCAAAGTAAGGGGTCTAACAACCTGTCCTGCATATCTGCTGAACCAGTTAGGAGAAAGGATGCAACCGGTTTAGAGCTTTTACTGATTTTTCGACAAGAAATACCATCAGTTGCAATATTTTTGGACTTTAAATACTTCGATATGTCCTCGCACATCGTTTCAGGAGAGAGACGGCTGACGAAAACATTCGAAGGTTTAGGTACCGTTCTCAAAGAGGCACCAATACCATTTCCTAAAGAGGACTGAAATGAAGTACCATTCGCTACTGTGAAAGGCTCCCTCCTTTCAGTTGCAATTGCACGTTTCCGGGATTGGTCTTTACGGATGCTTTGTTTACGGATTGGCTTAGAATACTCCACCGGAATAGGAGCATTCATATTCAAACCCAAGTCAAGTTCGGAAGATTTGGCCAATGGAAGCGGCACGTGCGAAGCCCGGACAGCATTCTGACCTACAGATAACTCCGTCTGACCACCTGCAGAGGTCGTTGTCGGAAGGGATTTTTGGCTACTAAGATTAGTGTGATGGTGATAGCATTTTGGGCTGCTATGAGTTCACTTCTTAAGCTCGAAGCGGGAGAAGGAAAATTAAAATTATTAGCTGGAACACTTGTGCGAAGATCATATTGTGTTCTGATTTCATCTGCAATATCACCCATTATCACCCTTGTAGCAGCGAGATCGTTGGAAATAGTGGTACGGATTCCTGACCAAACAAGGTCTCAATAGAGCTAGGAATATCATTAATATATGTCTTAAGGTCGTTCAAGTGATTGTTTAAACTTAACGACAGCTCTTTGTAGTGTCTCGAATGTGTGGAAACATCCATGAAGTTCCTGCCGAATGATTTTGCAAACTTAAGCAGATCAGAATCTGAAGACTTTGGTTTGCCATCCTTCAAACAGTCGAGTAAACAATCCAATTTGGATTCAAGTGCATCAAGCCTATGATGCAGAGAGGCAGAATTGTTCGAATTGCTTGAAGCCGAAGTTAGTTTATCGACTTTACAAGACAGCTCATCAAGAACCTGAGAAATAGATGAAAAGTCGGAGGATTGTACTGTTTGCATCACTTTTAGAGAATTTAGATTATTGGTCAGGTTATCATTGTTGTTTAGTAATTCCTGCAATTGACCATTATTACATTTTACTGCCATTAAAATATGAGATAACGAAATTTCCTTACATTCAGAGCAAAAGTAGGAGAATATATTAGAAAACTCAAACAGTGACTTAGCAGAGAGGCGGCTAAAATTGGAGAAGGCCACGCAAGCATAATGAAAAGATCTGCCACAAATTGCTTGGCACTTGATTAGAGCAAGATTAGTATCAGTTAACTGACAATTATTATAACAGCAACCATCCATGCTTCAAATCAACATGCAAGCAATAAATAAAAAATCGAGAAAGGTTCCGGTACAAGATTTGAGTAAAGCAAAGCTTAATAAATTGCAGCCAAAGATGTAAAAATAATTGTGCGTGGCGCGTGGCTGAAGTGTGATGGTTGTCCAGGGATTTTAGAACGACAATACTGATTGGAGTCTTCGTGAATAGGGGGGTTGCGACAAGACTAAGCTAATAGCATTAAAAAATAAAATAGATGGCGTGGATTAGTTTTGAATTTTTCAATTTTTCACAGATAGGTGGCATGAAGAGCCAGATCGTGTATATATGTACCTAATCGAGGCAACGTCAGTCCTTCAAACTCAAATCAAGGTAAAAGAAAACAGCGAAAATGGGAAAAAAAATTAAAAAAAAAATTTTAAAAGAATTTTGCAGATGCACAGCATGCAGAAACAACACAGCGAAAAAAAAAACAAAATAAAAAAATAAGGAAAAATTACCCCAGAAAGTATTTAACCACTCCCGTCGAACAAATCGAGGAGACAAACACGGCGTAATTCGAAGATAAACAACACCACTGAAAATTAGTCTAGAATGGATAAAAAACGGAGAAACGGTTCAAAATAAGAAAAACGAATAGAACAAATACAAAACAAATGCACAGAATACCGAATAAATAAACTAACTTTACGATATCTTTAGTGACTTTGAATTTTTTTTTTTGTCTTTTGAACTTTTGGATTTTCGTCGACTTTCTTTCCGTACTCTATCGCTTAGCGTATACATGCGCTAATTGTTAAGATTATTTTGAATTGTTGTGTAGCAACCTTGGAGTTGCTGGATAATTTGTACAACGTTTAGTTCATGCAAAACTTTTCGTCTTCGGAATTGAAATACTGTGTGGTTTTGGTTCATCCTCGATAGTAGATACTTTTACCCTTTCAAATATTCGTGGTCCGATCACCCTTCCGTCGTCTTCAGAGAAATCAAAATTGTTCCATAATGGCTACAGTGCGAACACCACCGCGGGCAACTGACGATACAACTGACGATACAACTGACGATACAACTGACCGATACAGGTGCCTGAGAAGTGCTCCATCTGCCAGGAGGGAGACTGGTCAGGTAATAGGAAGCCAGTGAAGACGGTTTGTGGACATGTGTATCACAAAGCATGTCTGAAAACGTGGATTGGACAGCAGTCAAACTGGCCGAACTGCAGATTCCATCTCACTCCGTACGATTTTACTGAGTATTCAGCTGCTGTTCCGAAAAGGCTTTTACGAGCCCTGTTAGTCAGGATCCTCGAACGGCAGCACCCGTGTTCGATTTACCACCACCAACGAATCAGCAACTAAACCGCGAATCCTTGTCCCCAGGTAGACCAAACTTGCACTTCATGACCTTTTCGCACCCGAGTTCCCGAGTAAACAGCCCGCTACTTAGCACTCAGGGTCAGAGCTCAGCAACGACCGAAGCCTTGCTGGCAGGTCTGCGCGTACAGGTGCAAGATTTAGTTCGCGAAGGCCTCGAGCAGAGCCTAAATACCTTGCGAACTGAACTGACAACTAGCGTCAGGCAGCAAATATCAGCTGCAATGCCAGCCACCTCCTTCTGTGGGTGAACCGACACCACCGCAAGAGTTTCACGACGTTCGTAGGCAGTCGTTTAACAGAACGTCATCACCTCTTGGACAGCCTAGTGGTGAGCCTAGTGGTCAGCCTAGACTAAATCTTAACCAGCCTCCACCAGCTCCATCTTATCGTATCCCGCTGAACCTAGGACAACGACGTTCTGGCAGCCACATCCGAAGATGGAATATATCCTATAGTGGCGACAGCTCTCGACTTACTGTGAACGATTTCGTGTTCAGAGTGGAAGCATTAACTTACTCGGCCTTAGACGGAGGTTTTGATCTCCTAGTACGGCACATGACAACCTTGCTTTCTGGTCCAGCGATGGACTGGTACTGGTCTCTCCTGAGGCAGAACTCCACGCCTTCGTGGCAGTATGTAAAAACAGCTCTGTTAACTGAATGGGGAGTACCGAAGGATGACCTCAAGGTCAAGGTCCAGCTGATGTTGGGAAAACAGAAAGCAGGGGAGTTATTTGCTATGCACCATAAATACCTGGTACATCTGTGCGATCAACTGCAAAGTCCTTTGGCGGACGGAGAGCTTTAGAGATCGTGAAGTCAAATCTGCTTCCAGACATTCAGCAGAAAATCTGTTTACATCCCACTAACACCATCCACCAACTACGGAGTCTCGAGACTCAGATACAGGCTACACAGCAGCGAATCGCGACAGCGGGCAGCTGGAATACTTATCGTAGCCCAAGAGTCAGCGAGGTGAATGAATGTCGTCCGACAGATGCTGAAAAGCACATGTCACCTGAAAGCAGTGAGGAGGCCGTCATACTATCTACTCTTACAGCACCCTAGAACATTATCTGTTGGAACTGTGACCAGCCGCCCGGTCACTTTTACCAAGACTGTCGGCAGGAAAGACAAGTCGTGTTCTGCTATGGAAGCGGACGCAAAAATGTCTTCAAGCCCGACTGCAGCCAGTGCCGACAGAAAAACCTGAGACGAGTCGGGAATACTACCACCTTTTCTCGACCAGTGTCTACGTCCCGAACGATAATTGCAATGAACACTCCAGTTCAGGCCTTGAACAAGGAGGAAGGTCCGCTCCATTAGCAGACCTTGACAACGAATCCCTGAATTGTCCACTGATATCATTCAGTGACTCTTATGATACCAGCAAACCACCTGATTGTACAAACATTTCACTGATAGAGACGGAGAATTTAATAGACTTCTCCGCAGATCTTCAAGCTCCCATTTCCACCTTTGGGGAGCCCATGACACTATTAGACACTTCTTTGGAAGAGTCTTTAATTTTCGATGTCCCGATAACACCGACAGCACCTTTAGCTGACAAGGTTACTGAGCACGAGATTTGGCCTCCTGCCATTTCTCTACTAAAACGGCCACCAAGCTCTGTTATGACGAGTGGGCGGAGCCTGTTTTACATCCGCTGATGCCGTATCATACGCGTCTGCAGAATTATAATGCAGTAAGAGACCGTATCTTCGCCTCAGTGGCGGAGTTAGCTGACATTATGTATCCTGACCTCGATTTTAGACCAAGAAAGAAACGATCAACCGTTCGTTGGCGGGAATACTGTCGACGGATCAGACAGGAAAGAAAAAAACTGCCACAGATTTCCGCGTCGATGCCAGACGACATTCGACCGTATGGCGAAGTAAAACTGCTCGGGCGAACTGAGACTGGATTACTTGATAGTGGTGCCACTGTCAGTATTCTAGGCCAGGGAGTTCTAGAGAAGCTTGCAGAAGCAAGGGTTGAATGGAAGAGGTATCGGACACAGGTACAAGTAGCGAATGGTGCCATGACGACTGCGCATGGTCATGTGAACTTGGACATCACTTTCCGTGGTAAGACCCAAAACGTGCGTTTTTACGTGTTTCCTGGGCTCACACAGGCACTGTATCTAGGAATAGACTTCTGGTGTCTATTTGGGTTGGCTCCAGATGTCCTAGGTATAGTTGCAGAAGTAACTCAAAGTCTAATAGCTACCTCAGTCACCGATTGCCATATTCTTTCCAGTCTAGACCAACATCGTTTCGAAGCTACTAAACAGCTTTTCCCTTCTTTCCCCTCTTTAGACCTGGGAAAAATATCCTTGGTCGCTCACAAGATCGAGACGAATGATGCAGCTCCGATAAAACTACGGTTTTATCCAATTTCACCAGCCGTACAAAATTTGATGGATGCTGAATTAGAGCTAATGCTATCACTGGGTGTGATAGAGGAGAGCCAGAGTCCTTGGATCACTCCAGTCGTTCTAGTGAGGAAGCCTGGAAAGGTTCGGCTATGTTTTGACGCCAGGAAAGTCAACTCCGTTACGAAGAAGGACGCCTATCCGTTGCCGCAGATAGACGCGCTTCTGAGCCGACTCCCTCCGGCAAAATACATCACGAGCCTGGACCTGAAATATGCATTCTGGAAGATCCCACTAGACGCTGATTCCAGAGAGAAGACCGCTTGTACTGTACCTGGTCACCCTCTCTATCAGTACACAGTGATGCCATTCGGCCTATGCAACGTTGTGCCGCCTCAAGGATAAAGTCATTCCCTTCGATCTTCGTGAGAATGTTCTCGTCTATCTTGACGATTTATTGATTCTGTCTTCAGACTTCGTTACTCATCTCACGCTGCTAGCTCAAACCTATGACAAAGACATCTACTCTCAATGTGTGTCAGTTCATCGAAATTGAAATATTCCATGTGTTCGGAGTCCCGGAAACCATAGTCTCTGACAATGGAGTACAGTTTTGTTTTGCTCGGCTCAGTTCTCCAGATTACTGGACAAGTATGGGGTGAAGCTCTTGCGAACGGCAGTTTACTCGCCGCAAGCAAACGCCTCAGAGCGAGTGAACAGGTCCCCCTTGTCAGGGATTACGGCATACATCCGGAAGGAACATTCGAAGTGGGATGAGAAGCTGAGCCAGATAGCTAGTTCCCTCAGGAGCTCTTTCCACCAAGCCACTGGTTTCTCTCCCTACCGAACACTTTTCGGTCAGCAAATGATTGAACATGCCAGCTCCTATTCCATCTTAAAGAGCCTTATAACACTAAATGAGCCTCTGAGAGTAGATGCTGAAGATAAACTGAGATTGATCCGTGCGAGAGTGCAGGAGAACTTACACCATACCTTTGAACAGGGTTCAAAAGCCTGTAATCTCAGGGCGAAGCCTGTTAATTTTAGAGTGGGTCAAGAAGTATTCAAACGGAATTTTGACCAAAGCAACTTCAAGCAACAGACTAGTGCTAAACTGGGACGAAAATTCGTTAAGTGTCGAGTCAAGTCAAAGAAAGGAAACTCCTTATACGAGCTTGAGGATCTGCAGCGGAGACTGTTAGGGGTCTATCACGCCAAGGACATCAGGCCGCGAGATCCATCTTCTGACGCGTCTTCTATATACTATGACTTTTATTCCTGGTAACCCTAATAAGGCATGCAGCCAGCTTCACTGGCAAACTACAGGATGCCAATGTGCCGCTTAGGACATCCCCAGCCTAGCGGCCGGCATATGTTTTGGACAATACCAATTATTTCCCATTCCCCACTCCCTAGCATAGTAATGCTTATAACGCTTTAATCCCCTCCTATATGGTAACCCTGCGGCAGATATCCTGTCGTAGGAGTCCCATTTGCTCAAATGTCTTCGAAAGTTTTAGGAAGAGTACCAGCATGTCACTACTTCGACGACGCCTTGTGAACACACCCTGGAACAATCGCCGGTCGGAGATCAGAGTGAGATAATGTGCCGGGAAAGCTTAGCGATCAGTTGGTTAGGTTACTGATCGCCAGGTTTTCTCAGCATCCCGGTGAAGGAAGGCAGAGAGACATCGACCGGTTGGATTTTTTAGGTTACCAGCTGGTCGTTGTACCTTTGGTTTCCAACACGGAGAATGATGTCGAGGTCTGATCAAAGACTGACGGGACTTCAAGGTTGTGTCCCCGATGCGTCATCTGTCGAGCAAGCCAGAATGTCGTAGTCGATTCGTAATGCCCGCGAGACCGAGTAATGAGGAATGTTCCCATTGGGTCATGGGTCGAGTCATACATTGGGCGCCCGCAGCGATGAGGCCTATATTTAAGACCGGCTAGCTCAGTCGACCATTTTTCAGCGTTGTCTGAACCACGGGGGGTCTAGATCACTCTGCCCTGTTATGGTCGTAGTTGAATGCATATAGAAGAATGCTACACTAAGACGTACTGCAGCATGTATGCAGGTCTGCTGTCAAACCGACAACCCGAACGCACCCAAAATCGACGAGCTCTTACTTGATGATTGAGAAGAAGGAGACAATCGACATCTGTTTTGTCAAACCTTGCAAACGTAAAGACGTGAAAAGTGGAGCCAAAACGAAATCAAAATTTTCCATCGACATCGGCGAGTAAATCAACCCCCGACGTGAGTTCAAAAGAATATTTATCCCTGCTAATAACATATTTTCAATTGGTAAAAATATTCTTCGCATTAGCACGAGAAAATCCGGAGAGAAAAAGCTTCGAAATTCCGGAAGCAGCAAAGCAAAGCCACTTCTACGCTGCGAATGTGCGATGTTCTTTATATTAAATTTGGAATAATCAGGAGTGAGACCCTGTTCGTGGGACAGTTCAACGTCTGCCGCTAGTGATTTGCTAGAATTATAAAGAGGGTGGCAAGTAGTTGTTCTATGTATGCTCTGGCCCACTTTTTTAAGCCTCCAGGATTTCGCCACAAATGACGCAGCAGTTGTAGATATCAGCATTATTCGAATTTCACAACATGGCATCACCATGAACAGATTCTAGACGATGTCAGTGAGGGTTCTGGGGTATGTGTATTGAAAAGTCTTATGTTTTATAAACATTTGTTTTTATTTCCAATAAAATTTCTTATTATAAAAGTATTTTTTATAGCACATTGTCCAATATGAACTTGGCAAGATGGCGCATTTGTGTTAATCTCTATGTATTAGTTTTCCACAGTTGTATTCATCTTCGACGTTGATAATGATTTCACCCTCTCCAACTATCTCCTGCATTCAGTGAACTTTTTCAGCTCCCTTTACATATATGGTTTGGTTTCGAAGCAGTGGTTTAACTATAGTGTACAGCTTGTGATACGGTATGTAGCCATCATCCCAGCGGAATCCATGAAAATTGTGTTGAAGCCATTTTACTTGTCACTTTTTTGCTGAAGTCAAATCTTTGTATCTGAACGGCGGTTGAAGTATAAAGTGCTGCATCTGGTCTTCATTGTTTAAAATTGCCAGTTCTTTAGTGATGAATTCATTGAGATTTGTTTTGAATCCTTTGACGTCTACGATGACAGCCATCTTCTTAATTTAACTTTCTAACTTCACTTATCAGCGGACTATATTCCACTATTCGATCATGTAGAAGCAGGTAATATGCTGTTGTATTAGCTGGTATATTTTCAGAAGTCTTGAATTGTAACCTTATGTCAACAGGTCCAGTTTTTATTGTTTCATTTCGATGTGAGCAATCAATGACAACAATCAGAGCATCGGTTTTGAACTACTCCCATATGAGGAACGGTTGATACTGATGACCATAGTATGATTGTGTAAACTTTATATACATCTCATACAGCAATGTGTATCTATTTAAATCAAATTTCAAATTCAAATCATCTTAGGGATCTGATTCTGAGTTCAAATGAACTATAACATCGGTAAGTTGGCAGTGATCAAACTTGCTTGCATCCTTGGTTTTATCGTTTCTTCCATCCGTTTGTAATGCTAAGATGATAAATCGAGTTTTCTCCAGTTGAGTGGAAGGCTTAACTGACTAGGTTTGATGCGTGGATTCCGGTAGTACTGGATACTCATATATGTCCCAGCTGCGGAATGGTATTTGTGTCGGGCGACCTCTCCCGATAATTTTATATAGTTGCAGCTTTTCATCATCGGTTACTGTAACATGTGGAATGCTCCATTGAAGTTTGGTAATTTCGATTTTGACCTCATCTGTGGGTGATATAATGGCAAGGGATACTCATATATGTCCCAGCTGCGGAATGGTATTTGTATCGGGCGACCTCTCCCGATAATTTTAAATGGTTGCAGCTTTTCATCATCGGATACTGTACCATGTGGAATGCTCCATTGAAGTTTGGTAATTTCAATTTTCACCTCAGCTGTGGGTGATATAATGGCATTAGCATCTGTCCTGCTCCGAATCAATATGAGTTCATGTTTGGAGTTTATCAGAATTTTCTTGTAATCTTCAGCGAATCCCAATAAATATTTCCTATAATGATCATGTGAATACAGACATGAAGTTTGATAAATTTCGAAGAGCCGGTGCTGCGTGTTGGAAGGATGAATATGGTTTCTTGATGATCGATAAGGATAGCTCATTAAACAAGGGGCGCTACCGTAAAGGATTTGATACCTTCATTGTACTATAAAAGGGTGAAACATGTGAAATCTTCATAAGTCGAAGTTGTAACTCAGTCGAAAGCACACCGAATCCTGTGGACCTGCTGAGTAGATTAAAGCTGTTCACCTATTATCAGACCTGTTTGAAAAGCTGTTCACCTGTTATCAGAGCTTTTTTAAAGGCTGTTAAGCTGTTATCAGAGCTGTTTTAATAGCCGTTAAGCTGTTATCAGAGCTATTTAAAAGCTGTTAAGCTGTTATCAGAGCTGTTTTAAAAGCTGTTAGGCTGTTATCAGAGCTGTTTGAAAAACTGTTAAGCTGTTATCAGAGCTGTTTGAAAAGCTGTTAAGCTGTTATCAGAGCTGTTTAAAAGCTGTTAAGCTGTTATCAGAGCTGTTTGGAAAGCTGTTAAGCTGTTATCAGAAATGTTTGGAAGGCTGTTATTGAGTTAATAACGAAGATGAATGAAAATCTATTAAAAGAAATTATCAAGACTAGGAATGCAGTGCGAAGGAAATTAAAAGCCCTAAGGATGGACAAAATTCTAGCAGAAGCTCAACTTGAAGAAACCTTTAAGCCAATCACTAAAACCTTAAAAGAGTTTGTTAGAACAGTCAAATACGAGCCGCCAGATATAGTCAAGTTTGAGACAAAAGATGTAAAAGAAGAAGAAGAAGCAGAGGAAGGAGGCAATGAGGTTGTGGAACCCTTTACTCCTCCAAAACGAAAATATGTTGAAATGGAGGCTAGTAGCACACTTATAAATTATGGAGATTATTCCTTAACATCTGAAGAAGAAGAATTCGCAACACCTAAACATTCAAGAACATTGACAGGAAGGTCTCCTGTCACCTCCCCGTTACGTCTGGATACATAGTTTCAAACTATTTGAAGCTATTCACTGATAATAGCCCTAAAATTGATCCAACCTATGGAGTTTACTATGATGACAACGCGTGGAGAATCGGTAATTCAACGTTTGATATTGATGATGTAGGAAAGGGGAAGAGCTATAAAACAACTTTGGGGTTATGTGAGCTGCTATTTATGAAAGATCCTGTAAAAAGTCTATATACTAAAGAGGATTTAACTAATTATGGATCTATTTTGAGAGATACCAATGCATATAAACGTGACTATGCTGAAGATGGACAAATAAAAGGTACTAGAGCGGCTAAGTATAAAACTATAATCAGTAAACTTATACAGCATAAAAGCATGGGACTAATGCGTCTGCCTAAAGAAAACATTGATCACATTTACTGGGATAATCCAAATGAATTAGTGGATAGACTGCGCCTTCTAATGGCATCAAAGCAGGCTGGAAACACCAGTTACAACAATGAAATTGTATCTATACTGGAGGAGTTGCGAGAAGCAGATATTATAGTTTAAATACTACTACATTGCCATACTTCTACACAATCTACAGATGAGCGTTGACAAGTTTGGACGTTTCTCTAAGCGGGGATAGCTTGGGAAAGCAGGTGAACGTGGACCAACAGGAGCTCAGGGACAAGCCGGTAAACAAGGAATTCAAGGACCAGCTGGTAAACAAGGAGCCCAGGGTCCAGCTGGTGAACAAGGAGAGCAGGGTTCCAAGACTACGTTGAATGCCTGAACAACAAGCAGCTTTTAACTGCAAATCAGAGCTGCATACGATGTTGTGACTCAGGTACCTATCGTCCCGAATCACGACCATATAGTCAATACATCAATATATTGTCCTATACAATATATTGATGTATTGAAAACTCGACCCTGAAAACGAAAAGTCATACAAATTTAAATTTTCATTTAAATTTTTTTGTCGCATTCAAAAATTTCAAATGCATTTAAAAATGCATTTGCATGTCGTAACAAAATGCAATATAGCATAAATTGCATTTCGTTATCAGTAATGCACGCCACTCACACGGTATACCTCCCTACATGCCGTGTAATCGGATATGATTTTTCGTCGTGCAAATTAAATGCACATAATGTAATTCGCATATTCTCACGTACGATCTTTCATCGTCGTGAGAAAGCGAAAGAAAAAAGAAAAAGAGCTTTTGAAGCGATCGTGGGTGCCTGGGGCCATCAAGCCCGATCCTCGCGGAGTTCGTTTTTAAAAATCCGTCTAGGAGGAACGCGTAGAGTTTTTGCGAACGAGAATAACATCTTGAACATAGATAAAAGTTCAGTATTATTTTGCGAATCAGAATAAAATCTGGAAAATAAATTAATAACGAATACTAGTGTATCGGAACGAAGATATTGGAAATAATAACCATAAATTAATTGTTTGAGAATCAAAGTGAAAATCTCGAAATAGCTTATAGTTTAATATCTAGTGGAATAAAAATCTGTTGAAAATAAATTATTGAGAACTGTTTGAGAATCAGAATAAGAAATTCGAAATACTTCAATATTTAGTGGAATGTAAATATGGCTTAAATAAATATCTGTATATAGATAGTGAGTTGTGATTTAAGTATTGAAACCCTTTCTCCGACCGCTTCTCTATCTTTAACCGGGGAGCACGAGCGGACGAGCTATAACAACTGGTGGCAGCGGTGTTCCTACCCCATATCGAAATAAAAATATTAAATAAAATTCGGCCACAGTTATAACAACTGGTGGCAGCGGTCTCCAAATAAAAAGCCAGTGCCAATAAATAACTCTAATTAAATTAAAATTGAAAAATAATATATATATATAAAAAAAAAAACGAAACAACATTCTAGTAGCAGCAAAATTTAAAAAACTAAACCAGGCATCTATAAAATATATATATATATAGATTCAAGAAAAAATATAATAATAATAGAACTGCGACTTAAAATAATTTTAAAACCACATTTAATTAATACAGAATTGGAAAAAATTCTC
Source organism: Dioctria rufipes (assembly GCA_963924295.1). Classification (NCBI taxonomy): domain Eukaryota; kingdom Metazoa; phylum Arthropoda; class Insecta; order Diptera; family Asilidae; genus Dioctria; species Dioctria rufipes. The sequence continues at coordinate 124,725,200 of OZ002741.1, read as the reverse complement.
ACATGAAACACAATAGAGAAGTGATCTAACAGCTTAACAAAATAAATAAAAAAAAAAAGGAAAAAAGTTAGTAAAATAAAAATCTATAATAAAATAATAAAAAATAGTAAGCCCGGGTACCCAGTGTAAGGTACTTAGAGGAAACAAACAGTTTAAGCGCCATAGCGCTCAACGGGGGACCCTTGCGAGGCTTCATCCCTGCCTCAACTAGACGATTACTAGAAGGAAGACTTCGGATCATTGACTTAGATATCTGACGTATAAATTTCATCGTTCATCTGCAGCAATAAAAGCATCCAACTCTAAATCTCCAAGAAATCGTCGCCCAGGACGCGCGACGTATCATATTCATCATTCTACAACAACATTCGACCGAGCAAATAATTATTAGGATAAAAGCTAAGGTAGATCCAAAATTTTTCCTATTTTTATTTAAAATTGTGCTCTAAAATTAGCATTTTAGTTTTAACTAATTAAAAAAAAAAACCTAAAACAAAATCCACCACTCGACGGATATATCAAAAAAAAATTTATCATATTCCTTAAAATTAACTTTTATCTCCCCAATTAGTTCGTTATATTTGTTGTTGTTGTCTAAAATTACTCCGTAAAAATACAGGATTTTATCAAATTATCAAATTTAAATATACGCTATTCCTAGAAGCGACCTCTGCGGTAAGACTTAGTGAGCTTGCCGGTCAGAGGACTTCAAATAAAATCAAATATCGATCCCCTGCGATAGATCTTCATATACCTATCGATCAGGAGAAAGATTTTGGTTGGAAAGAGCGATTTTTGTTTTTTATTAGCTAAATAATAAATAAAAAAAATAAAAAAAATAAAATAAAAAAAAACAGAGATAAATAAGCATACGTTTTTGCTTTATTGAGATTTTATGACTTCTCTTGCTGTAATTTGCAAAAAAAAAATTTGGTTAAAAACGTTTTTTGTCCTCTCTATTGACAAATTCAACAAATTATCCACCTTCATATTACTGTGTTTATCCCACATTTGAAAAACAAAAACAAAAAACCTACATACTTACATATATATACAATTTCGTTTTCTTTTAATGATTTTCGTTATAACTGCAATCGAGCATTTTTATCTTTACATTCCACATATTTTTTGTACATTTGTACAGTTATTTTGTGTCAAAACATTACCTTTTACCTCTTCTGATTCTTCCCAATTTTTACGCCCTATAAAACAACAGTGCAATACAATCAATCATGACAGATGAAAACAAATCTTTCGATGAGCTTTGCTTGTCACAAGTACCAAAAACGGCAGAAATTAGACAAATTCTGTCCGATTATCATAGAGCCAATAAAGGCAAAAGGACTGCAGATTTTACTTCTGAAAAACTCCAAACCTTGGAAGAATTGTGGGCTTCATTTGAAAAAATTGAAACCCTGATTCAAGACCATGAAGATTTTGATGATTCTCATGACTATTTCAAACAGTCATGCTACGACAAGACTGAGGACTGGTATAATCTTACCAAGGTAACCCTATCTGATAGGCTGAAGTCCATATCAATCCACACAGAACGCACAAATAACCCATTTTATATTCCACCCCCCAAGACTTCGCAAAAAACACCTGCAGCTGACACCCAAGACAATACAGACAAAGATCAATCAAATACAGTACGGTTCAGACTGCAGGATCATAGGCAAAAGTCTATATCACGAATTATACAATCGATCAATTTTAATTTATTATCAACTGCGACCCAGACATATCTGACACAAAAGATCAATTCATTACACAAATACTGGGATGATTTTGAGGCAACGCATAGTGAAATAATTTCATATACCGGCCCTAATGATTTGGAGCATGACTATTTCAAAAATGATGTTTACGCCGAGGTAGAAACATCATACACAGACACGATAATTGCCCTTCAAGAGCAATTGGACTCTCGAATCCAAAACGTATCGAATAATACACATAACTTTACAGACCATCATCATAATGTCTCCTTTAGAGACCAATCTACCATCTTTCTATCAGAAGCTAGATCGTTAATTCCCAACTTTAATGGAAATCCCAAAGATCTTCACAAATTTATTTCAAGTTGTGATGATATATACGCGACGGCATCGACGGCGAACGAAAAACACTCCCTCCTTAGCTTAATAAGGAGTAAATTATCTGCAGAGGCATACGATATCTACAGGTACAATCAAGTCGAAGATTGGCCTACTCTAAAATCAATTTTAAAACAGACATTCGAAGAAAAAATTTCCAGATCCGCCCTACAATCGCAATTAAATAATTGCAAGGAGAACAGAAAATAGGGGAAAGAGTAATGGATTTTCTCCAAAGACTTGACACAAGCCTATCAAGATTAAATGAGGCAACCCACTCTTACACAACAGATAAAGTACTCCTAAAATCTTTATTAAAAGATAATGAGAGCCAGGCCGTAAGAGCAATAGAGGACGGATTATCCAATCAACAACTCCAAACTTTAGCCAAAGTGCATTCCGAAAAATCCTTTTCTGTATTAAAATCACACATCTTGGAGCATGCAATACGCTTAGAGCAGAAACAACTTGTTTCTCAAGCACAAAACAAGATACATCAAACTCCATTTGCGCAAGCAATAAATTCAAGTCTTCGCTGCTTCAAATGCAATAGACTGGGGCATGCTGCATCAAGTTGCCCAGTCATACAACGCACCACGCAAAATTTCAAGGCAGTTCCAAAGCTAAACCCCCAAATACAATGCTCTCCAGATTTTAATAAAATTAAATATCCATCACAATCGCCCTCATGTCGATACTGTCATCGGATGGGACATACAATCGAGGAATGCAGGACAAGAACTGCGAATAATAATCGCTTTAACGACAGCCCAGGAAATCAAAATGATTTCCAAAAGGTGAAAAATACTCCACCAACAAACACGGTTGACAGACAGCCTCAAAATAGGAACTGGCAGCAGCCAGTATTCCGAGAAGGTCGAACTCCACCGCCGAGATATAATAATGCCAATATCTCGGCTAGATCGCCATCTCCAAAGAGGAGAAATAGCAAAAGTCCATCGACATCCTGGCAGGGAAACTGGATGCAGCGGGGGGTCTCATTCGGCAACCCCTCGTACATACAAACTACAGCACAAATTCAGAGGAATCCCGAGGCAATATCGACGGAAAAGTAGGCAGCAAGAAATTAATTCAAATCTCCGTTCAAATAAATAAAAATTCTTTAACTCTTTCCTTGCCTGTTGACATCTGCTCTTCTCCAAAGCTTACATTTTTAATTGATACTGGAGCAGAGATCAGCCTAATAAAACTCCATCGACTGAAACCAGACAGTATCTGCTACAGAGATGCTGTCTGTAATATCAATACATTATTTACCGAGTCCACTTGTACAGAAGGACTTATATTTGCAAAATTGAATTTGAAATCTACCAAATTTAACTCCATCCTGGAGTACCCATTTCAAATTGTGGGAAATAACTGCATCCTCTCATACGATGGCCTACTTGGTCATGACTTTTTATCTCGATACAATGCTAGTATCAATTATAAAAATAAATACATTTCTTTAGAAATAAACGATTCAAATAAATCTTATCCGTACGAAGAATATTATTCCAATTATCCATACGTTTATTTGAAAAGCGAAGACCCAGAAAAGAGGTCTCAAACAAAAAGTCTTTTATATACGGAGATAACATTCTCCGATATAAATACTAATAAGAATCTATCTCCATCAATTGCTTCGAAAAGCAATGCAAATCGATCGCCAGCTAATGCTTCACAAGAAATGAAGCATAGAGGTAAAAATCTATCTCCATCTATAGCCAGAAAAAAGGCTGCATTAAATAACAATCAATCTCCATCCAAAGCTTCACAAAATATGAAACAAAAGCGTAAAAGTATATCTCCATCTACAGCCGCACAAAAGGCTACATCTAGTAAGATTTTATCTCCTTCATCAATAGATTCACAAAAAGTGAATTCCAAGATAAAATCAAAGAAGTCAAAGAATTTCAATAAAGTTTTATCTCCTTCAAGTTCGATCAAGTCGGAATCGTCGTATAACTCCTTCCAAATTCCACAAAAGTTGGAATCATATCTCCTTCCTACTAATCATCCGAAAGAGTCGGATAAATTAAATAAAATTAAAATTCCGGCTCGATCAGAATTCATCATTGAAATTCCAACTCCTTCTATTCAAAATCAATCGGTCTGTTTCAAGAAGGAAATAAGGCCAGGGTTGTTTCTTGGAAATTCGATAGTCGAACCAGTCAACGGTATGGCAAAAGTCCTAATCCTCAACACAAATGAGGAGGACGCCGATCTGGCACCTTACGAGGTGAACCCAGTTTACCAAGACTTGGATGACTTTGTGGTCATCTCCACAGACTCTGAAAGAGATCCAATCAAGGGCAGAATAATTAAGCTGCAAAACCTTATAAAATTGGATCACTGTAATTCAGAGGAATCTGAGAGTGTTCGCAATATCTGTAGGGAATTCAACGATCTCTTCTTCATAGAAGGGGATTTCCTTTCATATACAGATGCGATTACCCACAAAATCGAGACACTCCAAGACAAACCGCCCATTTATACAAAGCCTTATAGACTTCCTGAAGCAAGCCGAGCTGAGATAAATAGGCAAATACAGGAAATGCTTGAGTCAGACATCATCAGCCCTTCACATAGTCCCTGGAATTCTCCACTTCTCCTGGTTCCCAAAAAACCAGATGAGAACGGAAATAAAAGATGGCGAGTTGTGGTAGACTTTCGTCGTATTAACGACATCACTATTGGCGACGCGTACCCACTGCCTAATATCACTGATATATTGGACCAATTGGGGAAGTCGAAATGCTTTACCACACTCGACTTAGCCAGTGGATTCCACCAGATAAAAATAGACTCGAAGGACAGGGAGAAAACTGCCTTTAGCACACCCTATGGCCACTACGAATACAATCGTATGCCATTTGGCTTAAAAGGAGCCCCTGCAACCTTTCAGCGAGCCATGAACAATGTTCTATCTGGCCTTCAAGGTATTTATTGCTTCGTATACATGGACGATATTGCAGTCCATGGATACAATCTCAAAGACCATAATACAAGACTCACAGCAGTATTTAGCCGTCTTCGCAATTCCAACCTCAAACTTCAACCCGACAAGTGCCATTTCCTAAGAAAGGAAATTATGTATCTAGGGCACATAATTACAGAAAATGGAGTCAAACCAGACCCAGCAAAAATCAAGTCAGTTCAGTCCTATCCCAGACCCAAGAAGGAGAAAGATATTAAAGCCTTCCTTGGTTTCGTCGGCTATTATCGCCGCTTCATTCCAAATTTTTCGAAGATAGCCAAACCACTCACAAATCTTTTGAAAAAAGATACGCCCTTCAAGTTCGACGCAATTTGCGATGAAGCGTTTTGCGAATTGAGAAATAAATTAATTTCAGCACCAATTCTATCTTATCCTGATTTCGGCAAAGAATTTTTCGTCACCTCCGATGCCAGTGATTACGCCATCAGAGCTGTTCTTTCACAAGTTGATGATCAAGGAGATCATCCAATCGCCTATGTGCGCCGAGTTCTCACTGGTCCTGAGACTCGTTACTCAACAATAGAAAAGGAGCTCTTAGCTATCGTTTTCGCAGTTGAGCAATTCAGACCATAGTTTATGGCAGACAGTTTACAATTACAACTGACCATAAACCATTAGTATGGCTCATGAATCTGAAAGATCACTCCTCAAGACTGATGAGATGGAGAATACGTCTTGAGGAATATGACTACAAGATAGTCCACAAATTAAGTAAGCTCAACACAAATGCAGACGCTCTCAGCAGAGCTATTTCAGATAATAGCGAAAATTTCGCAAAACCTACCACCTGCATAAATGTGGTAACAAGGAATCAAGCTAAAGCTCAGGCAAATCTGAACATTACCGACACGAGTATTATTACTGCAAACCCAGCTCCATCTTCATCAAACAATTCCTCGGTCATAATAACTGAGACTAATTTTCCTCTTTTACTGACTAAAAATGCGAATCCTAAATTTTTCATCTTGCCAATGCAAGATACAGAACTTGAAAGAGTGTTGGATTCGAAACTAAAATTTTCAGATAAATCTCCACTCTCAGAAACTGAACTGAACTTCTTCAAGAAAAAAGACTCATCAATAATTATATCAAAAACTAATTTACCTTGTCGATCGCAAAGAGATAGATCAGACCTCGAAAAGATTTTAACTGATATCTGCTTGATTGTATTGAGAACTGACTGAATTAATAAAACTCGATCAAGTGCTGTCGGATAATCAATTAATCATTTTATTAGTTCAATCCGCTTATTTATACAATTATTCATATACATATATTCATATAAATACAATAAACCAAATCAAACAAAACAAAAATTTATATTAATCAAATAAAATAACAAGATCAGCATAAATTTAATTTGTAGGTAATGTCACCGACCGTAATTTCGCTTGCACTACCATGCAATTGCTGACATAGAAATTTGATGAACGTAAGAATTCAATAACTAAGTGAAGGTAGAAATTGCATATTAGAATGAAATTACGGTCGTTGACTTATTGAGCTTGACTATGCATTTTTTATCTCTACATTCTCCCGCCTCACATTATCAAGTCGGGGTACCTCCAAGATAATACCGAGCTTCTCTTGTGACCTGGACCCTGCTCGTCTTGGGGTTGGTTGAGGTAGGCTTAGTTGTGGCATCATGTTGTTTCGTCGCTTTTTCCACAAGAAATAGGACCCCACACTGATGATTAAGATAGCTGCCAATGTATAGAATCCAACATAATGATGTATGTGGTGACGATGCAGGTGAGGAATTCTCGCGATATGTTGTTGTTGAGTTTTAATTGCCTTATGGAGCTCTTCAATATCATCAGCCTTGATCTCTTTAATTAGCAAGGGAATGGAATTATTGGTAGTATTTGGACTTGCTAAATATTCACCAATGTGCGTAGAAATAATTTCTTGCTCCGGTATGAATGACGAGTTTAATGCTCCTGGTTGTTGATTGTTTGCACTTATGAATAATGTTGGATGCTTTATCATACAGGTGGGCTGTATTTGTATAATCCCACTCTCTTCAAGGATTATAGGGTGGATCGTTGTTCCACATATGATGTCGAAATGAGTTATTTCATCCATTATAAAGATCCAAGTACTTGGTGTATGTAGCTTATACCACATTTTCTTCAATGGCATATTTCGTAATTGACAGAAGGATGACAATTTTCCCTGGTGATTAAGCAGTTCTATCTCACATCTGCTTTGATTCGATTGCTCACTGTATATAGGCTGTTTTAGATTGCAAATTAATTGGGCCTCTAATAATTGTATGCATTCCTTGATATCTTCCTCTTTTAATGGTGTAAAGCGGTCCTTATGGAGGTTTACAGCCAGGTATTGTGTTGAGGGTTGAATGTGTATGAACTGATCTGCATGTTTCACAGGTATAGGCGTAAGTTTGAATAGCCGATATATTTCTGCATTGAGCAATGGAATTCGAACGTCAAATAATACATTCCTTTGCGTGATGCGCATCTTAACATGCATTGAGTTGTATATTGGGAGTAATGATTTCGAAGTTTCATCTCCTGGTACTCTAAGATGTTTTGGCAGGTGCTCTTTAATTATGCTTAGTTGTTCACGAAGCTGAATGGGTGTGATCACTAGTGTGTTAAGCCTTCCGTGTTTTGTGTCGGTTACTACAGCTAATAAGCTCTTTTGCATATGTTGAAAGTTTATCAGATTTAGGGTTACTAGTAATACTGCCGACGTAAAGGCTTGCGTAGTTCCTAAGACTTCGTCAGCTTTATTAAGTCCATTTGTAATTGTCTCTATATGATGTTCCAAGATAGTGATTTGATGATTTAACGTCTCACTATTCTTCTTTATGACATTAATTGTGTGTTCAGCAATGGATGTTTGATTCATTAGCAGTTCTTTCAATAGAGCTTCATTTTCCTTGATGTTCTGAATTTGCTCTTCGTATCTCTCCGCAAACCCTTGATCAAGGATACCAAATAAACTGTTTGCGATTGAGCCCACTATTTCAAGAGGAGCTCGTTTGGTTCTAAATCTTTCATTTTCATTTTGTTGTTGTAATACATCATTAATTTGATAGGATTCACCATACTGATGTTGTAACTGTAAAATTGTAGCGTTACATAGTTCTTTTGGTATTGTTAGATGGGTGTTTTGTTGGCAGATTTCTGTAAGCCTTTGCACTGATTTCCTTATCCCTGTGAACTCCTTCCAATATGATGACAAGTCATAGTAAATGATAAGATTCCATTCGCTTGAATATAGCTGGATCTCTGATACGTCTTCAAAATATATTCCTTCTTGTTCTTTAAACCTGGTTATACTATATGGTTTATCAGGTTGCTGGCCTATAACTAATATAGTGAGCAATGCCAATATCATGAAGGTTAGCCATGATTTACTCAGTGAGCTTGAGTTATGAGGTGGAATTGTATTTGGCTGTCGGGTGCGTTTAACATTTCTATTTTCATGTAGTGAATCTGAGCACCTCCGCCTTTTGTTCGAGCTTTGAATGCAATGCGAATTAATTATTTTGCTATCGGACACAGGATTGCGAACCGTCTCTATCGTAGTAGTTTCTTCATTTGTTTGATGCAGGAGTCTCTTTGGATCAACCGATTCATTCATGTGATTGTCGATTATAGGAAGCAGCGACAATTTAGTGACTGGTCGTTTGATCCTTGATCCCCTTGTTTGTAGTGTTACTACTCTAGTTAGCTCATCGAGTCCAGGGTGCGTTTCTATCACTCGGCCAAGTGCCCATTTTGTTGGTGGAAGCTGTTCGTCTTTAATAAGTACCAGATTTCCAATTCGTAGATTCGGTTGTCGTTGAGTCCATTTAGGACGTTGCTGTAGCCTTGAGAGGTATTCGGATGACCACTTTCTCCAGAAATCCTGATGCATCCGTCCTACCCGTTGCCATTTATCAAGAGCATTTGGATTATTTTCAAGATGATTTCTTTCAGGTACGGCAAGTAATGAAGAGCCAGTCAAGAAGTGACCTGGAGTAAGCACTTCCAAGCTTTCAGGATCTTCGGATATTGGGCACAGCGGTCGCGAATTTAAGCATGCCTCAATTTGAGTCATGAGTGTACACATTTCCTCATATGTCAGCCTGTTATCACCTACTACACGGGGCATATGATGTTTCATAGCTTTGACGCCCGCTTCCCATAAGCCACCAAAATGAGGGGAGGCTGGAGGAATGAAGTGCCATTGTGTGCCGATTTCTTGTAGTGCATTCTGCACGTGAATTTACAGCTGATTAGTTTCCAGCTGACCTTATGTTTTTGATCGGGTTACTTAAAATGACGGATTTTTTGGAAAGGTTATTTTCAGGAATACACCGATCGTTTGTTGAAAAAATATTTTAATTTTCTAAAAACATTGCTCGACGTTTCGGGTCCAAGTGCGGCCCTTCTTCAGGAGCTCTATACATATATTCACATGAGTTAATTTTTTAAAATTTTAAATATAAATATTTTAAATACCTTATTTTTGTCTACGGCGCGTATAAATAGTTCTTAAAAATAAATAACACTTAAGCAACATGGAAAATAAATTACAGTAAAAGAAAAGTACATTGTTAATAAATTAAAATAGACTTAGAACAGAAAAGACAATTAACTGGCTACGAGGACAATATATAACTAAGTGGTCGTTGAGAAAAATGTTTAAAATTTTATGACTAATACTACGGTTTTAGTTTGTTCAGTATATATTTGTAGTCTTTATTTATTAGTTCTGTGTCTTGCCTTAAGTTTATAACTTTGTTTTTGTTCAGGTATATGTGGCATGCTTCTTTTAGTTCACGTTTTTTTCTGTTATTTTCCATGTCGATTATTTTTGTATTGTCGAAGGAAAATACATGCCCTGTGTCTATTGTGTGGGATGCTAGTGCGGATCGTGGTGCTTGTTTATTAACATATGTTTTATGTTGTGATAATCTGGTTGTAAGCTTTTTCGATGTTTGTCCAATGTATGCCGTATTGCAGTTCTCACATTTAACCTTGTATATAACACTGTTTTTTTCTTGTGTGGGTATCGAATCCTTGGTTTTTGTGTAATTGTTGTTTAGCCAATAACTAAACTAAACAACAATTACACAAAAACCAAGGATTCGATACCCACACAAGAAAAAAACAGTGTTATATACAAGGTCAAATGTGAGAACTGCAATACGGCATACATTGGACAAACATCGAAAAAGCTTACAACCAGATTATCACAACATAAAACATATGTTAATAAACAAGCACCACGATCCGCACTAGCATCCCACACAATAGACACAGGGCATGTATTTTCCTTCGACAATACAAAAATAATCGACATGGAAAATAACAGAAAAAAACGTGAACTAAAAGAAGCATGCCACATATACCTGAACAAAAACAAAGTTATAAACTTAAGGCAAGACACAGAACTAATAAATAAAGACTACAAATATATACTGAACAAACTAAAACCGTAGTATTAGTCATAAAATTTTAAACATTTTTCTCAACGACCACTTAGTTATATATTGTCCTCGTAGCCAGTTAATTGTCTTTTCTGTTCTAAGTCTATTTTAATTTATTAACAATGTACTTTTCTTTTACTGTAATTTATTTTCCATGTTGCTTAAGTGTTATTTATTTTTAAGAACTATTTATACGCGCCGTAGACAAAAATAAGGTATTTAAAATATTTATATTTAAAATTTTAAAAAATTAACTCATGTGAATATATGTATAGAGCTCCTGAAGAAGGGCCGCACTTGGACCCGAAACGTCGAGCAATGTTTTTAGAAAATTAAAATATTTTTTCAACAAACGATCGGTGTATTCCTGAAAATAACCTTTCCAAAAAATCCGTCATTCTGCACGTCATCTTTATACGATTTTTGTGTGTGTATTTTGCTAAGTATGTTATTAGCGCCAACGAAATTAGTTGCATTATCGCTGTAAATATGAGCGATGTGTCCTCTTCTCGCGACAAATCGTTTGAAGGCAGCTATAAATGCCTGAGATGTGAGGTCGGTTACTACCTCCAAGTGAATCGCTTTTGTCGTTAAACAGACGAATATTGCTACATAGCCCTTGTGGGATTTGTTTCCTCTTCCTCTGGCCAGCAAAAGTTCGAATGGTCCAGCATAATCTACCCCCGACTGGCTGAAGGGTCGAGTAGAGATCACTCTTGCCTTAGGTAACATTCCCATCATTTGTTCGGTCATTTGAGTTTTGTTTCTATGACAGCTTATACATTGATGTATGAACCCTTTAACTGCTTTCAGGCCATTTAATATCCAGAATCGCTGTCTTATGACTTCCAAAGTCAAGGTGTTTCCACCATGTAAGGTAAGTTTATGCATTTTGTCCATCACTAGTGTTGTCAGCCGGCTTTTGTAGGGCAGTATAATAGGATGCTTGCGATCGTATGATAGTTCTGCTTGATGTAATCTCCCGCCTACTCGTAATATCCCCTTAGAGTCTATAAACGGCGATAGAGGAAGTAATCTGCTCTTCTTATTTAGTGGTTGTGCTATTGATAACTGGGCTATTTCATCTTTAAAGACTTGCTGTTGGGTGGTCTTCACTAGTGGTACTAGTGCTTCTTCGATTTCATTTATTGTCAAGTACCCAGATGTACGGTTCGCCTTGCTTACCTTCATATTTTGTATAAATCTTTTAATGTATGCTGTTACTCTTTGTAATTTTCCTAATGTTAAAAATCTTACGAGCAACTCTTGATGCAAGTTTAGATCTTGAAGATCATCTTTCTCGTGTTCGGCTTTGGAATCATAACAAGAATGAGCCGTCAACACTTTCTTCTCTAGGTCAGTTGTCTTCTTTGGGTTTGATGGAAACGATATTTCCTTGGAGCTAAGCCAAGAAGGTCCATGCCACCAAAGAGTATGATTTTTAAGCAGCGATGGCGATATTCCTCTAGAGGCGATGTCGGCAGGGTTCTCGGATGATTGCACGTAAAACCATGTATTTCGGTCTGATAATCCATGTATTTGTGCAACTCGATTCCCCACAAATGTTTGCCACTTATGCGCATCTTCTTGTATCCATGACAGAACTATCATTGAATCTGTCCAGGCATAGCACTTTAAGTCATCGATTTCTAGGCTTTTTCTAGTCTCGTTTATCAGTCTAGCGAGTAGCGTTGCTCCACATAATTCTAATCTTGGAATAGTCAGCTTTGTTTTCAGTGGGGCTACCTTAGTTTTGGCGGTTATTAGGTGTGTCTGAACATGCGATTTGCGTGTAATTTGCAGATATATTACTGCACTGTAGCCCTTTTCTGACGCATCTGAAAACCCGTGAAGCTCGCAGCTAGTGTCTTTTCCTGTGAACCCAATCCATCGCGGGATTTCAATTTCTTCTAATTTTGGGAGTTCAGACTTTATTTGTAACCATCTAGTTAATAATGTACTTGATAATGGTTCATCCCAGGACGACTTCTCTAGCCAAATGTTCTGTAGGAGAATTTTGATTGACATGACTACCGGCGATAGTAATCCAACAGGATCAAAGATTTTCGCCGCGTCGGACGCTACGTTCCGCTTTGTTGTGGGGTTGTCGTTCATGCTTATCGAAACGTGTATTTTGAAATTGTCGGTTATAGGGTTCCAGTGCACTCCAAGTGCCTTAATTGTCTGTTCTTTTTGGAAATCTATAAAGCTAGGTTGTTCTCGAAACTCATAGGGTATATTCTTAACAACCTTGAATTTATTGCTTGTCCACTTGCGAAGCTTGAAACCTCCGCCCTTTAGCATGTTTATTAACTGCTGACAAGATTCTATTGCTTCATCCATGGAAGCGCCTCCTGAGACTACGTCGTCTACATAAGTATCGCTCAGTATGATTCTGGATGCGATAGGGTAATGTTTTTCTTCATCTTGCGCGAGTTGCTGCAGAGTACGTATTGCAAGAAACGGTGCTGAGTTTGTGCCGTAAGTAACGGTTGTTAGCTTATATTCCTTGATAGGGTGATTTGGAGACTCTCGCCAAAGAATACATTGATACTGCTGATCTCTCACATCCACTTTTATCTGGCGGTACATTTTTTCTATATCCGCCGTGAATACTATTTTATGTTTTCTCCATCTTAACAGAATGGAGATTAGGCTTCCTTGTAGTTGAGGACCGGTCATCATGATATCATTTAGACATCTGGTGTTGTTTCTTTTGGCCGAAGCGTCAAAGACTACACGTAATTTGGTTGTTGTACTGTCTTGTTTGAAAACCGCATGGTGAGGTAGGTAGTATTTTATCTCACCATCATCTTCGGCTGGAACCATATGACCTAAGCGTTGGTATTAATCATATTCCTTAAAATTAACTTTTATCTCCCCAATTAATTCGTTATATTTGTTGTTGTTGTCTAAAATTACTCCGTAAAAATACAGGATTTTATCAAATTATCAAATTTAAATATACGCTATTCCTAGATGCGACCTCTGCGGTAAGACTTAGTGAGCTTGCCGGTCAGAGGACTTCAAATAAAATCAAATATCGATCCCCTGCGATAGATCTTCATATACCTATCGATCAGGAGAAAGATTTTGGTTGGAAAGAGCGATTTTTGTTTTTTATTAGCTAAATAATAAATAAAAAAAATAAAATAAAAAAAAACAGAGATAAATAAGCATACGTTTTTGCTTTATTGAGATTTTATGACTTCTCTTGCTGTAATTTGCAAAAAAAAAATTTGGTTAAAAACGTTTTTTGTCCTCTCTATTGACAAATTCAACAAATTATCCACCTTCATATTACTGTGTTTATCCCACATTTGAAAAACAAAAACAAAAAACCTACATACTTACATATATATACAATTTCGTTTTCTTTTAATGATTTTCGTTATAACTGCAATCGAGCATTTTTATCTTTACATTCCACATATTTTTTGTACATTTGTACAGTTATTTTGTGTCAAAACATTACCTTTTACCTCTTCTGATTCTTCCCAATTTTTACGCCCTATAAAACAACAGTGCAATACAATCAATCATGACAGATGAAAACAAATCTTTCGATGAGCTTTGCTTGTCACAAGTACCAAAAACGGCAGAAATTAGACAAATTCTGTCCGATTATCATAGAGCCAATAAAGGCAAAAGGACTGCAGATTTTACTTCTGAAAAACTCCAAACCTTGGAAGAATTGTGGGCTTCATTTGAAAAAATTGAAACCCTGATTCAAGACCATGAAGATTTTGATGATTCTCATGACTATTTCAAACAGTCATGCTACGACAAGACTGAGGACTGGTATAATCTTACCAAGGTAACCCTATCTGATAGGCTGAAGTCCATATCAATCCACACAGAACGCACAAATAACCCATTTTATATTCCACCCCCCAAGACTTCGCAAAAAACACCTGCAGCTGACACCCAAGACAATACAGACAAAGATCAATCAAATACAGTACGGTTCAGACTGCAGGATCATAGGCAAAAGTCTATATCACGAATTATACAATCGATCAATTTTAATTTATTATCAACTGCGACCCAGACATATCTGACACAAAAGATCAATTCATTACACAAATACTGGGATGATTTTGAGGCAACGCATAGTGAAATAATTTCATATACCGGCCCTAATGATTTGGAGCATGACTATTTCAAAAATGATGTTTACGCCGAGGTAGAAACATCATACACAGACACGATAATTGCCCTTCAAGAGCAATTGGACTCTCGAATCCAAAACGTATCGAATAATACACATAACTTTACAGACCATCATCATAATGTCTCCTTTAGAGACCAATCTACCATCTTTCTATCAGAAGCTAGATCGTTAATTCCCAACTTTAATGGAAATCCCAAAGATCTTCACAAATTTATTTCAAGTTGTGATGATATATACGCGACGGCATCGACGGCGAACGAAAAACACTCCCTCCTTAGCTTAATAAGGAGTAAATTATCTGCAGAGGCATACGATATCTACAGGTACAATCAAGTCGAAGATTGGCCTACTCTAAAATCAATTTTAAAACAGACATTCGAAGAAAAAATTTCCAGATCCGCCCTACAATCGCAATTAAATAATTGCAAGGAGAACAGAAAATAGGGGAAAGAGTAATGGATTTTCTCCAAAGACTTGACACAAGCCTATCAAGATTAAATGAGGCAACCCACTCTTACACAACAGATAAAGTACTCCTAAAATCTTTATTAAAAGATAATGAGAGCCAGGCCGTAAGAGCAATAGAGGACAGATTATCCAATCAACAACTCCAAACTTTAGCCAAAGTGCATTCCGAAAAATCCTTTTCTGTATTAAAATCACACATCTTGGAGCATGCAATACGCTTAGAGCAGAAACAACTTGTTTCTCAAGCACAAAACAAGATACATCAAACTCCATTTGCGCAAGCAATAAATTCAAGTCTTCGCTGCTTCAAATGCAATAGACTGGGGCATGCTGCATCAAGTTGCCCAGTCATACAACGCACCACGCAAAATTTCAAGGCAGTTCCAAAGCTAAACCCCCAAATACAATGCTCTCCAGATTTTAATAAAATTAAATATCCATCACAATCGCCCTCATGTCGATACTGTCATCGGATGGGACATACAATCGAGGAATGCAGGACAAGAACTGCGAATAATAATCGCTTTACCGACAGCCCAGGAAATCAAAATGATTTCCAAAAGGTGAAAAATACTCCACCAACAAACACGGTTGACAGACAGCCTCAAAATAGGAACTGGCAGCAGCCAGTATTCCGAGAAGGTCGAACTCCACCGCCGAGATATAATAATGCCAATATCTCGGCTAGATCGCCATCTCCAAAGAGGAGAAATAGCAAAAGTCCATCGACATCCCGGCAGGGAAACTGGATGCAGCGGGGGGTCTCATTCGGCAACCCCTCGTACATACAAACTACAGCACAAGTTCAGAGGAATCCCGAGGCAATATCGACGGAAAAGTAGGCAGCAAGAAATTAATTCAAATCTCCGTTCAAATAAATAAAAATTCTTTAACTCTTTCCTTGCCTGTTGACATCTGCTCTTCTCCAAAGCTTACATTTTTAATTGATACTGGAGCAGAGATCAGCCTAATAAAACTCCATCGACTGAAACCAGACAGTATCTGCTACAGAGATGCTGTCTGTAATATCAATACATTATTTACCGAGTCCACTTGTACAGAAGGACTTATATTTGCAAAATTGAATTTGAAATCTACCAAATTTAACTCCATCCTGGAGTACCCATTTCAAATTGTGGGAAATAACTGCATCCTCTCATACGATGGCCTACTTGGTCATGACTTTTTATCTCGATACAATGCTAGTATCAATTATAAAAATAAATACATTTCTTTAGAAATAAACGATTCAAATAAATCTTATCCGTACGAAGAATATTATTCCAATTATCCATACGTTTATTTGAAAAGCGAAGACCCAGAAAAGAGGTCTCAAACAAAAAGTCTTTTATATACGGAGATAACATTCTCCGATATAAATACTAATAAGAATCTATCTCCATCAATTGCTTCGAAAAGCAATGCAAATCGATCGCCAGCTAATGCTTCACAAGAAATGAAGCATAGAGGTAAAAATCTATCTCCATCTATAGCCAGAAAAAAGGCTGCATTAAATAACAATCAATCTCCATCCAAAGCTTCACAAGATATGAAACAAAAGCGTAAAAGTATATCTCCATCTACAGCCGCACAAAAGGCTACATCTAGTAAGATTTTATCTCCTTCATCAATAGATTCACAAAAAGTGAATTCCAAGATAAAATCAAAGAAGTCAAAGAATTTCAATAAAGTTTTATCTCCTTCAAGTTCGATCAAGTCGGAATCGTCGTATAACTCCTTCCAAATTCCACAAAAGTTGGAATCATATCTCCTTCCTACTAATCATCCGAAAGAGTCGGATAAATTAAATAAAATTAAAATTCCGGCTCGATCAGAATTCATCATTGAAATTCCAACTCCTTCTATTCAAAATCAATCGGTCTGTTTCAAGAAGGAAATAAGGCCAGGGTTGTTTCTTGGAAATTCGATAGTCGAACCAGTCAACGGTATGGCAAAAGTCCTAATCCTCAACACAAATGAGGAGGACGCCGATCTGGCACCTTACGAGGTGAACCCAGTTTACCAAGACTTGGATGACTTTGTGGTCATCTCCACAGACTCTGAAAGAGATCCAATCAAGGGCAGAATAATTAAGCTGCAAAACCTTATAAAATTGGATCACTGTAATTCAGAGGAATCTGAGAGTGTTCGCAATATCTGTAGGGAATTCAACGATCTCTTCTTCATAGAAGGGGATTTCCTTTCATATACAGATGCGATTACCCACAAAATCGAGACACTCCAAGACAAACCGCCCATTTATACAAAGCCTTATAGACTTCCTGAAGCAAGCCGAGCTGAGATAAATAGGCAAATACAGGAAATGCTTGAGTCAGACATCATCAGCCCTTCACATAGTCCCTGGAATTCTCCACTTCTCCTGGTTCCCAAAAAACCAGATGAGAACGGAAATAAAAGATGGCGAGTTGTGGTAGACTTTCGTCGTATTAACGACATCACTATTGGCGACGCGTACCCACTGCCTAATATCACTGATATATTGGACCAATTGGGGAAGTCGAAATGCTTTACCACACTCGACTTAGCCAGTGGATTCCACCAGATAAAAATAGACTCGAAGGACAGGGAGAAAACTGCCTTTAGCACACCCTATGGCCACTACGAATACAATCGTATGCCATTTGGCTTAAAAGGAGCCCCTGCAACCTTTCAGCGAGCCATGAACAATGTTCTATCTGGCCTTCAAGGTATTTATTGCTTCGTATACATGGACGATATTGCAGTCCATGGATACAATCTCAAAGACCATAATACAAGACTCACAGCAGTATTTAGCCGTCTTCGCAATTCCAACCTCAAACTTCAACCCGACAAGTGCCATTTCCTAAGAAAGGAAATTATGTATCTAGGGCACATAATTACAGAAAATGGAGTCAAACCAGACCCAGCAAAAATCAAGTCAGTTCAGTCCTATCCCAGACCCAAGAAGGAGAAAGATATTAAAGCCTTCCTTGGTTTCGTCGGCTATTATCGCCGCTTCATTCCAAATTTTTCGAAGATAGCCAAACCACTCACAAATCTTTTGAAAAAAGATACGCCCTTCAAGTTCGACGCAATTTGCGATGAAGCGTTTTGCGAATTGAGAAATAAATTAATTTCAGCACCAATTCTATCTTATCCTGATTTCGGCAAAGAATTTTTCGTCACCTCCGATGCCAGTGATTACGCCATCAGAGCTGTTCTTTCACAAGTTGATGATCAAGGAGATCATCCAATCGCCTATGTGCGCCGAGTTCTCACTGGTCCTGAGACTCGTTACTCAACAATAGAAAAGGAGCTCTTAGCTATCGTTTTCGCAGTTGAGCAATTCAGACCATAGTTTATGGCAGACAGTTTACAATTACAACTGACCATAAACCATTAGTATGGCTCATGAATCTGAAAGATCACTCCTCAAGACTGATGAGATGGAGAATACGTCTTGAGGAATATGACTACAAGATAGTCCACAAATTAAGTAAGCTCAACACAAATGCAGACGCTCTCAGCAGAGCTATTTCAGATAATAGCGAAAATTTCGCAAAACCTACCACCTGCATAAATGTGGTAACAAGGAATCAAGCTAAAGCTCAGGCAAATCTGAACATTACCGACACGAGTATTATTACTGCAAACCCAGCTCCATCTTCATCAAACAATTCCTCGGTCATAATAACTGAGACTAATTTTCCTCTTTTACTGACTAAAAATGCGAATCCTAAATTTTTCATCTTGCCAATGCAAGATACAGAACTTGAAAGAGTGTTGGATTCGAAACTAAAATTTTCAGATAAATCTCCACTCTCAGAAACTGAACTGAACTTCTTCAAGAAAAAAGACTCATCAATAATTATATCAAAAACTAATTTACCTTGTCGATCGCAAAGAGATAGATCAGACCTCGAAAAGATTTTAACTGATATCTGCTTGATTGTATTGAGAACTGACTGAATTAATAAAACTCGATCAAGTGCTGTCTAAAGTGCTGTATAAATACAATAAACCAAATCAAACAAAACAAAAATTTATATTAATGAAATAAAATAACAAGATCAGCATAAATTTAATTTGTAGGTAATGTCACCGACCGTAATTTCGCTTGCACTACCATGCAATTGCTGACATAGAAATTTGATGAACGTAAGAATTCAATAACTAAGTGAAGGTAGAAATTGCATATTAGAATGAAATTACGGTCGTTGACTTATTGAGCTTGACTATGCATTTTTTATCTCTACATTCTCCCGCCTCACATTATCAAGTCGGGGTACCTCCAAGATAATACCGAGTTTCTCTTGTGACCTGGACCCTGCTCGTCTTGGGGTTGGTTGAGGTAGGCTTAGTTGTGGCATCATGTTGTTTCGTCGCTTTTTCCACAAGAAATAGGACCCCACACTGATGATTAAGATAGCTGCCAATGTATAGAATCCAACATAATGATGTATGTGGTGACGATGCAGGTGAGGAATTCTCGCGATATGTTGTTGTTGAGTTTTAATTGCCTTATGGAGCTCTTCAATATCATCAGCCTTGATCTCTTTAATTAGCAAGGGAATGGAATTATTGGTAGTATTTGGACTTGCTAAATATTCACCAATGTGCGTAGAAATAATTTCTTGCTCCGGTATGAATGACGAGTTTAATGCTCCTGGTTGTTGATTGTTTGCACTTATGAATAATGTTGGATGCTTTATCATACAGGTGGGCTGTATTTGTATAATCCCACTCTCTTCAAGGATTATAGGGTGGATCGTTGTTCCACATATGATGTCGAAATGAGTTATTTCATCCATTATAAAGATCCAAGTACTTGGTGTATGTAGCTTATACCACATTTTCTTCAATGGCATATTTCGTAATTGACAGAAGGATGACAATTTTCCCTGGTGATTAAGCAGTTCTATCTCACATCTGCTTTGATTCGATTGCGCACTGTATATAGGCTGTTTTAGATTGCAAATTAATTGGGCCTCTAATAATTGTATGCATTCCTTGATATCTTCCTCTTTTAATGGTGTAAAGCGGTCCTTATGGAGGTTTACAGCCAGGTATTGTGTTGAGGGTTGAATGTGTATGAACTGATCTGCATGTTTCACAGGTATAGGCGTAAGTTTGAATAGCCGATATATTTCTGCATTGAGCAATGGAATTCGAACGTCAAATAATACATTCCTTTGCGTGATGCGCATCTTAACATGCATTGAGTTGTATATTGGGAGTAATGATTTCGAAGTTTCATCTCCTGGTACTCTAAGATGTTTTGGCAGGTGCTCTTTAATTATGCTTAGTTGTTCACGAAGCTGAATGGGTGTGAGCAGTAGTGTGTTAAGCCTTCCGTGTTTTGTGTCGGTTACTACAGCTAATAAGCTCTTTTGCATATGTTGAAAGTTTATCAGATTTAGGGTTACTAGTAATACTGCCGACGTAAAGGCTTGCGTAGTTCCTAAGACTTCGTCAGCTTTATTAAGTCCATTTGTAATTGTCTCTATATGATGTTCCAAGATAGTGATTTGATGATTTAACGTCTCACTATTCTTCTTTATGACATTAATTGAGTGTTCAGCAATGGACGTTTGATTCATTAGCAGTTCTTTCAATAGAGCTTCATTTTCCTTGATGTTCTGAATTTGCTCTTCGTATCTCTCCGCAAACCCTTGATCAAGGATACCAAATAAACTGTTTGCGATTGAGCCCACTATTTCAAGAGGAGCTCGTTTGGTTCTAAATCTTTCATTTTCATTTTGTTGTTGTAATACATCATTAATTTGATAGGATTCACCATACTGATGTTGTAACTGTAAAATTGTAGCGTTACATAGTTCTTTTGGTATTGTTAGATGGGTGTTTTGTTGGCAGATTTCTGTAAGCCTTTGCACTGATTTCCTTATCCCTGTGAACTCCTTCCAATATGATGACAAGTCATAGTAAATGATAAGATTCCATTCGCTTGAATATAGCTGGATCTCTGATACGTCTTCAAAATATATTCCTTCTTGTTCTTTAAACCTGGTTATACTATATGGTTTATCAGGTTGCTGGCCTATAACTAATATAGTGAGCAATGCCAATATCATGAAGGTTAGCCATGATTTACTCAGTGAGCTTGAGTTATGAGGTGGAATTATATTTGGCTGTCGGGTGCGTTTAACATTTCTATTTTCATGTAGTGAATCTGAGCACCTCCGCCTTTTGTTCGAGCTTTGAATGCAATGCGAATTAATTATTTTGCTATCGGACACAGGATTGCGAACCGTCTTTATCGTAGTAGTTTCTTCATTTGTTTGATGCAGGAGTCTCTTTGGATCAACCGATTCATTCATGTGATTGTCGATTATAGGAAGCAACGACAATTTAGTGACTGGTCGTTTGATCCTTGATCCCCTTGTTTGTAGTGTTACTACTCTAGTTAGCTCATCGAGTCCAGGGTGCGTTTCTATCACTCGGCCAAGTGCCCATTTTGTTGGTGGAAGCTGTTCGTCTTTAATAAGTACCAGATTTCCAATTCGTAGATTCGGTTGTCATTGAGTCCATTTAGGACGTTGCTGTAGCCTTGAGAGGTATTCGGATGACCACTTTCTCCAGAAATCCTGATGCATCCGTCCTACCCGTTGCCATTTATCAAGAGCATTTGGATTATTTTCAAGATGATTTCTTTCAGGTACGGCAAGTAATGAAGAGCCAGTCAAGAAGTGACCTGGAGTAAGCACTTCCAAGCTTTCAGGATCTTCGGATATTGGGCACAGCGGTCGCGAATTTAAGCATGCCTCAATTTGAGTCATGAGTGTACACATTTCCTCATATGTCAGCCTGTTATCACCTACTACACGGCGCATATGATGTTTCATAGCTTTGACGCCCGCTTCCCATAAGCCACCAAAATGAGGGGAGGCTGGAGGAATGAAGTGCCATTGTGTGCCGATTTCTTGTAGTGCATTCTGCACGTCATCTTTATACGATTTTTGTGTGTGTATTTTGCTAAGTATGTTATTAGCGCCAACGAAATTAGTTGCATTATCGCTGTAAATATGAGCGATGTGTCCTCTTCTCGCGACAAATCGTTTGAAGGCAGCTATAAATACCTGAGATATGAGGTCGGTTACTACCTCCAAGTGAATCGCTTTTGTCGTTAAACAGACGAATATTGCTACATAGCCCTTGTGGGATTTGTTTCCTCTTCCTCTGGCCAGCAAAAGTTCGAATGGTCCAGCATAATCTACCCCCGACTGGCTGAAGGGTCGAGTAGAGATCACTCTTGCCTTAGGTAACATTCCCATCATTTGTTCGGTCATTTGAGTTTTGTTTCTATGACAGCTTATACATTGATGTATGAACCCTTTCACTGCTTTCAGGCCATTTAATATCCAGAATCGCTGTCTTATGACTTCCAAAGTCAAGGTGTTTCCACCATGTAAGGTAAGTTTATGCATTTTGTCCATCACTAGTGTTGTCAGCCGGCTTTTGTAGGGCAGTATAATAGGATGCTTGCGATCGTATGATAGTTCTGCTTGATGTAATCTCCCGCCTACTCGTAATATCCCCTTAGAGTCTATAAACGGCGATAGAGGAAGTAATCTGCTCTTCTTATTTAGTGGTTGTTCTATTGATAACTGGGCTATTTCATCTTTAAAGACTTGCTGTTGGGTGGTCTTCACTAGTGGTACTAGTGCTTCTTCGATTTCATTTATTGTCAAGTACCCAGATGTACGGTTCGCCTTGCTTACCTTCATATTTTGTATAAATCTTTTAATGTATGCTGTTACTCTTTGTAATTTTCCTAATGTTGAAAATCTTACGAGCAACTCTTGATGCAAGTTTAGATCTTGAAGATCATCTTTCTCGTGTTCGGCTTTGGAATCATAACAAGAATGAGCCGTCAACACTTTCTTCTCTAGGTCAGTTGTCTTCTTTGGGTTTGATGGAAACGATATTTCCTTGGAGCTAAGCCAAGAAGGTCCATGCCACCAAAGAGTATGATTTTTAAGCAGCGATGGCGATATTCCTCTAGAGGCGATGTCGGCAGGGTTCTCGGATGATTGCACGTAAAACCATGTATTTCGGTCTGATAATCCATGTATTTGTGCAACTCGATTCCCCACAAATGTTTGCCACTTATGCGCATCTTCTTGTATCCATGACAGAACTATCATTGAATCTGTCCAGGCATAGCACTTTAAGTCATCGATTTCTAGGCTTTTTCTAGTTTCGTTTATCAGTCTAGCGAGTAGCGTTGCTCCACATAATTCTAATCTTGGAATAGTCAGCTTTGTTTTCAGTGGGGCTACCTTAGTTTTGGCGGTTATTAGGTGTGTCTGAACATGCGATTTGCGTGTAATTCGCAGATATATTACTGCACTGTAGCCCTTTTCTGACGCATCTGAAAACCCGTGAAGCTCGCAGCTAGTGTCTTTTCCTGTGAACCCAATCCATCGCGGGATTTCAATTTCTTCTAATTTTGGGAGTTCAGACTTTATTTGTAACCATCTAGTTAATAATGTACTTGATAATGATTCATCCCAGGACGACTTCTCTAGCCAAATGTTCTGTAGGAGAATTTTGATTGACATGACTACCGGCGATAGTAATCCAACAGGATCAAAGATTTTCGCCGCGTCGGACGCTACGTTCCGCTTTGTTGTGGGGTTGTCGTTCATGCTTATCGAAACGTGTATTTTGAAATTGTCGGTTATAGGGTTCCAGTGCACTCCAAGTGCCTTAATTGTCTGTTCTTTTTGGAAATCTATAAAGCTAGGTTGTTCTCGAAACTCATAGGGTATATTCTTAACAACCTTGAATTTATTGCTTGTCCACTTGCGAAGCTTGAAACCTCCGCCCTTTAGCATGTTTATTAACTGCTGACAAGATTCTATTGCTTCATCCATGGAAGCGCCTCCTGAGACTACGTCGTCTACATAAGTATCGCTCAGTATGATTCTGGATGCGATAGGGTAATGTTTTTCTTCATCTTGCGCGAGTTGCTGCAGAGTACGTATTGCAAGAAACGGTGCTGAGTTTGTGCCGTAAGTAACGGTTGTTAGCTTATATTCCTTGATAGGGTGATTTGGAGACTCTCGCCAAAGAATACATTGATACTGCTGATCTCTCACATCCACTTTTATCTGGCGGTACATTTTTTCTATATCCGCCGTGAATACTATTTTATGTTTTCTCCATCTTAACAGAATGGAGATTAGGCTTCCTTGTAGTTGAGGACCGGTCATCATGATATCATTTAGACATCTGGTGTTGTTTCTTTTGGCCGAAGCGTCAAAGACTACACGTAATTTGGTTGTTGTACTGTCTTGTTTGAAAACCGCATGGTGAGGTAGGTAGTATTTTATCTCACCATCATCTTCGGCTGGAACCATATGACCTAAGCGTTGGTATTCTTTCATAAAATCCTTATACATGGTTTCAAATACTTTGTCTTGGCTAAATTTTCGCTCCATTTGGAACAGTCGGGCAAGCGCTAGTTCTCTAGATCTGCTCAAATTGGCTTCTTTAGGATTTTGTTTAAATGGAAGGCGTACGATATATCGACCATTCTCGTCTCGTCTGTGCGTTTGCTGGTAGTAACTTTCACAAGAAATGTCTTCTGGTGTGGTAATAGTTTCGGCTGCCAGTTCTTCGCATTCCCAAAATCTCTGCAGCTCGCTGGTTATATCTATTTCTGTCACCATGCAAATAAGCTTATTCTCGTTGTTGCTGTTACTAATAGCTCCAGATAATATCCATCCCAGCTCTGTTTGTTGGGCCCCGGGAGCATCTTCAGTTCCACGCAGAAGGTTGCCTAGTATTACCTTCCCGAACACTTCTGCTCCTAATATGACGTCAATCCTTCCCGGCTTATGGAACGTAGGATCTGCCAAAACCAGGTTTTCGGTATGCGTCCAGTTAGTTGGAATGATTTTATTTGCAGGCAATTTTCTTGTCAGATTTTTTAATACCAGGGCTGTGGTTGTGAGAGAGAATGTAGATTTAAATCGTGGCGTTACTGTAATCTCTATACTGGATTTTGTGATTCCTGGACTGGAGCACCCAAGACCGGAAACTGTGGCTTGAATTTTTCTTCTAGGTAATCTTAATTGTTGAGCTGCATTCTCAGTAATGAACGTTGCTTGAGACCCTTGGTCAAGTAATGCCCTGAGTAGCACAGCATCTCCTAATTTATTAATTACTTGTATGAGAGCGGTTGCCAGTAGTACGTCATACCCCTTTGATTTCTTCGCAAAGTGGGCTGCAACCGCTTCGTTTGGTGAGCTATCATCTCGACTGGCTTCCTTCCTTGGATAGTTATTACTTTGTTGATAACATGGTGCCTGCTGGTTTTGGTAATGTAAAAGAGTGTGGTGTTTTTTCTGGCATAACTTGCAGGTGTACCGGCTTTTACATTGTAGTATATTGTGGCCTTTTACTAGGCAGTTCTGGCAAAGGTTTGCCTTTTTTACCGCTTTCAGTCGTTGTTGTACGCTTAGCTTACTAAATGTTTCGCAATGATATATTCTGTGATTTTCTCCACAGATAGCGCAATGCTTTGAAATCATTCCCAGGTATACTTTTGTATTTCTCCCATTTCTTTCGGGTTGTTTTGGTTTCAATGGCTCTACTGCTTCAAGACCTCGAAATCGATTTTCTAGGAATTCAAGAAATTTGCTTAGTTCTTGAACTTCTCTTGGTGTGGCCACTGATTGTTCATAAATTCGGTGAGTTTCTTTATCCAATTTTGTTATGATGATGTGTATGATCAATGGATCCCAATTTTTCGTATCTATGCCTAGATTTTTGATGCTCTCTAGACATTCAATTGTCACATCATGTAACTTCTTCAAGCCTTCCGATGATTCTTTGAATAGTGAAGGTTGTTTTAGAAGTAGATTTAATTGCGCTGTCAAGAGAGTCCTCTTATTGTTATATCTTTTTTCAAGAATTTCCCAGGCCGTCTCAAAGTTTTCATTTGTTATTTGTAGATGCTGTATGAGTTCAATTGGGTCACCTATGAGATTACCTTTGAGATAAAATAATTTTTGAGCTCCAGACATTTTGTCGTCTTTATAAATGAGTTCCATGAACAAATTTCTAAATGATTGCCACTTGATATAGTCACCGTTAAATGACGGAATATCGACTCTTGGCAACTTTATCTGTGTTCCTTTTGACTCGTTGGTGCTTATCGTATTTTTAGATTGAGGATTTAGTTTATTCAATACTTCTTGTAGTTGAATTGTGGTAGTTTGATAGGTCTCCTCAATGCTTGAGAATATATCATTCTCCATATATTCGTGTTTTGTTCTACCCATCGACATAATCTCTCCATGGTTTCGGACAAGGTGCTCCCAATAGTCATTTACCAACTTGATTTTTTGCATACAGTAAGCTGCAGATACCTCTTGTTTAATCTCTTCTCTGATTGAAACTGATGCCTTTTGTAGAGTTTCTATAATGGCATATTGCTTCTTAATTACCTTCAGTTGATCTTGCAATACTTCTGTGATTTTCGCTCTTGACATTACATCCGCTAAGGAATTTTCTAACATCTCCCGTGTTTCTTCATACAATTTTTCCACGGTGTCATAAAAATTCTCTTTAAAGTATGGCTGTTCTAAATTAGTTTCACGGTATAGCTCCAGATCATCATTTCTTTTGTCGAAACTTTCCCAGAGCTTGCTTATTTTAATCAAGCGGGTTTCAAAATAATCCCTTGTTTTACGTACGTCAGAGTCTTTGGTGTAGTTTGTGATAAATTTCTGAAGTTTTACAGCATCTGCCTTATTTGCTTTAATTAACTGCTCCATAGTAGTATATGTTTGTTGAATTATCGAGTAGCTGATGAACTGATGTTGCTAGGTTGAACGTAATTCTTCGCTTCTCGCTCGCCAATATTGTTTGAGGTATTAGGACTGAAAAAAATCTTTTTTATTAGTAAATAAATTGCCTGAGGACACTAAGTTCAACAGGAATTTCTGCGCTGAATAACACTTAACTGCAGACACTAAGTTCTACAGAAATTTTGTACTGCTTTGAAGACACTAAGTTCAACAAAGCAAGCTCGAAGGACCAATGATTGTATTGAGAACTGACTGAATTAATAAAACTCGATCAAGTGCTGTCGGATAATCAATTAATCATTTTATTAGTTCAATCCGCTTATTTATACAATTATTCATATACATATATACATATAAATACAATAAACCAAATCAAACAAAACAAAAATTTATATTAATGAAATAAAATAACAAGATCAGCATAAATTTAATTTGTAGGTAATGTCACCGACCGTAATTTCGCTTGCACTACCATGCAATTGCTGACATAGAAATTTGATGAACGTAAGAATTCAATAACTAAGTGAAGGTAGAAATTGCATATTAGAATGAAATTACGGTCGTTGACTTATTGAGCTTGACTATGCATTTTGTATCTCTACACTGCTCATACACAGAAGCAAATCAGTTAAAACAAATTAATATCTCCTTCCCTATATTAGATCCACAGAATCTAATAACTATTAAAACCGCTTTTACTAAAATCTTCGCTAATAAGCAAATAAACATAAAACTGCATCAGGATTCAATTAAATATTTATCAGACATTAATGACATCGAACAAGTCTTAAAAGATTTTCATTCACTACCGACGGGAGGCCATCAAGGCGTTTCCCGTACAATTAAAAGAATCAAAAGGCAATTCTACTGGCCTGGCATGTCAGACGACATCGTAAAGCATGTAAGGAAAGGTAAACTTTGTCAGGTGAACAAAGTATCCAGAAACCCTAAAATTCCAATGAAAATCTCGAGCATTAGCTCCAAACCTTTCGAAAGAGTGTACCTAGATGTTGTAGGACCTCTCCCAATTTCTCATTCTGGAAACAAATACATTCTTACATTTCAAGACGACCTTTCAAAATTTTCAGAGGCTATTCCCATAGTCGACACCGAGTCTAAGACATTAGCGGAACGATAGTTTGTCGACATGGTATTCCAGAAAGTATCCTCACAGATCAAGGTTCTAACCTCATAAGTGGCATGTTCGCCGAGGTATCTAAATTGCTGAGAATTAAAAGGCTCAAAACTACTCCATATCACCCTCAAACGAATGGTGCGTTGGAGAGAAGCCACAGAACCTTAGCAGAATATCTCCGATCTTATGTAGCAAAAGATCCACAAGACTGGGATACATGGATTCCTTATGCCATGTTTGTATATAATACAACCCCTCATTCGAGTACTAATTATACTCCCCGCGAACTCCTGTACGGATTCCCAGCCGAAATTCCAAATAATTTGAAATCTTCTCCAACCGTTTGCTATAATTATGACAATTATGCAAACGAGTTAAAAGCGCGTCTACAATATAGCTTCAAAATAGCTAACGACATAGCCATGGCAAACAAAGAAAAGTCAAAATTGCAATACGATAAGAACTCCGTCCAAAAATCTTTTATGGTAGGCGATAAAGTCCTACTTAAGAGCAGAGTTCGAGAGAACAAATTCTCACCACTATGGTCAGGTCCGTATGAGATAATGGAGATTAATTCCCCCGAAAATTCCACTATTAATATCAATAATAAAAACAAAAGAGTCCATAACAATGACCTAAAACTTTTCTCAGAGTAAAAACTTCATAGTCTTCAAATATCATTCAGAGATATTAACATAGTGTCATCTTCCAGGTTTCCAAAATGATGCATATAGCATTCATTCTAATTTTCATCCCCATAATCTACGGCTCAGGAATAGAGGTAAAGCAACTAAACGCTAGTGCAGGCATTTACTTCGAAGAGATTGGCAGAGCCAATCTCTACACAAACGAGTGGAAGATAGTGACATTCTATGACCTGGCGAATTTTAAGTCAGAATTCAACAACATCCAGTTCATAGCCCAACAAATTACAGCGACCTGCCAGAAACTGGACAAACACTCAGCCTTGAGCCACGCTTGAAACGGTACGTTGTTACAAATAAATCTTATATTAGCAAACATAGAATATAAGAATATGTTACTTGTGACCCAAAATAGAAAACAAAGAGCACTTTTCAATGCTATAGGCTCAATCTCCAAAGCCCTTTTCGGCACATTAGACGAAGATGATGCCAAGCTATATGATGAACAAATACGAATGAAAGGCCAAACTGCGATAGTCGAAGCAACCGCAAATGTTTTCAACAAAACTAAAGCCGCAATTGAAAATTATTTCATGGTTATGCATAAAAAGTTAATTTCAATACAGATAGCTACATCATTAATGGAAAACAGAACATTGGATAACAAAATATCCATTGAAATTGAATCACTTATTCCCTGGTTTCGTTAATGGCATTCAGATACCAAAATACCCAGTCGGAATTAATAAATCTCTTAATAGATTCAAGGCATGGAAAATTTCATCCTACACTCATTTCCCCTAGACAAATTGAAGAACTCATATTGAACATAAGACAGGAATTGCCAAATTCACTGATGCTTCCTATAAACGCCAGAGACAACATATTTTCACAAATCTACAAATTAAGTACAATTTCGGCAAATATTTTTAATAATAAAATAATTATCGAACTCCGAGTTCCACTTCCTTTCAAGCAACCATACCAAATATTCCAAGTAATGCCATTACCAACACTCCTTAACGGATCGTTCATATATATTAAACCATCGAAGGAATACATGTTAATAGATTACAATCGCGAACATTATATTGAATTAACCGTCCAAGATATCCACAATTGCGCAACGTTGGATCATATGCATTTCTATTGCAAGATATCATCACCTATCCTTAACGCAAATACAAAAACAAACCAATGCGAAGTAAATCTTATAAAAAGAGAACCAATTACATCAAAATGTAAAATCCTACCATTGGAACAAGACTATTATTGGTCGCAATTAACGCAGCAGAACGCTTGGCTTTTCTCCCTAAAAAATGCCCTCCATACAGATATTATTTGTGAAAATTCCATTAACTCACGAATCCTTCAAGGAACAGGAATAATGTATATTTATCCCGGTTGCTATGTACGAAGCGAAGAATTCATCTTGCACGGACATAGTGTAAAAGTTTCTAAATTTAATTCTTATTTTATCCCAACAATAAACATTTCCAGTATAATATCGAATATGACGTCCTCCCCAATAGGATCGCATATAAAAATACATACTTTAAATATTACGAACAATATGGATCTAGATGAACTTCTAGAATCCATTCGTTTCCAAAAACATCAAGAATTAATTCCTCTCAATCCCATAAATAGTCATCATATTCATCATTACGCGCTGTCATATTTAACAGTGTCTTTGATCGTATCTATTCTCTGCATATATCTATACATGAGATATAAATCAAGGGCCCGCAAATCTAAACATATTCCGCCGGAACCTAAATTAGAAGATGTGCCTAAACCCACACCTAGAAAGATAAATTTCAAGATAACCCCAGCACCTAAAAGAAAAACTACAGAAAACGTCAAACTTACGGACACTAACAAACTGACAACAGTAACCTTTTCCTTTCCTTAAATTTTATTACTCTAATAACTCCCTCATCTTCTCAAAAAGAACACAATTTCCAATAACTTCGATGAAGAAATGAAAACTGTTACAATTCCAAAACTGTAAAAGATAGAGAAAAAATAAAGGTGAACATAAAAAAAAAACAATTTGCCATCGCTACATGATTTTCAATTATATAAAGATAATTTATATGAGTATACTGTAATAAGGGAATAATTAGAAGTAAATATAATTAAAAATATAATAAAAAAAAAACAACCGAAAAACATAAACTTCCTAGTAATATATTTTATATAATAGCACCACTCTTTCTAAAAATAAATAAATAAGTAGCAGTTATTAATACTATAAGAAAATATATTATGCAAATTAATTTCTATTATTACCTATAATTACTAAAACTAACTTTTTTCCCCTCCGTCTCCTTTTTAATAAAAAAAATAAATAACTAAATAAATAAATGATAAATAATTTTTAGTCATAATAAAAAAATATATATGTATAATTTTTTTTTATAAACTATAATAAGGTAAGGCAATCCTAAGTTTAAAAGCTCTATAGCTATGAATTTATCTTCTAGGATATAAATATGTAGATATACATTGTAATGCATATATTATAAGATAATCTTTGAACCACTCCTTCCATAATATAAAGAAAGTTTTCTTCTCAAAAAATAAAGCTTTCTTTTCCCCAGGGGGGAGGGATGTTGTGACTCAGGTACCTATCGTCCCGAATCACGACCATATAGTCAATATATTGTCCTATACAATATATTGATGTATTGAAAACTCGACCCTGAAACGAAAAGTCATACAAATTTAAATTTTCATTTAAATTTTTTTGTCGCATTCAAAAATTTCAAATGCATTTAAAAATGCATTTGCATGTCCTAACAAAATGCAATTTAGCATAAATTGCATTTCGTTATCAGTAATGCACTCCACTCACACGGTATACGTACCTACATGCCGTGTAATCGGATATGATTTTTCGTCGTGCAAATTAAATGCACAATATAATTCGCATATTCTCACGTACGATCTTTCATCGTCGTGAGAAAGCAAAAGAAAAAAGGAAAAGAGCTTTTGAAGCGATCGTGGGTACCTGGGGCCATCAAGCCCGATCCTCGCGGAGTTCGTTTTTAAAAATCCGTCTAGGAGGAACGCGTAAGTTTTCGCGAACGAGAATAACATCTTGAACATAGATAAAAGTTCATTATTATTTTGCGAATCAGAATAAAATCTGGAAAATAAATTAATAACGAATACTAGTGTATCGGAACGAAGATATTGGAAATAATAACCATAAATTAATTATTTGAGAATCAAAGTGAAAATCTCGTAATAGAATAAGAAATTCGAAATACTTCAATATTTAGTGGAATGTAAATATGGGTTAAATAAATATCTGTATATAGATAGTGAGTTGTGATTTAAGTATTGAAACCCTTTCTCCGACCGCTTCTCTATCTTTAACCGGGGAGCACGAGCGGACGAGCTATAACAACGATCGCATAACCATAATGTCTACACCATCAACCAAAAGAAGACAGCTTTAAGTCCACATGATAACAAGCGATATATTTTGAGTGGTACAACGGATACTCTACCATGGGGACATTACTCAATTCCACCAGTGCAACAAGGAACAAGCACAGAAAGTTCAGTTCCAGATCAACAAGGAACAAGCACAGAAAGTATAGAAATCTAATCTCATTACTGTAAATAAAAAACAGGTATTATAGTTTTAGTTTCATTTATTTAAGTACTTTGTTTTGATTGTAGTACAGTCTAAGATATTATAATTGCAACGCCGAACGTCGTGAACCTTTTACAAGTGTTGATCTCAAACGAATACTTTCACAGGATTCTTTATCTACAATTCCAAAATTTGGAGATAATCGGTACTCCGAGAATTCTCTGCAAGAATCAAGTGTAGTTTAGTTTAATTAAGGTAAAGAATTAATTGGTAAAAATGTGAGCGGCTCAATGATACTCGAAGTCAGCTGATCGCATTTAAACTCCTCGAGTCCAAGAATTTCAGGTGTTAAGCTCCCCTACTATTCATAATGGCAATGGTAAGCCTAATCGTTTGCAGTTTTGTACATTTTTTTTGGAAATAAATCCTTAAGTTCCCTTCCAATGTAATGTAGAACAGTTCACTTCGGGTTCTAAAGCAACGATTATGGCCTGAGGATTGAAACAAGTACCAGTATTACAAGTCTTTCCAGTTCGTTTAACCTAGGCTGGTGATAGTAGATTAAAATGGGTTGTCACTCAGCTAGGGATTCAAAAACATATTGCCAACTAAAATCAAAATCGATGGAAATTAAGTAAATTAGATTTGAATAACGGTGACGAGAATGGTTCACACCAACAGGAGGATCTAAGAAGCGGATAATTTAGACTCTCCAAAAGGTCCTCATGCTCACATAAACACATGCGACGAGATCTGGTTAACATCCAGTTAAACTGTAAATAAAACGAAAATTCTGTAAACGCTAAAAAGATTGTGCATTAATTTAATCCGAATGTTTTGCTTGTGAGACCTTGCGGTCTCTAATAATTAAACTCACAATAAACGAACGAATATACCTACAAATCGTAAAGCGGGATGCATAGAAACGACAAATAAATAGACTTCAGAATATTATTTTTAACAATGAAAGGAATAAGCACAAAAGTAAACTTAACCGAGACAGTGACGAACGTAAATATCCTCATTTGTCATTGCGAATTGTCAAATTCGATAGCACTCATGTGCGGGTTAAATTAGAATAGATTTAAGTTTTTCCGATGTAATAGAAGTTCGTACCAACGTGAAGATATATATGGTTACAGTGTTAAGTATGTAAATTGTATACGAAAAAATGAGATGAAATTGTTCTTATTAAGTTAATGATAAAAGCACTGCTAGTAGAATTTAGATGTCACCGTGAGAATGAAGTGTATTAGGGTTGAAGTGACGGTGAGCATAAAGAATTTGTATGTAAGCAATAATAGCATCTAGTGTAGTAGGGAGATCCCAGTGTGGGCACGACTTTGAGTGTGAGCGCTTTCAAAACTAACCCGACGACATTCGAAGTTGGTTCCGAAAAGTGAAATGGTGGAGTTTCCGTAAGAAGTGAAGGAGTTTGAAGGGCACAAAGGTGGCGCCGTAATTGTGGTGTAAGATTAGATTGCCAAGAAAGTATAGCAATAATTATTAGTGGAACGTGAAAATTAAAGTTGTTCCATTCTTCGTAAGAATTGGAAAAAGGTGAGGCTTTATCGAAATTCCAGTGAGCGGGATGCCAAGAAAAATCTAGAAAGTCACCACAATAGAGGAAAGGAAAGTACAAGAATAAGGCAGATCGGAGTGCAAAGTATGTTTGAGCTGAAGATGACAATTGCGGAAACCAGAGAAGATTGAGACGAATGAGCCTCACCTGAAATTAGCGGGATGCCGAAACAAAGTTAGAAGGGCACCACGGAAAAAAGTGTTGTGCAAGAGGAAAAAGAAGTTAATGTGAAAGCAGATTCAAATTGAGAAGCCCTAGAGCCGTAAGGTTATAAGGACGGAAGTAAGGAGCCGAATTTATACAGTGTTACGAGAAAGCGTCACAAGTGGAACAACGGTCCAGGTGTAAAAAAGCGGGGCATTTTGTGAGCGTCACCACATGGGATCGGCATAACGGAGAATTAGCTGTACTTAGGTTTGGTATTTTAATTATATTTAATTTAAGGTTAAATAAGTAGTGCTTAACTGTAAAATTATATTGAATTTTATAAAGAATATATTATTGAACAAGCAATGATCAAGTTTTAAACCAGGTGCTCCTTCACGCTCAAATTTAATTTAAAGAACACAGACAGAGTTACAAAATGGGGGCTCAACCGGGATCTGAGTGTTAATGGACAGTTCACGTTGGGTTAAAACTTGGCAATTGTCAATAACAGTAGTTCTAGAATAAGCAGGTACTCAGTTTAGAACTTTTATCAACTTGGAAAAACTTACATCGTTCAAACCCGTTTTCGTCTTGAGTTTCAAAAATCGGTGTGTAATCTCAAAACCTCGATTTCTACATTTGGAAGTTGTGTGTGGAAGCAAAAAAAAAATTTTTGTATTGTTCTGAAGCTTGATGGAACTTCCGTATGTGTTTATTGTGAGCGTGGGTTCCTAATGTGATATTCTGATGAAACGGCTCTAAAAGTGGCTTCTCAATACTACCGAAGGTTAAAGGATGTAGCCGGTTTGCTTATATGCAGCGTGCCTTACTATCTAGCTTTAGCAGCACGTCCTGCACCCGAGGGTGATCAAAGATTACGTTTTCTATTAAGAGGAGGAAGTACCGAACACTGAATTGTCAAAAGCTCGAACCTGTGCAGCTGATGTCTGTATGTTACCCAACGATCACCTAAGTCTTCTTAGCCTTCGCCTGACTTTGTTTTTTTTTTTGGTCCATCGATATAGAAATAGATGCACAGCTCTTGCGTGAATAAATTTGGTAATACAATAGTATTGGTGCATTTTGTGGAAAATACCAATACTATCAAAGGCCAGCGATCATAAGTCATTCTCCTGCATCACTCTGGCAGTCTAGTACAGAACTTCGTAGCGTGAACTCGTGTAGATAAGCCATATATATTGTACGTTAGATAATAAACATTTTTATATTAATTAGAATCCGTGTTCTTTAATTATTCAGTCTTTCAACGCTTTCTCCGATTGTTAGTTTCGAGGCTTATCTATTTAACGCGACTCATCGAATTTTGTATACTCCGGTAAAAATTAAAATGGAAATCGCTAATCGTTCGGTTTACCGTGGCCAGATCACAAAATTAACAAACTCTGCATCTGACTATCTTAAATTAACGGAATCGCGCGCATCCCCAGATAACGTTGACGAGTTTGATTCCATTGAAGAGGAAGTTACCGTTTTTATACAAAGAATTTCAGCCGCGCGCGAAAATCTTAATAAAACTAATGAAGAAATACGTGCCACTTTAAAGCCTGAGGAGTTCCAGAAGGAGTTCGAGGGAGTAGCAGACTATGAGGATAAAGCCGTGGGAATTATTTGTCGCCTTAATCAACGTCTCGCCAAAATGCGGGAGATCCAAGGTAAATCAATACCCAGCAACCTTGCACTTGAAAGTGTCACAAAATCGACTTCACTTAAGTTACCTCAGCTCAGTCTAAGAAAATTCAATGGTGATCATAATGATTGGCTTCCATTTTGGGAACAATTTCGTTCAGCAGTGCACGAGAATCAAAGCCTCAGCGGTGCGGAT
The DNA here is from genome assembly GCA_963924295.1 of Dioctria rufipes. Lineage (NCBI taxonomy): Eukaryota > Metazoa > Arthropoda > Insecta > Diptera > Asilidae > Dioctria > Dioctria rufipes. Next base: position 124,689,229 of record OZ002741.1, on the reverse strand, counting down.
AAGTTCAACTATCTGCAATCGGTGCTTGTTGGAAAAGCTGCAGATAGTATTGCTGGATTCACACCAACGGCGACCTGCTATGATGGGGCGATAGCGCTCCTTGTGGAAGAATACGGCAGCACGGAAAAATTAATCGACAAAAATATGCTAGAATTAATGTCCATACAGCCTGTCTCGTCGAAAAAAGACATAATTAACCTTCGCCGGCTTTACAATTGCATTACATCATGCACTAGAACGTTAACGGCTCTTGGTGTTCCATCGGCGCATTATTCTGTAATGTTAAAAACGGTCCTGCTTAAATGTATGCCAAACGAGCTGAGAGTAGATTTTCATCGCTATAATAACGACAACGACAACTATCATAGTTCTTTCAACACTTCAGCTGCCAACCAAACGCAAAAACGCAACGATGATGATGCCTCTACATCTACAGCCGCAAACGATGAGGGATCCATAGTATTTGAAGGGGACAGACAAGTAAGCAGAATTTTAAAGTTTCTGAAAAGAGAGGTCGAATCTCTCGATAAATCAGCAGAACTAAAACCTCCAACAACCCAAACATCATCTAATGTAAGGATGGCAGGCACTGCAGCGGGGCTCATTGCGGCCATGGACAGAGACAAATGTTTTTTCTGCTCTTCTTCACATCATACGACATCTGATTGTAATGGCCTCATTCAGTAGCTCAGCGAAAAGAACTTCTCAAACGAGACAGACGATGCTTTCGATGTACTAAAAAGGGTCACACATCCAAATTCTGCTCCAATAAAAACGTTCATTGTATTAAGTGCAACCGCAAGCATGCCAGTTCGATGTGTGATCCAAGTTTTAAAGCGAATTCACAAACACAATGTAATATCAAAAAAAGCGAAAGTGGCGGTAGATCAAGTGGTGCACAGACAACAAACCTTTATACAACAAGTGATATTCCGCAAACGAACGTATACTTGCAGACTGCTTGTGCTTTCATCTCTCGCCCAGGACAGTTATCTTCGGCATTTGTACGTATTATTCTCGACGGGGGAAGTCAGTATTCCTACATCACGGAAAGTGCCTCACGAAAATTAAATTTACCTATTGAAGGAAAACAGAGGCTCTGCTTGTTATCATTTGGAGACGATAAACGAAAACCGAAACAAAGTTTTAATCGAGTGAGTGTAACATTGAAAAGTCAACACAATGACAAGACCATTACAATTTTAGCTGTTGAAGTAGCCACTATTTGCTTGGACGTACTACCAGTGCCCACAGCGACAACTCCTGAATTTTGCAAATTTAAATTAGCCGATTATCGTTCCATAAATAATGAGCTAGAAGAAGGAATTAATATGCTCATAGGATCCGATTATTATTGGATGTTTGTAACAGGTGCGTACGAACGAATTAGTGACAATTTGACTGCTGTTGAAACTTTACTTGGTTGGGTAATTCAAGGTCCAGCTACGTCAGACCGCTCTTGTGATAATTGCTGTTTAACAACAACAACATTGTGTTCTTGTGACATTTATAATCAATTCGATGTTAAATACATATGGGACCTGGAATGTATAGGTATAAATGGGAGCACTGGTGAAAGCGAGTTTTTATCTAACGAAAACTTGGAAAACTATATTACGAAAAAGGATAAATATTATGAAGCTAAATTGCTTTGGAAAAATAACGATTTCATATTAAATAGTCATCGTGAAGGTGCTCTAACAAGGTTTAGAAACTTAACAAGGAAGTTGTTAAAGGATGCAAATAGATTAAAAGATTACGAAAATGCTATGACTGAACTAATATCTTCGGGGGTAGCTGAAAAGGCAGAGGACCCAAAAGAATTGTGCAATCGCCTATTTTATCTACCACATCGCCCAGTTTATCGTGAAGACAAATCAACGACAAAGTTAAGAATAGTATTTGACGCTTCTGCTTGTTCAAATAACAACCTTTCTCTTAACGATCATCTGGAAGCGGGACCTAATTTAATACCAGACATTTTAAAAGTTTTGCTCAAGTTTCGAGCGGGCCTAATCGCAGTAGTTGCAGATATTGAAAAGGCATTTCTGCAAATTCATATAGCAGAGCAAGACCGTGACGTACATCGCTTCTTCTGGTATGGGGATAAAATCAAGTCTACTGAAATTCTTCCACCTATCCAGGAATTTCGAATGACGCGTGTCACCTTCGGAGTCAAATGCAGCCCCTTCTTATTAGCAATAACTATTCGTACACATCTCGGTGAAAAACGGGAGGAATATCCTGAAATTTGTGAGTTATTGATGGAATCGTTTTATATGGACGATCTTATATTCAGTGTAAACGATGAAGTGCTTGCAGTAAAGGTGTACAATGAATCATATGCGTTAATGCGAGATGCATCCATGAACCTACGAAAGTGGAACAGCAATAGCTACAAAGTAAGAACGAGCTTTAATAGTTTTGAAGATTGTCCTCCTGTTCAAAAGGTATTGGGAATTTTGTGGTATGTATTGGCTGACGAAATTGCTGTAGATTTAGAACCTGCCGAAAATTTTCTAAAAACATCAATGGTTGGCACGAAGCGATCACTTCTTCAACTTATATCGAGGATTTTTGATCCTTTGGGTTTGCTAGGTCCATTTCTAATTAAGTTAAAAATTATTTTTCAAGATATTTGGCGACTCAAACTTACATGGGACGAAATGCTTGCTAATCCACTGCAAGAAACTTGGACGAGATGCCTGTCAGACATTTCTTGTTTAGAAAGTGTTTCGCTGCCGAGATGTGTTTGGAAAACGAGTGTGCCTGTAATCAAGCAGATTCATTTATTTGCAGACGCCAGCTTACAAGCATACGGTACTGTTGCTTATATTAGATGTATCAACGAGAATGGTGATATTACCGTTCGATATCTTGCTTCGAAAAACAGAGTCGCGCCGCTGAAGCAGTCTGGAATGAAAGAGCTTACTTTACCGAGGCTGGAGTTAACGGCGGCCCTGATTGCAGCCCGTCTAGGCTCATATTTGATTAAGTCCTTAGGGATAGAGGTTAACGAGACCATTTTTTGGTCTGATTCTAAAATAGTTTTATATTGGATTCGAGGAGAGAAGCGTAATTGGAAGCCGTATATTACACACCGCATTAAAGAAATACATCATAATTCTAACGTCAAAAATTGGAGGCACTGTCCTGGTAATGAAAATCCTGCCGATTTGCTAACGAGGGGTATTTCCGCGAAAGCGCTTAAGAATTCTTCTATATGGTTGAATGGGCCTGCATGGCTGTGGAGTACTGAGGAGCTGTGGCCAAAGGAGGATTTAGTAATTGAGTCGATTTCTACTGTATTAACTTGCTTCCAGCATTACGACAACTCAGAGAATTGCTCTAATGTTCCAATATCACCTGTAATTGACATCCACAAGTATAGTAATTATCGTCGTTTGCTTCGTATTACTTCCTATGTTCAACGATTTGCTGATTCAATAAAAAATAAACAACGTATAACGGGTTACTTAAAGGCTTCTGAGCTTTCACGCGCTGAGGAATACTGGATTAAAATTGTACAGAATCAAATATATAACGAGGAAATTAAATCTTTACGCCAAAATAAATTCATAAAAAAAGGTTCAAGCATTCACAATTTAAACCCAGTTCTTGATGACAACGAGATCTTACGCGTTGGAAGTCGACTTCATTTTCTGGAGGAAGAATTCGATGTTATTTGCCCCGTAGTCTTACCCAAATCATCGCATCTGATGAAATTGATCGTAGATGAGGTTCATAGAACCATACAGCATGGTGGTGCAAACATCATTTTAGCAGAACTAAGAAAGCGATTTTGGATTCCTGCAGCAAGGCAGCTCATAAAATCAATAACGAATAAATGCATAGTATGTAAACGACTCAGGGGTAAGCCAGCAACACAAGCTGTAGCACCTTTACCGAGAACAAGGCTTCTTATCTCGAAGCCATTTGACACAACGGGGCTAGACTTTGCTGGTCCAATATATGTTCATACGTCCACAACAGAATGTGTTAAGACCAAGGTATATATAATGCTCTTTACTTGTGCCGTAGTTCGTGCGGTTCACCTTGAGCTTGTTCCTAGTATCTCAACAGAATACTGTTTACTAGGTTTACGACGTTTTATAGCAAGGAGAGGTATTCCCAACACAATTATGTCAGACAATGCGAAAGCCTTTAAAAGAGCTTCTTTGGAGTTCGCTAATTTCGGAAAAATAATAATGTCTGAAGAATTTCAAGGCTTTGCTGTAAATAAGGGAATAAAGTGGCAGTTCATCGTAGAACGTGCCCCTTGGTATGGAGGTTTCTGGGAGCGCTTGGTGAAATGCGTCAAGGACGTATTGAAGGCTGCAATAGGTCGATCTGTGTTAAATAGCCAGCAACTTCATACTTTGCTTACAGAAGCGGAATCAATTGTAAACAGTAGACCATTAACTTTCGTGAGCGATGATCCACTGGATTTATCTCCATTGACGCCTAGCCATTTTTTAACTGGGAGCTTCGCAAGCAATTTAACATTTAATGAAAGTGAATCAACGTCTCAAGTTATTCGCAAATTTTGGAATTGTAGGTTACGAGCATCGCAATATTTTTGGAAGAGATGGAAGTCCGAGTATATCCAGCTACTACGTTCGGCTCATAATTCAAAAGTAGGAACATCCTATAATGTGAGAGTCGGTGACATCGTGTTAGTTTATGATGCATCACTCCCAAGGGTTTTGTGGAAGCTAGCGATCGTTGAAACAACTGTTCCTGGACGGGATGGGAGGATTCGTGCATGTGAGGTACGATTTCACAACGGGGTCAGGATGAGACGACCTATTCAATTGCTTTACCCTCTGGAGCTACACCTGAAGTCCGCCAGTATCGTCGGGCCGGAGGATGTGGAAAATACCAATACTATCAAAGGCCAGCGATCATAAGTCATTCTCCTGCATCACTCTGGCAGTCTAGTACAGAACTTCGTAGCGTGAACTCGTGTAGATAAGCCATATATATTGTACGTTAGATAATAAACATTTTTATATTAATTAGAATCCGTGTTCTTTAATTATTCAGTCTTTCAACGCTTTCTCCGATTGTTAGTTTCGACACATTTTGAAGTTGTCGTACAAGCCTCTTGTGCATATAGCAGAGTAACTTGATTTAGTTGAATTTCATTACTTGATTTAAGCTAAGGCTATTCGCAATCGACGTATTGTGGCGATAGCCCGAAGTCGGTTACGTAGTACCCATAGATGCTAAGGGCACTTCTAGGTGCTGCCAGGAATTTCGGATTAAGCTGAGCTATGTACTGTTGTGGTAGGAGTGTATCGACTATTTAAGGGCGTGAGTTGCAGCTGTTTGAAGCCATAAAGTGTTCTAACTTTCTCCAGTAGGTCAGTTCAGTGAAGTATATATATAGGACTGCGTGAAACTAGAGAATAGTCAGATAAATAGGTGAGGTATCAAATTAATTGCCAAGCTACCGCAACCAACACAGCGTTCCAACCTCCTGGTTAAATTTCTTTTGGTATATGGAAAATCTATTGTTCTGGATTCTATATACATGTATATATATATAAAAAAGATTTATTTGAAATACCTAGTTATCGAAACAAATGTGCTAACAAAAGCAAACAATTTTGATGTATTGATAGATTTACACAAAAGGGGGAACAATAATTCAGCCTAGTATAAGCTCGTACGTAATTTCGGCCGCTATAAGGATACCTTTTCCACGCTGGTTGGATTACCTATTTTTTATATTACCTTCCCTTTTCGAACTTATTGAATTTTGAATTTGAATTTTGGAAGAAATCTTATTCGGAAAGGGGTGTGATTTGTTGAAGGGGATGTTGAGTTGTTGATGGGCATTTGTGTAAATTTATATATCTATGCTGAAGTGAGAGGTGCTGAATTTTCCGTTCTCTGTTCGGGAAATAAAAAAGGTACAAATTAGTTTAAGTGACATTTTCTGTTGTGGATTGGTCTTGAAAATTTTCGCAATTGAAATTTTGCTTTGGATTTGTAGTGAAGATGATGTGCGTTTTCATTTAAGTAAAATTGTGTTGAAAATGCTATATTTAAATAAAAAAATAAATAAATAAATAAGAAGAATTGTCACACAATGGGAAACTCTTCAAAACCAATAGGTTAATTCGTTTAATTCAGTAATCGAGCCATTAGCAATACACAGACTCGTCGAATTATTTTCTCACAACCAAAGTCTAGTATACATTGATAATGTCGTTTGGAGAAATCGCCAAATTTTTCGCCGACCGCGAAATTGCATACGAAATGCAATGTAGAGGGGTTCGACCTATTGATTACACAAGGAAAGGAAAGTTAGATTGGTGGCGCAAACAGTTGATCAGGGAATCTAAACAGGATGTGGAAGTACTACAGATCAAATCCTATTTAGCCCACGTCGAAGATTTGAAAGAGGCGGATAAGTGGTTCGCGGTGCTAAGCACAGAAGCCGAGACTGATGATGGCGTAATGCTCGAAAAATTGGCGGTAAGAGCGCAATATTTAGAATTCCGCGTATTGAGGGTAGATGTTGAGGAGGATGAAGAAGCTAAGGCTATGCGAGATATTTTATTGGCTAGTATTGCAGTTCTGAGGGCCAAGATAGAAAGAGCTGAATATGAAATCTGGAAGGGCGAAAGTTTAAAAAACAAAAAAGCCAGAAGTAGTGTGAATTTTAACGAGTCACTGACTAGTGGAGAGGGTGAGGTAAACCAGCAAGAGAATGATTGATTTCGTTTTTATGAATGTCAGGTAAACGGTAAGGCCTTTGGTTTATTGGTGCTTAGTCGGATTTTACAGGAATAGTGTGACATGCGGCAGTGGAGTAAGGTAACGGGTCACCTTCTAAATAAAATAAATCATTATACTCTTCACATAAATTTTTTATCGCTTCCAGCTCTTCGATATTATGCGTTAGATCAGTATTTATTTCCGTTGATAGTCTATCGAGACGATTTTTTGTGGAAACATTTAACTGGTTTATCTGTGTCTTCTCCAGTTTAAAAGTAGTGAAGTTTTGTAAAGGTTCGAACTTTGGTTCGAAATATGGTAGTGCAATTTCCCTGTCATGTGTATTTATTACACTTAACCTTATCTTTCCATTTTGTGGCTGTATTAACGTATTGGCTGTGAGAACGCCGGGTAAAACCTCTTGTGGGAAACAAAACATTTCACCATCACAGTTATCTGCTGGTATTTCTAATACCATTTCTGATCGCGGTGGAATCCGCGTCGCAGTGTCATAAAGAAAATCAGTGTTTATGTTTGTTTCTTTGCTTGAGGTTAAGGAATTGGAAATATTTGATTGTTTTCCTTTACTATGGTTGGTGTAGTGTGTGCTAGTAATTATTGCATTAGGATCAGATGATAGTGAATATTTTGCATTAGGTTTATGCTTATGATCTAATGTTTTCGCTACTGTTTTATTTAAAAAAGGGATTTTTAGGTCGATTGGGTTGCTATCGTTGTACGGGAAGTGTAAAATGCCTTCAGTTGTGAGAATATTTGCATTCCGCCATAGAAAGTTACGGCCTAATATACCATCGAAAGGAACAGAGCTGTTAGCGTTACAGGTATTAAACTCACATTTTAGACCTTCCCCTATAAGAAAAATTCCTATGCAAGAACCAAGCGTTGTGTCATTACCACCATATAATCCTGAGAGGTGAAGTATTTTTTGAGAATTTATGGCAGTATTGCTGCTCAAGCTGTCTTTTTTTAAAATACTTACTTCAGCTCCCGTATCGACCAAAAGTTTAACGGTGCCTGTTTTTGAAATATTTAATGGTAGTTCGATTACTGCTTCATTCTTAGTTTTTGCATTATTTTGCAAGGGAATGGTAGTAAAGGTGGGAGTATTAGGAATAAGTTGATTTTTCTTAAATTTATTGCACCCATCTGTAGAAGGGTTAGCCATAGGGCGCAGTAGGCTAGCTTCCTTTAATTTCCCGAATGATTGTGGTTTATTTGGTTCTGCTTTTTTTCCCAAGATTTTTTTGCTCGACACTCTGTTATAGTATGATAGAGCCTTTCACACCAATCACATTTTACTGGTGTGGGGTTTGCATTTACCTGAGTTTTCCTTTCTTTTGTTACTGAGCAGTTTTGGAAAATATGACCATAGCTTCGACAAATTGTACAGTATGGGGTGCGTCGTCGATTGAGGGTGATACGCAGAAGTGTTGAGTTTTTGAATTTTCAGGAATTTACATAAACGCTTAAATAAGTCACTCATAAAATTAGAGCCTTGATCAGTTACTAATTTCTTCGGTATTCTATAGCGTGTTATTATCTCTTCATAAAACGTTTTCGCCGAAGTGGCCGCTTCTCCATCGGGTATAGCGTAGCAATCAATAAACCTTGTTAGGTCATCCTCAAATGTAAGTATGTACTTATTTCCTTGGTTTGTCACAGGAAGTGGACCTACTATATCGAGATACACTTTGTCGAAAGGCCTTTTTGCTGTATCCGGCATTACCATTGGCATTCGAATTTGCTTACTATGTTTGTTTTTCTGACATTTAGGACAGGATTTAATGAATTTGACTACATCTTTCAACATATTCTTCCACCTGTATTGTCGTCGAATGCAATGATATGTCCGTGCAATGCCTTGGTGACCCCCCAATGGGTTCATATGAAATGCTTTTAATATTTCGTTGATATCTTTTTCATCAGTAATAATCTGATACTGAGTAGCGTTTTCTCCTGAAATAGATAAATCATCTAGATATTCTGTTCCCAAGCTTAAAACCGAGTCTTCTTCGCTTATCATTCCTTTTTGGTTTAGATTTTCGATGTCTTTCGATGTTTCTGGTTTCTTGTTTTGAGATCTGGTGGTGACTAGTATAGAATTTTCTTCCTGAGGTATGCGGCTTAAGGCGTCCGCGTTAGAGTTTTTTCGACCTGGCTTGTACTTGATTTCGTTGTCGAACTCCGAAAGTTTATGGTGAAATCGTATCAGTCTTGAAGTGGGGTCTTTTATATTGAATACTCCCAGCAGTGGCTGATGGTCAGTATAGAGCGAAAATTTTCTTCCAAGAAGGTAACATCGAAAATTTTTTACAGCCCAAACTATGGCTAACAACTCCTTTTCTATAGTTGAGTAGCGTCTCTCTGCATTATTGAGGGTGCGACTAGCGTACGCAATGGGACGATCACGACCTGGGAGGCCTTGAGATAGGACCGCACCTAATGCTTCGTTGCTAGGCATCAGTTGTAACATTAAAAGCTTTTGTAAAGTAAGGATAAGCCAAAAGAGGAGGTGTGGTTAATGCTTTTTTAATTTCTTGGAAGGCTACTTCACTTCTCGGTGACCAAGCGAATTTTTGTTTTGCGCGCAACATTTTTGTCAAAGGCTCTGCGATGTTAGAGAAATTTGCTATAAACTTTCTGTAGTAATTAGCTAAACCTGAAAAACTTTGCAGTTGTTTAATTGTTCTGGGTATAGGGAATTCTTGAACACATTTGATTTTGTCTGTATCAGGGTCACAACCATCTTGTGTACATTTGTGGCCTAAGTATACTACTTCTTTCCTAAGGAAGTGGCATTTATTAGGTTGAAGTCTTAAATTATATTCCCTGAGTCTATCAAATACTTCCTTTAGTTTTTTCATATGGCCTTCCAGGTTTTTTCCGTAGACGACTATATCATCTAGGTAAACAAAACACTTCAATCCCTGTAAGCCGGTTAGTACATGATTCATTGCGCGTTGGAGTGTCGCTGGAGCTGTTTTTAAACCGAAAGGCATGCGAAGGAATTCATAATGACCATATGACGTGCTAAAAGCAGTTTTTTCACGGTCGGAAGGGTCCATTAATATTTGATGGTAACCGCTCGCTAAATCCAAGGTTGAAAAATAACGGGAATTTCCTAGTTGGTCTAAAATATCGTCTATTCTTGGTAAAGGGAATGCATCTCCGATTGTTTGTTGATTAAGTTTTCGGAAATCTATAACGAGTCTCCAACGTTTTTTACCATCTGGGCCAGGTTTCGTTGGGACTACTAATAACGGTGAGTTCCATGGGCTGTTGCTTGGAATAATAATGTTATCTTTCATCATTTTGTCTATTTGTTTATTGATTTCGTTTTTATGAATGTCAGGTAAACGGTAAGGCCTTTGGTTTATTGGTGCTTGGTCGGATTTTACAGGAATAGTGTGACATGCGGCAGTGGAGTAAGGTAACGGGTCACCTTCTAAATAAAATAAAGCATTATACTCTTCACATAAATTTTTTATCGCTTCCAGCTCTTCGATATTATGCGTTAGATCAGTATTTATTTCCGTTGATAGTCTATCGAGACGATTTTTTGTGGAAACATTTAACTGGTTTATCTGTGCCTTCTCCAGTTTAAAAGTAGTGAAGTTTTGTAAAGGTTCGAACTTTGGTTCGAAATGTGGTAGTGCAATTTCCCTGTCATGCGTATTTATTACATTTAACCTAGTCTTTCCATTTTGTGGCTGTATTAACGTATTGGCTGTGAGAACGCCGGGTAAAACCTCTTGTGAGAAACAAAACATTTCACCATCACAGTTATCTGCTGGTATTTCTAATACCATTTCTGATCGCGGTGGAATCCGCGTCGCAGTGTCATAAAGAAAATCAGTGTTTATGTTTGTTTCTTTGCTTGAGGTTAAGGAATTGGAAATATTTGATTGTTTTCCTTTACTATGGTTGGTGTAGTGTGTGCTAGTAATTATTGCATTAGGATCAGATGATAGTGAATATTTTGCATTAGGTTTATGCTTATGATCTAATGTTTTCGCTACTGTTTTATTTAAAAAAGGGATTTTTAGGTCGATTGGGTTGCTATCGTTGTACGGGAAGTGTAAAATGCCTTCAGTTGTGAGAATATTTGCATTCCGCCATAGAAAGTTACGGCCTAATATACCATCGAAAGGAACAGAGCTGTTAGCGTTACAGATATTAAACTCATATTTGAGACCTTCCCCTATAAGAAAAATTCCTATGCAAGAACCAAGCGTTGTGTCATTACTACCATATAATCCTGAGAGGTGAAGTATTTTTTGAGAATTTATGGCAGTATTGCTGCTCAAGCTGTCTTTTTTTAAAATACTTACTTCAGCTCCCGTATCGACCAAAAGTTTAACGGTGCCTGTTTTTGAAATATTTAATGGTAGTTCGATTACTGCTTCATTCTTAGTTTTTGCATTATTTTGCAAGGGAATGGTAGTAAAGGTGGGAGTATTAGGAATAAGTTGATTTTTCTTAGATTTATTGCACCCATCTGTAGAAGGGTTAGCCATAGGGCGCAGTAGGCTAGCCCCCTTTAGTTTCCCGAATGATTGTGGTTTATTTGGTTCTGCTTTTTTTCCTAAGATTTTTTTGCTCGACACTCTGTTATAGTATGATAGAGCCTTTCACACCAATCACATTTTACTGGTGTGGGGTTTGCATTTACCTGAGTTTTCCTTTCTTTTGTTACTGAGCAGTTTTGGAAAATATGACCATAGCTTCGACAAATTGTACAGTATGGGGTGAGTCGTCGGGTCCGGCACTCTGGATAAGTGTGGCCGTCTTTCTCACAGAAACTACATTTCTTGATGTAACTTCTTCTATTGATACGGGGTGCTGACGTTTGGATGATGTGAGCTCCTGGAAAAACACGTGCGTTTTCTTGAGGGGTAGACAGATTTCTCTTAACGTCCATAATTCTTATATCATTGTGTGATTCTGGTCGTGCAGGGGTGAGTGTGGAAGGATAAGATGAACACTGACTTTTTGAAGGTATAAGTTTCTCTTGGACATTGTGACTGGGCGCAGTATCACGCAAGAGATCTTTAAGTTGTCTGATTTCTATTTCGCTCAATGTATTTGGGGAGGAAATAGGAGAAGTCTGCCAACTAAAACCAATTTGTCGACTCTGAACTTGTCGATCTTCAGTCTTTTCAATTCTTTGGGCAATTTTGATTAGCTCCTCAAGACGTTTATCCGCATTACCTAGCAAGTTTTGTCTTATTATGGGGCTGAGGATGCCTGTCTTAAAAACATAACACGCTTCCTCCTCAATTTCACCTATTAATGCCTGATTATTTTCGGGATACTTGTTATTAATAGCTCTTTTGCATTCCACCAAAAGCATACTCAGTTTAGTTCCGAACGCATTAACAGTTTCTCCCGGCAATTGTATACACCGTCGTATGTCGCTTATTATATCATTAATGGACTTTTCTGGGGTGAATGAATTTAATAAAAGCGACTCAAATTCGGTGATTTTTTTTATTTGTAGGTGTTTTACTAAGTCGTAGGCTTCCCCTCTCAACTTAGTTTTCAATAACGGTATCAGAATGCCTTTCTCCTCATCTGTAGGTAAAGCATCATGTACCTGCTTACAGCAATCTAAAAATATTTGCAGATCATTTGCGAGATTATTTCGTCTGTCACCGTGAAAAATGGGGACGACGTTATTGACGAGTTTACTTATTCGCTCCAGTGCTATCATTGTACTTTTATCAGAATTTCTTGAACCGGGGTGTGCGAATATTGTTGCTTGTTTGACTATGCCACTTACGGAAGTTTTTTCTATGGGATATGAGTTAATACGACCGCGCTTGTAAACGACACCACTTCTTAACTTGCAATCGCTAAATCTAGTTTGGGTTGTTTGTTTTGAAACTTGATCGCACGAATTTGGAATTGAGCTTGTTGCTTCTTGAAAGACTGCAATTTCTGAAGCAGAGATTTCAACACTTTCTCTTGTAAGTTCAGGGGAACTTAAATTATCTAAAGAAAGTGAATCTATTCTTCCACAAAGATGCTCGTATTCTTTAGTGCGAGTAATATGCTCTAGGGGCAATTGGGGGAGACTTGATCGTCGAGTGCGGCTACCAGGAGTTCGGGCTAGATCTGGGAAAAAATAAGCAAAAGACATTTATGTGTGATCTACAGAACCGTGGGTATCTTGTTTTTTCATATTACGAAATGTAAAAAAAAAAAACCTAAGTAGAATTTTTTTTTTTTTTTAACTGTTCTTTGTTTTTACACGATAATTATTGTCTGCTCATATTACGAATTAAGTAAGTTGAGTTTTCCTAACACATTTTTTTTTCACGATAATTACAGAGAGATTCGATTTTATTCAAGCCCTTACGTACATATATATACATATATAGCTAATTTGTGTTTTTTTTTTTTTTTTTTTTTTTTTTTTTTTTTTTTTTTTTTTTTTGTATACCTTGTTCTGTGTTATCAATTAAGTACCTACATATATACCTACGAAGTTAACAAAATCTGATTTTTGTTTTAGTGTTTAAAATATTATGTGAATGATATAATCGGTACGTATATGTATGTATGTATATATTTACAAAATTGGCCAGACGATGGTTAGATCTGGTGTCTTGTTTCTCCACTTTTTTCCACTTTCACGTGCTTTGTTATTGCTGTTGTAGTTTTTTTTTTTTTTTTTTATATTTATATATATATAAGTTGCACTGTATTGTTTTGTTTTGTTTTTTCTTTCTCTTTTTTTTTTATTTTCTTTTTAAGTTCACTTGGTAAATACACATTTATAAAATATTAATTTTTTCACTTTCCCATCCTACCGGCTGCGCCAATTTGTAGAGGTAGCTCTGTTTCTTTTAGGATGGGAAGGTTTTTAGAAAAAACAACCGAAAAGGTTTTAATTTTAAATAAGTGTATTTATCAATTTATCATATATCCATTTATCAGCCGACTTTGTTCACTTATTTTATTCTAGTCACTCAACTTTTTCACTTATTTGATTTATTCATTGATAATTTCAATAACTTTATTCACTTATTATATGTATCTATTCCCGTTACACACTTTACGATCTGAAATTAATTGCTGCCCGTTTTATCACTTGCGCGATGTACCTTTCTTGGTCCGTCTTCGATCGCCCGTCTTCAATCACTCGCTCCCAGTTCTTTCCAAAACCTTTCTTCATGCTTTCGCACTGACCTACTTTCATTTGTTGCTTCATATTGTAGGATCAGCGGAATTAGCGTATTTTATAAATTTAAAGTTGATCAGCTATTGCGAAAGTAAATAATCGATGCCTTATAGGTCGATACCCTAAAGAATTCAATTGTCTCGCAATTACTTTTCTGGGTTATATATTTTGCAATAACTGATCAGCACTTAACGGTAACCACTTTTACATTACAGATGAACGCCCTCATATCTGTATAAGCATTTTGGGTGCGGAAGTAGAGGCTCTTTTGGATAGCGGTGCGTCCATTAGCATAGTAGGAAGTAAAGGAATAGAGTGGTTAGAAAACCTTAACCTGAAGGCAGTCAGAGAAAACTGTAATCCAATTTATACGGCCGGTGCGACACGACATGAGAAGGCAAGGGTATTTTATGTGCCAGTGAGATTCAAGGGCAGGGTAAGAATTTTGAAATTAATGGCAGTGTCAACAATTAATAAGGGTGTTATTTTGGGTGTCGCTTTTTGGAAAAGCTTCCAAATATCTGTGCAGAATCGGCTCAGAAGATGGGAATTTAATGAAATAATGGTATCAGGAGATTGCGGATTGAAATGTGCGAAAACTTTATCTGTCGAGCAAGCACTGAAGTTAAATAATTGCATGAATCGTTTTAAAAACTTAAGCGATGGAAAGTTAAGAAGAACTCATTTGTTGAAGCACAACATAGACACGGGGAATGCGGAGCCAATTGTACAGAGAGGCTACCAGGTATCTCCAGCCGTACAAGAAAGTTACGTCAGAGAAATACAACGTATGTTGAATCTGGAGGTGATAGAACCGTCGTTCAGTCCTTGGTGTTCACCTGTGGTGCTGGTCAAAAAGGCAAATGGAGCCGACAGGTTGTGCATAGACAGCCGCAAGCTCAACAAGGTCACAAAGCGGTCAGCGTATTCTTTACCACGTATACATGGAGTTCTAGCTCGATTAAACCGAACACGCTATCTCACTACGATTGATCTTAAAGATGCTTTCTGGTAGATACCGTTGACCAACGAGTCTAAAGAAAAGACTGCCTTCTGCATACCAGGTGTTGGACAGTATCACTTTAAGGTGATGCCCTTTGGCTTGTGTAATAGTGCAGCGAGCTTACAACAGCTGATGGATAGACTGTTTGGCTATTCAGATGCCGTGTTTCCATACCTTGATGATATCATAGTGGCCACAGAAACTTTCGATGAGCATGTAAAAGTATTAGATTGGGTGGCGAGTAAGTTGGAAGAAGCTAAGTTGTCAGTAAATTTTGATAAGTGTCAGTTTGCGCGGACGTCGTTAAAATATTTGGGCTTTGTAGTGGACGGCAAGGGACTAAGAACCGATCCGGCTAAGGTCGACGTGATGCTCAATTTTCCCAAACCTAGGAATTGCACAGAGATTAAACGGTTCATTGGGTTAGCATCGTGGTACAGGCGCTTTGTACCTAATTTTGCCATAATTGTGGCGGCCCTACACGATCTTATAAAGGGAAAGCAGAAGCGAAAGATTTTATCATGGACCCCGGAAGCCGATGAAGCATTCATTAAGTTAAAATCCAAGCTGGTGGAATCTCCAGTATTGACCAATCCCCACTTTTGTAAACCATTCTTTGTGCAATGTGACGCATCTAATCACGCTATTGGTGAGGTGTTGGTACAGAAAACGGAAGCTGGAGAAGAACGTCCGATTGCATATACCAGCCGTAAGTTGAGAGGCGCAGAGATAAACTACACCACCACAGAGAAGGAATGTCTGAGCATAGTGTTTGCAGTGGAAAAATTCCGGGGATATATAGAAGGCTACAAGTTTTATGTAATAACAGATCACTTCGCCCTAACGTGGCTATTTCGACAACAAGATCTATCTGGGAGGCTAGCGAGATGGGTGATGAAGTTACAATCTTATGAGTTCGAAGTTAATTATGTTAAAGGCAAAGAGAATGTGGTTCCCGATGCTCTCTCAAGGATACCAGAACTTAGCTTGTTAGATTGTGTTCCGGTCGAAAGTGACAAATGGTATAAGGAAATGTTACAGCTGGTTAGAGATAACCCTAAACGAATGAGCAGATTGAAAATCATTGACGAGGAGTTATTTATAGAAGGTATAAAAGAGAATAGCTTTACTGAAATCCGTTGGAAAAGAGTCGTGCCAGAGTCCTGTCGAGGGTCAGTTTTAAAGGAGTGTCATGATGCTCCTCAGGCGGGACATTGGGGTATATACAAAACGAAGCAGAGAGTGGGGTCGCGATACTATTGGCCTGGGATATCGAGGGACGTAGTAAAATATGTGAAATCCTGCGAGGTGTGTCTAGCTTCCAAGAGTCCAAATCATAAGGTGTATGGTCCAATGGGAAAATTTCGCAGCGCAGTGAGACCTTGGCAGATCATAGCTTTGGATTTAATGGGTCCATTCCCAAGATCAGTTAAAGGAAACGCCTACCTACTGGTCATATGTGACTGGTTCACGAAATATGTGTGCATATTTCCCTTACGCATTGCTACAGCCAAGAAAGTGCTTCAAATTTTAGAAAAAAGGATTTTCCTGGAGTTCGGCGTACCCGAGGTGGTAATTTCAGATAATGGTAAGCAGTTTGACTGCAACCTGTTCAAGAAATTACTACGGGAATACAATATTTCCAAGTTTTGGTTGAATTGCAGGTACCATCCTCAAAGCAATTTTACCGAACGGTGGAACAAAGTCATTGGTGCGGCATTAAGATCTTATATTATTGACAATCATAAGCTGTGGGATCAGCATATTGCAAAAATCGCCGTGGCCTTGAGAACTGCCGTCAATGAGGTTACAGGGTTCAGCCCGTTTTATCTTAACTTTGGAAGGGAATATTTAGGTTTTGGTTCGGATCACAAACTATGTAATGAAATAAATGAGGCGAATGCGCTTGATGTGCAGAGTCAACATCTTGACGGTCTTTGGAATCTTTATAACAATATTTATAGACGTATTGAAAGGTCATACGACCGAAACAAAAAGTATTTTAATAAAAGAACCCAATTCAAGGCGTTCTCTGTTGGCGAGGTAGTGTTTAAAAGGAATGTTGTTTTGTCGGACGCTAGTAAGCATTTCGCCGCGAAGTTAGCTCCGAAATTTACGAAATGCATTGTAAGCGACAAAAGGTCGAATGTGGTATATAGGCTCAGCGACACAAGAGGTTCAGATCTAGGATGGTGGCACGTGCGAGACCTGAAACATGGAATATCAGCGTAAAAGAAGGTAGTCACTTCGTTTAGTATAAAGTAGGCTTGCAACACGTCGGAGACTGAGTGTAAAAGAATCGTTCATAGGAAGGGCAGAAGAAACAAACAGCGAGCCAAGCGAGATGAAGCGTAACATTACGACTTGTGCACCAAGGCAGTTATGGGTCGCGAAGGAGAACTGGATGTACACCTGGTATGAAAGTTATTTTATTCTTTCAGCCGGAAGAAGGCTGGGGAAGAGGTCTTATTGGTAGAAAGCTGCAGATGTTTCTGGGAGTATGCTACTAGACACCGAACGTTAAGCCGGGTAACGGAAGCTGAGAAGTACAATGACGGGAACCAGAGACAGAGTTGTAGGAATAAGTGATGACAGGTTTAGCCCTATACGTGCTCACCAAGTCACAATTATCTAGAGCGTTTTAAAACAAAGGTGATGACCAGTTTAGCACTATATGTGCTCACTAGGGCATGATTAAGGACAAGTAGTGAAACTTAGAAAGATGACATATTCAGCACAATATGTGCTCATGTCTTAATGAGGTGGTCCGAGCTCCACTTGATGGGGCAGTCGAAAGTTTCATAATGTGGTATGAAACTTTATCGAGGTAAGGGGGATTGTAACAAACCTTGTCGTTACAAGGGAGTGCCCCTCATTGTTAGGCTTCATAGCAGTCCGCAGGGAGGCTTACTCTACAGTTCCTTATATCTCGAAGCATATCTTCTAGAACCTCAGAGTTCAGGTGGAAGGTAGGTGCGACAAAGTGTCGTTCTCAGTTGCGTACTCGTCGAGAGTAATAAGGTCCCGAAGAAGCCTCCGAATTTCTAATATCTGCGTTTAAGAACCACAAATGTGATGCAAGCGATGCTAATGATTCAGGTTTACGCAAGTTCTGATATCCTCAGTGAGCACAGCTATTATGCCAGGTTATTTAGAGTTCTACCATTCGTTCAGTTTCCACAGTAATAAGGCCTCCTCATTCTAACCAGAAGAATAGTTGGAAGCATACAAATGTATCCAAACAATAGTCTTCAAGATATCATCTAGTCAACATGGTCTTCCAGATTCTAATCGGAACAGTACCTGCGGTGGCCATGAAAGCAACCTACTCCACAGAGCCCGGAAGAGCATAATTAAGATGTTCGATTAGTAGTAATCCAGAGTAAGCAGTGTCTGCAACTTTAGCGCAGGCAACAGACTCTCTAGGTGCAAGATGTAGCACAGTGATTCAAAGATGCGTCTCCCTGCAATAAATATCCTCATAAGTAGATATTCTTTGAAACAAAACAATACTCGGGCTTGTAATAACTGCTCGATTGCAACGCCGAACGTCGTGAACCTTTTACAAGTGTTGATCTCAAACGAATACTTTCACAGGATTCTTTATCTACAATTCCAAAATTTGGAGATAATCGGTACTCCGAGAATTCTCTGCAAGAATCAAGTGTAGTTTAGTTTAATTAAGGTAAAGAATTAATTGTTAAAAATGTGAGCGGCTCAATGATACTCGAAGTCAGCTGATCGCATTTAAACTCCTCGAGTCCAAGAATTTCAGCTGTTAAGCTCCCCTTCTATTCATAATGGCAATGATAAGCCTAATCGTTTGCAGTTTTGTACCTTTTTTTTGGAAATAAATCCTTAAGTTCCCTTCAGGTTCTAAAGCAGCGATTATGGCCTGAGGATTGAAACAAGTACCAGTATTACAAGTCTTTCCAGTTCGTTTAACCTAGGCTGGCATCGGTGATAGTAGATTAAAATGGGTTGTCACTCAGCTAGGAATTCAAAAACATATTGCCAACTAAAATCAAAATCGATGGAAATTACGTAAATTAGATTTGAATAACGGTGACGAGCATGGTTCACACCAACAGGAGGATCTAAGAAGCGGATAATTTAGACTCTCCGAAAGGTCCTCATGCTCACATAAACACATGCGACGAGATCTGGTTAACATCCAGTTAAACTGTAAATAAAACCAAAATTCTGTAAACGCTAAAAAGATTGTGCATTAATTTAATCCGAATGTTTTGCTTGTGACACCCTGCGGTCTCTAATAATTAAACTCACAATAAATGAACGAATATGCCTACAAATCGTAAAGCGGGATGCATAGAAACGACAAATAAATAGACTTCAGAATATTATTTTTAACAATGAAAGGAATAAGCACAAAAGTAAACTTAACCGAGGCAGTGACGAACGTAAATATCCTCATTTGTCATTGCGAATTGTCAAATTCGATAGCACCTTAGAATATAGAGACAACAGGAAGTGTTGATACCTGTTAAATTCGTGTGCATGAGCGTGGATATTTTCAGGGTCCCGTGAAGTAGGTCAGCAGTATATTGAAGAAAGAGACAAATGTATTTCCACCGAGATTTGTTTACATTTATGACAGCTGAGAAACTCTCAGGGTATATAGGTGTAGTGACAGTGAATAAGAACATTTTCGATGGGAGCAAACGTAATATTTTCAACCATATATCTTGTTGCCCCGCTCTCTATATTGATTCTACTACACGGCTGTACTGAGCATTCACTACAGCGGCAACAGATACTCACACAACCAGAATTTGACTACATCAAATTTGGCTTATCACACTTCCTGTACTCTCTATATTCTAAGGATAGCACTCATGTGCGGGTTAAATTAGAATAGATTTAAGTTTTTCCGATGTAATAGAAGTTCGTACCAACGTGAAGATATATATGGTTACAGTGTTAAGTATGTAAATTGTATACGAAAAAATGAGATGAAATTGTTCTTATTAAGTTAATGATAAAAGCACTGCTTGTTATGGTCGTAGCGTATGGCATATCGCAATATGCTACATTAAGAGTACTGCAGCATGTACGCCGGCCTGAGAGGAAACCCACCAACGAACGCACCCAAATCAACAGGAAGAGCGTTTCCTTTTACTTTTCAGTTTTTGACAAGGGAATAAAAAGAGCTTGCTTCCTGTCACATTTTTGTCGAGAATGTTCATTCGTGATCAAGGAATAGAGAAGCAACAGTCTTCACGAGAAAGAAAAAGGGTGTTAGTTCGTTCGTTTGCAAGAAAAATCTACGTCCGGGATTTAACGTAAGAAATCACAATATTCAATTTTTATTTGAGCTTACGCGCCCGCGCACTCATCGTAGTGGATAGTCCGCAACAAATTTTGTTCGTACCACGGGGTGACGTGACGACCATCTTGGTGGTGATTTCAATTGTGGAATTTGGCAAACGAATTCTGGAATAATCAGCGCTCAGAGGAGCCCTTCCATCTTCAGCCTGACGAAGAACTTTCAGCGTGCTCGTGCACGAGCTTGTACAGGTAACATTTCCATTATCAAAACTCTGAAATTGGTCAAATAGCACGAGCTTGTACAATTCTAGAAAAGCGCGTCCATTTCTGAGGTGAGAGCCTAATCCATCTGTCTATTGAGAGAATTGGCAAGAAAAGAAAGGAGAAAAAGAAAAAAAAACAAAAAACAAAAAAGGGGACAAAACAACGCAGCCCGATTTGAAGGACAAGGGAAATAGGTTGGTACAGAAATTTTATGACTTATAGTCCAGAACCATGAAGAATTGAGGATGGTGTGATGAGACGAGGAAAGTCTGCACACAAAGTGGCACCACCGGCAGAGGAGGTTACAGTACATAATAATAAATTTCTCCCGGACGAAGGGACAGTGTATTCCCAAAACCGGCCACAATACGTGGTGTTGATGGAGCCGAAATTCAGGCGTGTGTACGAAAACGTATATGTGTGCTGTCATTCCTTCCTGACTACAATTCACGCGGCATTGTTAGCCTAGGGTCAGTAGTTATTACAATTTTCATATATTTAAACTTAAGAGCATTACATTTAACTGTAGGTTTTTATAGATCATAATTTCTAGAGTTAAGTTACTTAGATGATTACAAACAGCGCGCATTGCGTGGTGAGAAATTAAGATATTTTTTTTAGATTCAAAATTCGAAAAACATTTTTTTTTGACAGCTCTAATCTAGTGAGCTAAAGGGTGTTGCGACAGTACTGTAGGAGTACCTTAATCATTAGATTAAATGTATTTGTGCATTTAAGGAATCACATTTGCGGAAAATGTAGTTCCAGTGCTTAGTCTGATAGTCCGTTTTCTCTTCATAAAGTTGTCCTTACGGTTAAAGTCAAAACAAAAAATTTATTAATACTCCTCATGGCTACACCAAGCACAACGTTGTAGTAAATCGAACCTTAGATTTTTTTTCCTATAACCTATCCTCTTTGTTATATAATCTAGGGATGGCGTACGTATCCAGTCTACTAACCATATTAGACTCGCCTTAGACTGCAACTATTAAAAGAGATAACAAAAAGAAAAAAAAAAAAGGAAAAGAAAGGAAACCGGCACTAGTGAAATGGAATAAGCTTAATTTGTGACCATAGTGCTACGCGAATGTTAAATATTGTTATTTAATGCAATTCAACTCAAATCAGTTATTCACGGCACCCCATAGCTCTATAGTTTTTCTAGCATAAGTATAGTCAGATAGGCATCCCGTGCACGCATGGGATGAACCTGGACTTTTTCTATGCATATGTATTCTATTTTAGTTTTTGCAATCCGTTTTTTGTTTTTTTTTTGCTATTTCGCCTCATATTTTCTAATGCGCGAATTTCGTCATCTGACCAAAGGATTAAACATTACCTGAAACCAGGCAGGCAATGGGGGATACGATCGTATGGCCATTGAATGAATTTTTTTTTTTTGTAGTTCTAATCAGATGAACTTGCACATGCCTAGATATATATCCATCTCATATTACGATTATCATCAACATTATTATTAGATCTTTGAATGAATTTTTTCGTGGTTCTAATCAGATGAACTTGCACATGCCTAGATATATATCCATCTCGTATTACGATTATCATCAACATTATTATTAGATCTTTGAATGAATTTTTTTGGTAGTTCTAATCAGATGAACTTGCATGTGCCTAGATAGGTATACACATCATTCATGTTACGATTATTACTAGTATTAATACTAGATCTTTTATTCATGTAGTTACTGTGGATAGCTGGCGTAGAATAGAGTACGTGCAGGGAGATTTTCAGTGCAGAACTGTGTACTGTAAGAGACATTGAAGACAGTAAATTATTATAACGTAATCATGAATTGAAAGATTTTTTTTCCTTTCACATCCTGGAGCCCTCTCCTCTAGCATAAGGGTCGTCTAGGTCCGCTCTCGTCTCTCTTAACAGGTCAGCCAAGGGACTTTGGAAAATAGTGCCACCCAAGGTCAATTGGGAGGATGGGGCTGGCAAAGGAAGGTAATAACACCTGCGCCTTCCACCCAAACTACAGGTAAGTATCGTAAGGGTCCCTTCAGGACCGAGTATGTGCTGGGTTGTTTGTTGAAGGCACGAAATTTTTTTTTGATTATGGGCGATGACAAGCGGCAGGTTATTTCGGGAACTCCCCCACACTCTCCGCCACCCTTAGCCGAGGTGCTAGCGTGCCGCCCTGTGCTATCGCTGTCATCGAGTGATCTGTCAGCTCATGCTGGCAGTTCGGACTTCACGTCCAAGCCAATCACTCAACAAATTACCATAACATGCTAGTAGAATTTAGATGTCACCGTGAGAATGAAGTGTATTAGGGTTGAAGTGACGGTGAGCATAGAGAATTTGTATGTAAGCAATAATAGCATCTAGTGTAGTAGGGAGATCCCAGTGTGGGCACGACTTTAAGTATGAGCGCTTTCAAAACTAACCCGACGACATTCGAAGTTGGTTCCGAAAAGTGAAATGGTGGAGTTTCCGTAAGAAGTGAAGGAGTTTGAAGGGCAAAAAGGTGGCGCCGTAATTGTGGTGTAAGATTAGATTGCCAAGAAAGTATAGCAATAATTATTAGTGGAACGTGAAAATTAAAGTTGTTCCATTCTTCGTAAGAATTGGAAAAAGGTGAGGCTTTATCGAAATTCCAGTGAGCGGGATGCCAAGAAAAAGCTAGAAAGGCACCACAATAGAGAAAAGGAAAGTACAAGAATAAGGCAGATCAGAGTGCAAAGTATGTTTGAGCTGAAGAAGAAAATTGCGGAAACCAGAGAAGATTGAGACGAATGAACCTCACCTGAAATTAGAGGGATGCCGAGACAAAGTTAGAAGGGCACCACGGAAAAAAGTGTTGTGCAAGAGGAAAAAGAAGTTAATGTGAAAGCAGGTTCAAATTAAGAAGCCCTAGAGCCGTAAGGTTATAAGGACGGAAGTAAGGAGCCGAATTTATACAGTGTTACGAGAAAGCGTCACAAGTTGAACAACGGTCCAGGTGTAAAAATAGCGGGGCATTTTGTGAGCGTCACCACATGGGATCGGCATAACGGAGAATTAGCTGTACTTAGGTTTGGTATTTTAATTATATTTAATTTAAGGTTAAATAAGTAGTGCTTAACTGTAAAATTATATTGAATTTTATAAAGAATATATTATTGAACAAGCAATGATCAAGTTTTAAACCAGGTAGTCCTTCACGCTCAAATTTAATTTAAAAAACAAAGACAGAGTTACAAGTCTATCCACTAATTCATTGGATCATCCCAGTAAATGTGATCAATGTTTTCTTTAGGCAGACGCATTAGTCCCATGCCTTTATGCTGTATTATATAGTTTTATACTTAGCCGCTCTAGTACCTTTTATTTGTCCATCTTCAGCATAGTCGCGTTTATATGCATTGGTATCTCCACAGTATATATATTCGTATCTCTCAAAATAGATCCATAATTAGTTAAATCCTCTTTAGTATATAGACATTTTACAGGATCTTTCATAAATAACAGCTCACATAACCCCAAAGTTGTTTTATAGCTCTTCCCCTTGATAACAATATTTCCTACATCATCAACATCAAACGTTGAATTACCCATTCTCCACGCGTTGTCATCATAGTAAACTCCATAGGTTGGATCAATTTTAGGGCTATTATCAGTGAATAGCTTTAAATGGTTTGAAACTATGTATCCAGACGTATCGGGGAGGTGACAGGAGACCTTCCTGTCAATGTTCTTGAATGTTTAGGTTTTGCGAATTCTTCTTCTTCAGATGTTAAGGAATAATCTCCATAATTTATAGGTGTGCTACTAGCCTCCATTTTAACATATTTTCGTTTTGGAGGAGTAAAAGGCTCCACAACCTCATTGGCTTCTTCTTCTTCTTCTTCTTCTGCTTCTTCTTCTTTTACATCTTTTGTCTCAAACTTTACTATATCCGGCGGCTCGTATTTGACTGTTCTAACAAACTCTTTTAAGGTTTTGATCTTCTGCTTCAATTTTTCCCATCCTTAGGGCTTTTAATTTCCTTCGCACTACATCCCTAGTCTTGATAATTTCTTTTAATAGATTTACACTCATCTTCGTTATTAACTCAATAACAGCTTTCCAAACAGCTCTGATAACAGCTTAACAGCTTTCCAAACAGCTCTGATAACAGCTTAACAACTTTTAAACAGCTCTGATAACAGCTTAACAGCTTTCCAAACAGCTCTGATAACAGCTTAACAGCTTTTAAAACAGCTCTGATAACAGGTGAACAGCTTTTCAAACGGGTCTGATAATAAGTGAACAGCTTTAATCTACTCAGCAGGTCGACAGGATTCGGTGTGCTTTCGACTGAGTTACAACTTCGACTTATGAAGATCGCACATGCTTCACCCTTTTATAGTACAATGAAGGTATCAAATCCTTTACGGCAGCGCCCCTTGTTTAAGAAGCTATCCTTATCAATCATCAAGAAACCATATTCATCCTTCCAACACGCAGCACCGGCTCTTCGAAATTTATCAAACTTCATGTCTGTATTCACATGATCATTATAGGAAATATTTATTGGGATTCGCTGAAGATTACAAGAAAATTCTGATAAATTCCAAACATGAACTCATATTGATTCGGAGCAGGACAGATGTTAATGCCATTATATCACCCACAGATGAGGTGAAAATTAAGATTACCAAACTTCAATGGAGCATTCCACATGTTACAGTATCCGATGATGAAAAGCTGCAACTAAAGGGTTTTCCAATAAGAGGTGTAAAACAAATATCATTTTATGAGATAAATGATCGGACCTTTATTTCATTATAAAGAGGAAGGTATGCCATTAATAATGAAAATTACATCAGCCAAATAACCACCACGACCACGCCTACAGGACTATATCCTTTTCATGAAATTTTCCATAACCAAATCGCAAATTGGCTGCCCTATGTCCTCACGAATTCCATCTTTGAGGTCTTGAATCGACGCTGGGCTATTGGCGTAGACCTTCTCTTTCACGTGGCCCCAAAGGAACAAGTCGCAAGATCTCGGTGGCCAATTGTGATCACCGCTTCGAGAGATAACATGGTCCGGAAACTTTTCCCGTAAAAGATCAATGGTTTCGTTGCTTGTATGGCACGTAGCGCCGTCTTGTTCAAAGTAAACGTTGTCCAGATGAATACCATCCAATTCCGGCCACAAAAAAACCATTAATCATCTGTCGATAGCTGCAATCCATTCACCGTAACTGTTGCTCCGGCCTCATTTTCGAAAAAGTAAGGTCCAATGACCCCGCGGGACCATAAACCGCACCAAACAGTCACACGTTGAGGATAGAGAGGCTTTTCAACAATAACTCTTGGGTTTTCCGAGCCTCAGATGCGACAATTTTGCTTGTTGACGAAGCCATCGAGGTGGAAATGGGCCCATCACTCAAGATGAGTTTTCGATGGAATTCCGGATCATTTTCATGCATTTCAAGGACCCAATCAGCAAAGACTAGACGTTGTTGATGATCGGCCGGCTTGAGTTCTTGTGTTAACTGATCTTTATAAGCCTTAAGACCCAAATCTTTATGCAAAATACGGTGTAATGACGTTTGTGGAATGCCTAATTCCAAAGAACGACGAGGAATGGACAAACCTGGCTTTTCTTCAACACTTTCGGCTACAGCAGCAATATTCTCGGCTGTTCTTGAGCGACGTGCACGAGTTTTATTCTTCACATCACTAACTTGTCCCGATAGCTCGAATTTTTCTACCAATTTCTGTATTGCGGTCCGACAAGGTGCTTCACGACGACCCAAAAATGTTCGAGTTTTGCGAACCGTCTCTGCCACATTTTCACCATTTTTATAGTGAATTTTAATAATTTCAATGCATTTTTGAATCGTGTATCGTTCCATTTTTATTAATAGCGTAGTTTCTACTTGTCAAATGTCAAAAAATGACAGCTCCAAAAGTGACTAATTAAAATAACACCTCTTATTGGAAAACCCTGTATTTAAAATTATCGGGAGAGGTCGCCCGATACAAATACCATTCCGCAGCTGGGACATATATGAGTATCCAGTACAACGGGAATCCACGCATCAAACCTGGTCAGTTAAGCCTTCCACTCAACTGGAGAAACCCCGATTTATCATCTTAGCATTACAAACGGATCGAAGGAACGATAAAACCAAGGATGCAAGCAAGTTTGATCACTGCCAACTTACCGATGTTACAGTTCATTTGAACTCAGAATCAGATCCCTACGATGATTTGAATTTGAAATTTGATTTGAATAGATACGCATTGCTGTATGAGATGTATATAAAGTTTACACAATCATACTATGGTCATCAGTATCAACCGTTCCTCACATGGGAGAAGTTCAAAACCGATGCTCCGATTGCTGTGATTGATTGCTCACATCAAAATGAAACAATAAAAACTGGACCTGTTGGCATAAGGCTAGAATTCAAGACTTCTGAAAATATACCAGCTAATACAACAGCATATTGCCTGCTTCTACACGATCGAATAGTGGAATACAGTCCGCTGACAAGTGAAGTTAGAAAGTTAAATTAAGAAGATGGTTGTCATCGTAGACGTCCAAAGATTCAAAACAAATCTCAACGAATTCATCACTAAAGAACTGGCAATTTTATACAATGAAAACCAGATGCAGCACTTTATATTTCAACCACCGTTCAGATACAAAGAGTTGACTTCAGCAAAAAAGAGACAAGTAAAATGGCTTCAACACAATTTTCATGGATTCCGATGGGATGATGGCTACATACTGTATCACAAGCTAAACACTATAGTTGAACCACTGCTTCGAAACAAAACCATATATGTAAAGGGAGCTGAAAAAGTTCATTGGATGCAGAAGATAGTTGGAGAGGGTGAAATCATTATCAACGTCGGAGATGAATACAACTGTGGAAAATTAATAGATATTAACACAAATGCGCCATCTTGCCAAGTTCATATTGGACAATGTGCTATAAGAAATACTTTTATAATAAGAAATTTTATTGGAAATAAAAACAAATGTTTATAAAACATAAGACTTTTCAATACACATACCCCAGAACCCTCACTGACATCGTCTAGAATCTGTTCATGGTGATATTATGTTGTGAAATTCGAATAATGCTAATATCTACCACATCCCTGCTAAGAACACTTATTTAGGTGCAGCAAAACCACGATGACGTCATGCTGATATTTAGAACTCTCCCGCTAATAAAAGAAAACAGCAAAACCAAGCATGCTGGTAGTTCCGGCTAAGGCCACTAGGGTACCTTACTCAAGAAATGGCGTTTGCGCCCAAACAGATGTCGCTCATATCTCGAAAACCAAAGCCAGTAGAGGATTTCTGATGGAAATTTCGTTCCCCCTCTAACTCCCGCCCCTCTAACAGCTTCTAGAATCTATTGGCATGAACAAAACTATCCTAGGTAGCTTGAATTATTAATAATATTAACTATATCTGAAAAGGTAAAATCGCTAATATCTCGAAAACCAGAGGCCGTCGAGGATTTCTGATGAAAATTTCGTCCCCCATAATACCGCCACCCCAACCATCTAGAATCCATTGGCATGAACAAAAATTTCCTAGCGTTAACTTTAATTATTACTAATATTAGTTCAAAAACCAAAAGCCTACATTTAGGCGCTCAAGAAGAATCATTATGAAAATCCCGGTAGTACCGGTTAATCCCACTAGGGCGCAGTCGAGACTCAATGGTGCATCCAAGAGACAATGGTGCATCCACGACACAAACCAATACAGCCAAGACACAAACCTACATTAGTATGGACTCAAACCACCTAGAGACTGTGGCGAACTCCTGGACGCTTAAAAAAGTGGCCCAGAACATACATAGAACAACTACTGTAGCATGAAGGAATTGACACTGTATTACCCAATGATCCTCCATATGTGCTGAGATTTGACAACGAAATGTTTCAGAACGTCGTGAAACTGAATCACCGCACCAAAAGTGTTGCCCACTGTGATATTAGTGCGCTTATTAATGTCCTGCAGGCTGTAAGATTTTTAATTTATTTCTACCTATATACATATGACAATTTTATCACAAACTCAAGCCTAATAAATTTTAATTATGTAATAATTTTCAAATAGGATATAGAAACTAGGCAATTCTTAGAGCATTTTCTCCGAAAAAAAGGAAAATACATTTTTTTGTAATCCATTTGGTTCCCTTCTTGCTAGTAAAGCATCGCATAATCATACACACAGTAGAACATTTTAATTTAACATTTTAAGTATAAAAAGGGAGAAATATTACAGAAACTATTAAGGAAATCATGGAATAATTAATTAAATACCGATTTTATTGATATCATTGGCTATATTCATATTCGGAAAGTGTTTAATGCAATGGATCAATCATGTTAAAGGTTGGGTTCATGTTAATTTTTAATAGTGGAGAGCATAAATTTTGACGAAAGTGTTTAGTTAAGAGATAGTTTTGTTTTAAAATGTTTGGAATTTTAACCAAGTTTATAGTTTTGAAGAGGCAACATTTAAATTCTAGGAGGAATTAGGAGCATTCCACTATTAACTGAAGTGGATACTGGTAGATTCATCGCTTAATAAAAAGTTACCATACGAGAAAGCCAAAAAGAAAAATATCCAAACAATTCTTGATGAAACATTAAAGTTATGACTGGGCGATATATCGATATATCAGTAGTTCTATAAAATAGATAGGCGGCTTAGTACGTTTCACTCGTGTTTTAGCGAGCTTTTTATTAAAATATGACTTATTTTAATTTACATCATACTATTATGTCAAACGTAGGGTGCTTAAAGAAATAACTCAGCGATTATAGGTAGGGTGTATACAAATCACTTTCTCTTACCAAATGATTTAGTTGGTATGTCTCCGCCTTATGGCCGGTTTCACAGTTGAGTTTAAACCATCCTCCAAGTTTAAACGTAGTTTAAACCAAATCGGGTTTCACAGTGCATTCTTTTAGTAACGTTGGTGGTACTGATTAAATTGTGATCTAAATTAATTATCGCCCCATTGTGAAGCAATTTTTCTATCAATCAATCTGTCAATCGGAAAAAGTAAATATCAGAAAGTAAAAAATAAAAAATATGTAGTTATATTTGCTAATTTTAAATATGCCAACAATCAAAAAGGATGCAAATTTTAGCATAAGTGAAGTTGAGCTAATGCCTTCCCTAGTGCATAAAGAAAGATATATAATAGAGCGCAAGATAGATAAAGAGACAAAGTTCTTTACTTAAACGGAACCTAGCATAAAAATCAACGTCGTCCCTCTCATTAAAATGATTTGGCCGATTTCTAATTACTGTCAGTTGTCGACAGAGTTGAAAATTTAACTCAAAAAATCTTCTTCATCGCTAGAAATGTCTAAATCTAAATCCATGATAAAATTATTTTCTGGATACAAACAAACAATGCTACTGTCAAAATAAAATGCAACACTTTTCAAATACTTTTATCTTGAGTTTAAACCGAAGAATGGCAAGGTTTAAACTCTACTTTAAACCGAGGTTTAAACCAAACTGTGAGACTCATTCGTCGAGTTTAAACTAAATATTTGGTTTAAACTCAGACTGTGAAACTGGCCATTAGGGATTTTTTCTTTTTTTAATTTCCTTATTTCAAATATACTTTTAAGATTTTCTTTCATTATTAGAATATACATTCAATTCATAATAATTTCATTAGAATTAACTTTAATTTAACATTTAGTTGTCTAGAATGAATCCATGATTATGTGGTGGTCCGAGCTCCACTTGATGGGCAGTCGAAAGTTTCATAATGTGGTATGAAACTTTATCGAAGTAAGGGGGGATTGTAACAAACCTTGTCGTTACAAGGGAGTGCCCCTCATTGTTAGGCTTCATAGCAGTCCGCAGGGAGGCTTACTCTACAGTTCCTTATATCTCGAAGCATATCTTCTAGAACCTCAGAGTTCAGGTGGAAGGTAGGTGCGACAAAGTGTCGTTCTCAGTTGCGTACTCGTCGGGAGTAATAAGGTCCCGAAGAAGCCTCCGAATTTCTAATATCTGCATTTAAGAACCACAAATGTGATGCAAGCGATGCTAATGATTCAGGTTTACGCAAGTTCTGATATCCTCAGTGAGCACAGCTATTATGCCAGGTTATTTAGAGTTCTACCATTCGTTCAGTTTCCACAGTAATAAGGCCTCCTCATTCTAACCAGAAGAATAGTTGGAAGCATACGAATGTATCCAAACAATAGTCTTCAAGATATCATCTAGTCAACATGGTCTTCCAGATTCTAATCGGAACAGTACCTGCGGTGGCCATGAAAGCAACCTACTCCACAGAGCCCGGAAGAGCATAATTAAGATGTTCGATTAGTAGTAATCCAGAGTAAGCAGTGTCTGCAACTTTAGCGCAGGCAACAGGCTCTCTAGGTGCAAGATGTAGCACAGTGATTCAAACATGCGTCTCCCTGCAATAAATATCCTCATAAGTAGGTATTCTTTGAAACAAAACAATACTCGGGCTTGTAATAACTGCTCGATTGCAACGCCGAACGTCGTGAACCTTTTACAAGTGTTGATCTCAAACGAATACTTTCACAGGATTCTTTATCTACAATTCCAAAATTTGGAGATAATCGGTACTCCGAGAATTCTCTGCAAGAATCAAGTGTAGTTTAGTTTAATTAAGGTAAAGAATTAATTGTTAAAAATGTGAGCGGCTCAATGATACTCGAAGTCAGCTGATCGCATTTAAACTCCTCGAGTCCAAGAATTTCAGCTGTTAAGCTCCCCTTCTATTCATAATGGCAATGATAAGCCTAATCGTTTGCAGTTTTGTACCTTTTTTTTGGAAATAAATCCTTAAGTTCCCTTCGGGTTCTAAAGCAGCGATTATGGCCTGAGGATTGAAACAAGTACCAGTATTACAAGTCTTTCCAGTTCGTTTAACCTAGGCTGGCATCGGTGATAGTAGATTAAAATGGGTTGTCACTCAGCTAGGAATTCAAAAACATATTGCCAACTAAAATCAAAATCGATGGAAATTAAGTAAATTAGATTTGAATAACGGTGACGAGCATGGTTCACACCAACAGGAGGATCTAAGAAGCGGATAATTTAGACTCTCCAAAAGGTCCTCATGCTCACATAAACACATGCGACGAGATCTGGTTAACATCCAGTTAAACTGTAAATAAAACCAAAATTCTGTAAACGCTAAAAAGATTGTGCATTAATTTAATCCGAATGTTTTGCTTGTGACACCCTGCGGTCTCTAATAATTAAACTCACAATAAATGAACGAATATGCCTACAAATCGTAAAGCGGGATGCATAGAAACGACAAATAAATAGACTTCAGAATATTATTTTTAACAATGAAAGGAATAAGCACAAAAGTAAACTTAACCGAGGCAGTGACGAACGTTGTCATTGCGAATTGTCAAATTCGATAGCACCTTAGAATATAGAGACAACAGGAAGTGTTGATACCTGTAAAATTCGTGTGCATGAGCGTGGATATTTTCAGGGTCCCGTGAAGTAGGTCAGCAGTATATTGAAGAAAGAGACAAATGTATTTCCACCGAGATTTGTTTACATTTATGACAGCTGAGAAACTCTCAGGGTATATAGGTGTAGTGACAGTGAATAAGAACATTTTCGATGGGAGCAAACGTAATATTTTCAACCATATATCTTGTTGCCCCGCTCTCTATATTGATTCTACTACACGGCTGTACTGAGCATTCACTACAGCGGCAACAGATACTCACACAACCAGAATTTGACTACATCAAATTTGGCTTATCACACTTCCTGTACTCTCTATATTCTAAGGATAGCACTCATGTGCGGGTTAAATTAGAATAGATTTAAGTTTTTCCGATGTAATAGAAGTTCGTACCAACGTGAAGATATATATGGTTACAGTGTTAAGTATGTAAATTGTATACGAAAAAATGAGATGAAATTGTTCTTATTAAGTTAATGATAAAAGCACTGCTTGTTATGGTCGTAGCGTATGGCATATCGCAATATGCTACATTAAGAGTACTGCAGCATGTACGCCGGCCTGAGAGGAAACCGACCACCGAACGCACCCAAATCGACAGGAAGAGCGTTTCCTTTTACTTTTCAGTTTTTGACAAGGGAATAAAAAGAGCTTGCTTCCTGTCACATTTTTGTCGAGAATGTTCATTCGTGATCAAGGAATAGAGAAGCAACAGTCTTCACGAGAAAGAAAAAGGGTGTTAGTTCGTTCGTTTGCAAGAAAAATCTACGTCCGGGATTTAACGTAAGAAATCACAATATTCAATTTTTATTTGAGCTTACGCGCCCGCGCACTCATCGTAGTGGATAGTCCGCAACAAATTTTGTTCGTACCACGGGGTGACGTGACGACCATCTTGGTGGTGATTTCAATTGTGGAATTTGGCAAACGAATTCTGGAATAATCAGCGCTCAGAGGAGCCCTTCCATCTTCAGCCTGACGAAGAACTTTCAGCGTGCTCGTGCACGAGCTTGTACAGGTAACATTTCCATTATCAAAACTCTGAAATTGGTCAAATAGCACGAGCTTGTACAATTCTAGAAAAGCGCGTCCATTTCTGAGGTGAGAGCCTAATCCATCTGTCTATTGAGAGAATTGGCAAGAAAAGAAAGGAGAAAAAGAAAAAAAACAAAAAACAAAAAAGGGGACAAAACAACGCAGCCCGATTTGAAGGACAAGGGAAATAGGTTGGTACAGAAATTTTATGACTTATAGTCCAGAACCATGAAGAATTGAGGATGGTGTGATGAGACGAGGAAAGTCTGCACACAAAGTGGCACCACCGGCAGAGGAGGTTACAGTACATAATAATAAATTTCTCCCGGACGAAGGGACAGTGTATTCCCAAAACCGGCCACAATACGTGGTGTTGATGGAGCCGAAATTCAGGCGTGTGTACGAAAACGTATATGTGTGCTGTCATTCCTTCCTGACTACAATTCACGCGGCATTGTTAGCCTAGGGTCAGTAGTTATTACAATTTTCATATATTTAAACTTAAGAGCATTACATTTAACTGTAGGTTTTTATAGATCATAATTTCTAGAGTTAAGTTACTTAGATGATTACAAACAGCGCGCATTGCGTGGTGAGAAATTAAGATATTTTTTTTAGATTCAAAATTCGAAAAACATTTTTTTTTTTACAGCTCTAATCTAGTGAGCTAAAGGGTGTTGCGACAGTACTGTAGGAGTACCTTAATCATTAGATTAAATGTATTTGTTCATTTAAGGAATCACATTTGCGGAAAATGTAGTTCCAGTGCTTAGTCTGATAGTCCGTTTTCTCTTCATAAAGTTGTCCTTACGGTTAAAGTCAAAACAAAAAATTTATTAATACTCCTCAAGGCTACACCAAGCACAACGTTGTAGTAAATCGAACCTTAGATTTTTTTTTTCCTATAACCTATCCTCTTTGTTATATAATCTAGGGATGGCGTACGTATCCAGTCTACTAACCATATTAGACTCGCCTTAGACTGCAACTATTAAAAGAGATAACAAAAAGAAAAAAAAAAGGAAAAGAAAGGAAACCGGCACTAGTGAAATGGAATAAGCTTAATTTGTGACCATAGTGCTACGCGAATGTTAAATATTGTTATTTAATGCAATTCAACTCAAATCAGTTATTCACGGCACCCTATAGCTCTATAGTTTTTCTATCATAAGTATAGCCAGATAGGCATCCCATGCACGCATGGGATGAACCTGGACTTTTTCTATGCATATGTATTCTATTTTAGTTTTTGCAATCCGTTTTTTGTTTTTTTTTTGCTATTTCGCCTCACATTTTCTAATGCGCGAATTTCGTCATCTGACCAAAGGATTAAACATTACCTGAAACCAGGCAGGCAATGGGGGATACGATCGTATGGCCATTGAATGAATTTTTTTTTTTTTTGTAGTTCTAATCAGATGAACTTGCACATGCCTAGATATATATCCATCTCGTATTACGATTATCATCAACATTATTATTAGATCTTTGAATGAATTTTTTCGTGGTTCTAATCAGATGAACTTGCACATGCCTAGATATATATCCATCTCGTATTACGATTATCATCAACATTATTATTAGATCTTTGAATGAATTTTTTTGGTAGTTCTAATCAGATGAACTTGCATATGCCTAGATAGGTATACACATCATTCATGTTACGATTATTACTAGTATTAATACTAGATCTTTTATTCATGTAGTTACTGTGGATAGCTGGCGTAGAATAGAGTACGTGCAGGGAGATTTTCAGTGCAGAACTGTGTACTGTAAGAGACATTGAAGACAGTAAATTATTATAACGTAATCATGAATTGAAAGATTTTTTTTCCTTTCACATCCTGGAGCCCTCTCCTCTAGCATAAGGGTCGTCTAGGTCCGCTCTCGTCTCTCTTAACAGGTCAGCCAAGGGACTTTGGAAAATAGTGCCACCCAAGGTCAATTGGGAGGATGGGGCTGGCAAAGGAAGGTAATAACACCTGCGCCTTCCACCCAAACTACAGGTAAGTAACGTAAGGGTCCCTTCAGGACCGAGTATGTGCTGGGTTGTTTGTTGAAGGCACGAAATTTTTTTTTGATTATGGGCGATGACAAGCGGCAGGTTATTTCGGGAACTCCCCCACACTCTCCGCCACCCTTAGCCGAGGTGCTAGCGTGCCGCCCTGTGCTATCGCTGTCATCGAGTGATCTGTCAGCTCATGCTGGCAGTTCGGACTTCACGTCCAAGCCAATCACTCAACAAATTACCATAACATGCTAGTAGAATTTAGATGTCACCGTGAGAATGAAGTGTATTAGGGTTGAAGTGACGGTGAGCATAGAGAATTTGTATGTAAGCAATAATAGTATCTAGTGTAGTAGGGAGATCCCAGTGTGGGCACGACTTTAAGTATGAGCGCTTTCAAAACTAACCCGACGACATTCGAAGTTGGTTCCGAAAAGTGAAATGGTGGAGTTTGAAGGGCAAAAAGGTGGCGCCGTAATTGTGGTGTAAGATTAGATTGCCAAGAAAGTATAGCAATAATTATTAGTGGAACGTGAAAATTAAAGTTGTTCCATTCTTCGTAAGAATTGGAAAAAGGTGAGGCTTTATCGAAATTCCAGTGAGCGGGATGCCAAGAAAAAGCTAGAAAGGCACCACAATAGAGAAAAGGAAAGTACAAGAATAAGGCAGATCAGAGTGCAAAGTATGTTTGAGCTGAAGAAGAAAATTGCGGAAACCAGAGAAGATTGAGACGAATGAGCCTCACCTGAAATTAGAGGGATGCCGAGACAAAGTTAGAAGGGCACCACGGAAAAAGTGTTGTGCAAGAGGAAAAAGAAGTTAATGTGAAAGCAGGTTCAAATTAAGAAGCCCTAGAGCCGTAAGGTTATAAGGACGGAAGTAAGGAGCCGAATTTATACAGTGTTACGAGAAAGCGTCACAAGTTGAACAACGGTCCAGGTGTAAAAATAGCGGGGCATTTTGTGAGCGTCACCACATGGGATCGGCATAACGGAGAATTAGCTGTACTTAGGTTTGGTATTTTAATTATATTTAATTTAAGGTTAAATAAGTAGTGCTTAACTGTAAAATTATATTGAATTTTATAAAGAATATATTATTGAACAAGCAATGATCAAGTTTTAAACCAGGTAGTCCTTCACGCTCAAATTTAATTTAAAAAACAAAGACAGAGTTACAAGTCTATCCACTAATTCATTGGATCATCCCAGTAAATGTGATCAATGTTTTCTTTAGGCAGACGCATTAGTCCCATGCCTTTATGCTGTATTATATAGTTTTATACTTAGCCGCTCTAGTACCTTTTATTTGTCCATCTTCAGCATAGTCGCGTTTATATGCATTGGTATCTCCACAGTATATATATTCGTATCTCTCAAAATAGATCCATAATTAGTTAAATCCTCTTTAGTATATAGACATTTTACAGGATCTTTCATAAATAACAGCTCACATAACCCCAAAGTTGTTTTATAGCTCTTCCCCTTGATAACAATATTTCCTACATCATCAACATCAAACGTTGAATTACCCATTCTCCACGCGTTGTCATCATAGTAAACTCCATAGGTTGGATCAATTTTAGGGCTATTATCAGTGAATAGCTTTAAATGGTTTGAAACTATGTATCCAGACGTATCGGGGAGGTGACAGGAGACCTTCCTGTCAATGTTCTTGAATGTTTAGGTTTTGCGAATTCTTCTTCTTCAGATGTTAAGGAATAATCTCCATAATTTATAGGTGTGCTACTAGCCTCCATTTTAACATATTTTCGTTTTGGAGGAGTAAAAGGCTCCACAACCTCATTGGCTTCTTCTTCTTCTTCTGCTTCTTCTTCTTTTACATCTTTTGTCTCAAACTTTACTATATCCGGCGGCTCGTATTTGACTGTTCTAACAAACTCTTTTAAGGTTTTGATCTTCTGCTTCAATTTTTCCCATCCTTAGGGCTTTTAATTTCCTTCGCACTACATCCCTAGTCTTGATAATTTCTTTTAATAGATTTACACTCATCTTCGTTATTAACTCAATAACAGCTTTCCAAACAGCTCTGATAACAGCTTAACAGCTTTCCAAACAGCTCTGATAACAGCTTAACAACTTTTAAACAGCTCTGATAACAGCTTAACAGCTTTCCAAACAGCTCTGATAACAGCTTAACAGCTTTTAAAACAGCTCTGATAACAGGTGAACAGCTTTTCAAACGGGTCTGATAATAAGTGAACAGCTTTAATCTACTCAGCAGGTCGACAGGATTCGGTGTGCTTTCGACTGAGTTACAACTTCGACTTATGAAGATCGCACATGCTTCACCCTTTTATAGTACAATGAAGGTATCAAATCCTTTACGCAGCGCCCCTTGTTTAAGAAGCTATCCTTATCAATCATCAAGAAACCATATTCATCCTTCCAACACGCAGCACCGGCTCTTCGAAATTTATCAAACTTCATGTCTGTATTCACATGATCATTATAGGAAATATTTATTGGGATTCGCTGAAGATTACAAGAAAATTCTGATAAATTCCAAACATGAACTCATATTGATTCGGAGCAGGACAGATGTTAATGCCATTATATCACCCACAGATGAGGTGAAAATTAAGATTACCAAACTTCAATGGAGCATTCCACATGTTACAGTATCCGATGATGAAAAGCTGCAACTAAAGGGTTTTCCAATAAGAGGTGTAAAACAAATATCATTTTATGAGATAAATGATCGGACCTTTATTTCATTATAAAGAGGAAGGTATGCCATTAATAATGAAAATTACATCAGCCAAATAACCACCACGACCACGCCTACAGGACTATATCCTTTTCATGAAATTTTCCATAACCAAATCGCAAATTGGCTGCCCTATGTCCTCACGAATTCCATCTTTGAGGTCTTGAATCGACGCTGGGCTATTGGCGTAGACCTTCTCTTTCACGTGGCCCCAAAGGAACAAGTCGCAAGATCTCGGTGGCCAATTGTGATCACCGCTTCGAGAGATAACATGGTCCGGAAACTTTTCCCGTAAAAGATCAATGGTTTCGTTGCTTGTATGGC
The DNA here is from genome assembly GCA_963924295.1 of Dioctria rufipes. Lineage (NCBI taxonomy): Eukaryota > Metazoa > Arthropoda > Insecta > Diptera > Asilidae > Dioctria > Dioctria rufipes. Next base: position 124,651,166 of record OZ002741.1, on the reverse strand, counting down.
ACGTAGCGCCGCCTTGTTCAAAGTAAACGTTGTCCAGATGAATACCATCCAATTCTGGCCACAAAAAAACCATTAATCATCTGTCGATAGCTGCAATCCATTCACCGTAACTGTTGCTCCGGCCTCATTTTCGAAAAAGTAAGGTCCAATGACCCCGCGGGACCATAAACCGCACCAAACAGTCACACGTTGAGGATAGAGAGGCTTTTCAACAATAACTCTTGGGTTTTCCGAGCCTCAGATGCGACAATTTTGCTTGTTGACGAAGCCATCGAGGTGGAAATGGGCCCATCACTCAAGATGAGTTTTCGATGGAATTCCGGATCATTTTCATGCATTTCAAGGACCCAATCAGCAAAGACTAGACGTTGTTGATGATCGGCCGGCTTGAGTTCTTGTGTTAACTGATCTTTATAAGCCTTAAGACCCAAATCTTTATGCAAAATACGGTGTAATGACGTTTGTGGAATGCCTAATTCCAAAGAACGACGAGGAATGGACAAACCTGGCTTTTCTTCAACACTTTCGGCTACAGCAGCAATATTCTCGGCTGTTCTTGAGCGACGTGCACGAGTTTTATTCTTCACATCACTAACTTGTCCCGATAGCTCGAATTTTTCTACCAATTTCTGTATTGCGGTCCGACAAGGTGCTTCACGACGACCAAAAAATGTTCGAGTTTTGCGAACCGTCTCTGCCACATTTTCACCATTTTTATAGTGAATTTTAATAATTTCAATGCATTTTTGAATCGTGTATCGTTCCATTTTTATTAATAGCGTAGTTTCTACTTGTCAAATGTCAAAAAATGACAGCTCCAAAAGTGACTAATTAAAATAACACCTCTTATTGGAAAACCCTGTATTTAAAATTATCGGGAGAGGTCGCCCGATACAAATACCATTCCGCAGCTGGGACATATATGAGTATCCAGTACAACGGGAATCCACGCATCAAACCTGGTCAGTTAAGCCTTCCACTCAACTGGAGAAACCCCGATTTATCATCTTAGCATTACAAACGGATCGAAGGAACGATAAAACCAAGGATGCAAGCAAGTTTGATCACTGCCAACTTACCGATGTTACAGTTCATTTGAACTCAGAATCAGATCCCTACGATGATTTGAATTTGAAATTTGATTTGAATAGATACGCATTGCTGTATGAGATGTATATAAAGTTTACACAATCATACTATGGTCATCAGTATCAACCGTTCCTCACATGGGAGAAGTTCAAAACCGATGCTCCGATTGCTGTGATTGATTGCTCACATCAAAATGAAACAATAAAAACTGGACCTGTTGGCATAAGGCTAGAATTCAAGACTTCTGAAAATATACCAGCTAATACAACAGCATATTGCCTGCTTCTACACGATCGAATAGTGGAATACAGTCCGCTGACAAGTGAAGTTAGAAAGTTAAATTAAGAAGATGGTTGTCATCGTAGACGTCCAAAGATTCAAAACAAATCTCAACGAATTCATCACTAAAGAACTGGCAATTTTATACAATGAAAACCAGATGCAGCACTTTATATTTCAACCACCGTTCAGATACAAAGAGTTGACTTCAGCAAAAAAGAGACAAGTAAAATGGCTTCAACACAATTTTCATGGATTCCGCTGGGATGATGGCTACATACTGTATCACAAGCTAAACACTATAGTTGAACCACTGCTTCGAAACAAAACCATATATGTAAAGGGAGCTGAAAAAGTTCATTGGATGCAGAAGATAGTTGGAGAGGGTGAAATCATTATCAACGTCGGAGATGAATACAACTGTGGAAAATTAATAGAGATTAACACAAATGCGCCATCTTGCCAAGTTCATATTGGACAATGTGCTATAAGAAATACTTTTATAATAAGAAATTTTATTGGAAATAAAAACAAATGTTTATAAATCATAAGACTTTTCAATACACATACCCCAGAACCCTCACTGACATCGTCTAGAATCTGTTCATGGTGATATTATGTTGTGAAATTCGAATAATGCTAATATCTACCACATCCCTGCTAAGAACACTTATTTAGGTGCAGCAAAACCATGATGACGTCATGCTGATATTTAGAACTCTCCCGCTAATAAAAGAAAACAGCAAAACCAAGCATGCTGGTAGTTCCGGCTAAGGCCACTAGGGTACCTTACTCAAGAAATGGCGTTTGCGCCCAAACAGATGTCGCTCATATCTCGAAAACCAAAGCCAGTAGAGGATTTCTGATGGAAATTTCGTTCCCCCTCTAACTCCCGCCCCTCTAACAGCTTCTAGAATCTATTGGCATGAACAAAACTATCCTAGGTAGCTTGAATTATTAATAATATTAACTATATCTGAAAAGGTAAAATCGCTAATATCTCGAAAACCAGAGGCCGTCGAGGATTTCTGATGAAAATTTCGTCCCCCATAATACCGCCACCCCAACCATCTAGAATCCATTGGCATGAACAAAAATTTCCTAGCGTTAACTTTAATTATTACTAATATTAGTTCAAAAACCAAAAGCCTACATTTAGGCGCTCAAGAAGAATCATTATGAAAATCCCGGTAGTACCGGTTAATCCCACTAGGGCGCAGTCGAGACTCAATGGTGCATCCAAGAGACAATGGTGCATCCACGACACAAACCAATACAGCCAAGACACAAACCTACATTAGTATGGACTCAAACCACCTAGAGACTGTGGCGAACTCCTGGAAGCTTAAAAAAGTGGCCCAGAACATACATAGAACAACTACTGTAGCATGAAGGAATTGACACTGTATTACCCAATGATCCTCCATATGTGCTGAGATTTGACAACGAAATGTTTCAGAACGTCGTGAAACTGAATCACCGCACCAAAAGTGTTGCCCACTGTGATATTAGTGCGCTTATTAATGTCCTGCAGGCTGTAAGATTTTTAATTTATTTCTACCTATATACATATGACAATTTTATCACAAACTCAAGCCTAATAAATTTTAATTATGTAATAATTTTCAAATAGGATATAGAAACTAGGCAATTCTTAGAGCATTTTCTCCGAAAAAAAGGAAAATACATTTTTTTGTAATCCATTTGGTTCCCTTCTTGCTAGTAAAGCATCGCATAATCATACACACAGTAGAACATTTTAATTTAACATTTTAAGTATAAAAAGGGAGAAATATTACAGAAACTATTAAGGAAATCATGGAATAATTAATTAAATACCGATTTTATTGATATCATTGGCTATATTCATATTCGGAAAGTGTTTAATGCAATGGATCAATCATGTTAAAGGTTGGGTTCATGTTAATTTTTAATAGTGGAGAGCATAAATTTTGACGAAAGTGTTTAGTTAAGAGATAGTTTTGTTTTAAAATGTTTGGAATTTTAACCAAGTTTATAGTTTTGAAGAGGCAACATTTAAATTCTAGGAGGAATTAGGAGCATTCCACTATTAACTGAAGTGGATACTGGTAGATTCATCGCTTAATAAAAAGTTACCGTACGAGAAAGCCAAAAAGAAAAATATCCAAACAATTCTTGATGAAACATTAAAGTTATGACTGGGCGATATATCGATATATCAGTAGTTCTATAAAATAGATAGGCGGCTTAGTACGTTTCACTCGTGTTTTAGCGAGCTTTTTATTAAAATATGACTTATTTTAATTTACATCATACTATTATGTCAAACGTAGGGTGCTTAAAGAAATAACTCAGCGATTATAGGTAGGGTGTATACAAATCACTTTCTCTTACCAAATGATTTAGTTGGTATGTCTCCGCCTTATGGCCGGTTTCACAGTCAAGTTTAAACCATCCTCCAAGTTTAAACGTAGTTTAAACCAAATCGGGTTTCACAGTGCATTCTTTTAGTAACGTTGGTGGTACTGATTAAATTGTGATCTAAATTAATTATCGCCCCATTGTGAAGCAATTTTTCTATCAATCAATCTGTCAATCGGAAAAAGTAAATATCAGAAAGTAAAAAATAAAAAATATGTAGTTATATTTGCTAATTTTAAATATGCCAACAATCAAAAAGGATGCAAATTTTAGCATAAGTGAAGTTGAGCTAATGCCTTCCCTAGTGCATAAAGAAAGATATATAATAGAGCGCAAGATAGATAAAGAGACAAAGTTCTTTACTTAAACGGAACCTAGCATAAAAATCAACGTCGTCCCTCTCATTAAAATGATTTGGCCGATTTCTAATTACTGTCAGTTGTCGACAGAGTTGAAAATTTAACTCAAAAAATCTTCTTCATCGCTAGAAATGTCTAAATCTAAATCCATGATAAAATTATTTTCTGGATACAAACAAACAATGCTACTGTCAAAATAAAATGCAACACTTTTCAAATACTTTTATCTTGAGTTTAAACCGAAGAATGGCAAGGTTTAAACTCTACTTTAAACCGGGGTTTAAACCAAACTGTGAAACTCATTCGTCGAGTTTAAACTAAATATTTGGTTTAAACTCAGACTGTGAAACTGGCCATTAGGGATTTTTTCTTTTTTTAATTTCCTTATTTCAAATATACTTTTAAGATTTTCTTTCATTATTAGAATATACATTCAATTCATAATAATTTCATTAGAATTAACTTTAATTTAACATTTAGTTGTCTAGAATGAATCCATGATTATGTGTATATTTTTTTCCAAAATGTCTTGAGCAGGAATTGTAGTCTAGGACTCTCGAAAAAATGAAGTGCTGAACGCTTTTATTTCTCCTTTCACTTTCCTGTAGCACTCTCGCATGAATGTCGTCTAGGTCCACTACGCTCTCTCTTTTCAGGTCTAAAATGGATACTGTTCAATATCGCCCGCAGTATCGCAGGGTGGTTGGGGCAACGGCGATGGAAGGCAGAACATCTACGCCTTCCCACGGGATGTAGGTAAGTGATGTAAGGGTCCTTTCAGGACGGAATATGTGCCGGCGTTTTTTTGTATGTAGGCACGATTTTTTTGCATGTGGCAGGCGGCAGCGGCAGGTTTTCGTGGAACCTCCCCACACCCTCCGCCAATAGCCGTGGCGATCTAGCGTGTCGCCCTGCAGTCAACGCTGTCCGTCTAGTGATCTGTCAGCTCATGCTGGCAGTCGGGACTTCACGTCCAAGCCAAATCACTCAACATAGTTCCATAACATCCAATTACTTGTCTTGAAATTTACTTGAAGTGACATTTTGCGTTTGACAACTCTGCATTAAGTTCAATACAAATTGCGCATTTTTAGATAAATATCTTGAGAAAAGCGCTAAAAATCACAGCCTGAATTATCAACAATAATCTTCTTCTTATTCCTCTTTGTCGTTTTCATATCTCGCGCAAATGAAAAATTTTCAAGTACTGAAGTTGCGTTTACATAAATTTTTTCAAGTAAATAGAACAAAATTTTGTGATTTACTTGACTCAAGTATACTTGAAGTCAATGCGCGTTTACATTATATTTTGATTACTTGATCTCTACTTGAAGTATACTTGAACTATTCTTGTAAACGTACTGTATGTTACACATGTCAGTGGTTGACCTTAGTACCGCTTTCGCTAAAATTCAGGATAAATGTTAGCGAATATCTTTTAGCTTAGCGCGGGCCTTAGTACTAGGCTTAAAGAATGGCCCGATATTAGAGACCCGCTGAAATTTAGTTAAGCGCGGACCTTAGTACTAGGCTATACAGTAGAACAGTTCTGTCAAAACTGTCACATAAGTAGGATGCTTCTATAATATGCCTATATGTACTTTCTCTTTCAACATTTTTAACCAACACATTAGTCAATTTTTAATACAAAGGTCCGTAACCCCGTAACAATTTGTTCCACTCGCATAACATTCTGCTTGGTAGAACTGTCACAAACATTAATACAACCGTCTTGCTTATTACACTGTCCATGGCAAGGTATATAGAATCCAATTATTCCCATTAAAATTTTGGCACATGTTCCGTGATGTAATTTCGTGACTAATGTATATACATTTCTATAAGAAAGACAGAGAGAGCGCAGGGAGTATTATGTTCTCTGTCGTCCTTTCCTATATATTTTCACGAAATTTCGTCACTAATGCCGGAATGTGATTCGTAATATGAATACCTGCATATTCAATTCTGTAGGAAAGACAGAGAGAGCGCAGAGATTAATGTGTTCTCTGTACCGTGCCACCGTGCTTTCCTTTACATTTTTACAATATTCGTCACTAATGGCTGAACGTGGTTGGTAATGGGAATATCTTATATTCTATAGCTTGATCCGTGGTATATTTATGAACGAACCTCGCTTTACAGTCAAACAGCCTTTTACCCGGGGATTATATAAGTCAAGAGAACTGACACAGACAGCGTTTGACATTGAAGCCTTTACTGACTACTCACATTTACTGACTAGTTTGTAGTGACAAGATTTCTGACCAGCCAGTACAGGCTAGTCAATAAACTGTAAAATATAAAATTAACCCGGGGATAACACGAGATAGTACAGCTTGCATGCAAGCCTCCCTTTCAACGCGATTTTTAACTTGACAGCAGAAGGCAGTTCGGTTGATGTCTTATCTTATTGAAAATTGCATATGTATATGTGTATCTGTCAAGCGGCATAAGCTTTTAGCTCCTCGAGTATTTTTAAGAAACTTAAGTATTTAGAGTGTTTTTTGTACTCTAAACTGGTTTAAATAATCCACGAATTCACGGGCTAATTGTAGCATATGAAGTTTCTCTCCATTTGACATTATTAGTGAACAATTTATATTGAGCAAGTGCGAATGCAGAATTGGGTCGCATGGCCGCCATCTTATAATCAAATTCAATTGCTAATTTGGTTCAGCATTTAAATATTTGTTAGTAAGTGCTCATTAAGATCGAACTGCTTGTACATCATTGTACCCATTGGGGTTTTTTGCATAAACAACTGGCGCTGAAACATCCAGATCTGTTTCACCACAGCCTGCTGAAATTGCTCCTGAGTGGAGCTGGTACTGCAATAAGCGAATCTGATGCTATATCATCACGACAATCTCTAAGCTAACTTTGTTGCTGCGAAGTTAACTTCAACACCAAGTACTTAGTGCAGCATCAGGAATTACTGATACTCCCGGTACATGCGAAGACTAGGCGGCTTAGTATCACTGGAGAATATTACATCGTTTGAGACTCTGGGAATGCAATGCTAATGCTTTCAGCAGATATTTGTTAAACGACTGGATATACATCACATTAGGCAAGCATAAGCTTATCTTCACCTGTAACAGAAGCCACTACTTAAAAACAACATAGGCTCATAGCCTAATAATTGCATCAGTCAGATCCGGCAAGCCCTAATCGTCTGATATTTGGATATCGTGCTGCCGCGTTATCGGTGAAGTAAGGTTAGTGTTTTAGTTAGCATTACACTGTTATTAGCGCTAGAGAATAGTATACTTTTGAGACTCTAGGAACCTTAGAATATAGAGCAAACAGGAATGGTGATAAGCCAGATTTTGCGTAATGAATTCCTGGTTGTGTTGGTAGTCCATTTTTACATGTATTTACACGCCATCCCTATTCTAAACAACTTGTCAATTTGCAAAAAGTAAACAAAGGTTTTGTGCGGAGCATCTGTGGTAAAAAATGTTCTTTTTCTACTTTATTCTGAATCAATTCACATAATTAATTTATATAAATCTTTGCTTCTATTAACAAAAAAGATAATTTAGGTAGTGCAGTTGCCTCAAACAGGATTCCCTAGTTTATAATCCAATTTATATTTGCAAGCAGTAACCGAACACTTCATTTCTGTTATTTTAATTGATATGAAGATTTTTACAGGCACTAGTGGCACTATAAAACTTTGCACTAAATAAAGTTCAAAGATAAATAGTTTTGAAAAGAATTGATTCGGTATTTTTGTTAAATTTCACAAAAGAACTTTAAGTTGACCAAATCTGCTCACAAAACAACAGCACATTTGACAATTAATCTACAGCTTTGACAATTTTTCTATCCAGCATCTCACTTACTCCTATGTATAGTCTCCTGCTCTTGACAAATTACGCTCATGTCCACGAATTTTACACGATTCAACCATTCCTGTTTGCTATATATTCTAAGCTAGGAACACGACGTAATTAATTTTAATTTTATATTGTGCTGCCACATAATTGAGGAAGTAATTTTAGAGCCTTAGTTGGCATTACAACTTTATTTGCATTGTATATATGTACATTATTAATGTGTTTACAGTTTGCCTATTAACGGTTTGCGTCTGATGACTACGGGCTGATATTATTCAATAACTTTTAATTTTTAATTTTAAGTGCTACAAGTTCGAACATTCAAGGACAGTGCGTTGGTCTAATTATATTGAGATTGACACTATACTATTACTTGTTCCATACAGCGGAACATCGGCGAATCGGCAATTGTTACAATTACTGGTGTGCTTTAGTAATGAAAACTAGGAAGGGTTCTGCTTGTGTAGCTCCTGTGGACCCTAATAAAAAGTGCGTTGTGTGTCGTGCAGTTGAGCCTCCTGCTAAGCTGCTGTGCGGAAATAGCATTCTGTGGGCTGAGTGCACGGCCTGCGCTAACTGGCATCACACGGTGTGTGCCGCGATCTCTGTCAGGGACTATCACGCTCATTACAAACACAAGAAGGTTCCCTGGTTCTGTCCCAAGTGTACTGTCTTCGTGAACACTCATCGTGGACCTGCAAGTCCTGCTGGAAGCTCTACGCAAGACCTGCTACAGGTGGACAAAAAAGTCATCAAAGCCAAATCCGGCACCGCAGCTGGTGTCAACACTAGTCAAGTAAACATCACTGCCACGGCAGTGCACCCTTTGAAAACCACTAACAAGAGACTCTCAGCGCCAGTATTGTCAGCTTCTGTTGTACCTGATATTGCGAATAACTCAGCTGTGCCACGTACTTCCAACGGGGGTAACTCTAAACAGACTGGCACCCCAAAACTAGCCAAGTGCTCTAAGATAATTATCAATAAGAAAAGGCACTCAGCACCCGCGATCACGGCTGGGACCACGCGATCTCAAGCTTTAGTGAAACCCGATGTAACAACCAGACAGGGCATCTGTCACAGGCCTAGCGCTGTTGAAAAGCTTGTTGAAACTGTCAGCGGCTCTGTGACGACTTCCAACAACGTAGTCAATCTGCCAAACTTGACTCAAGTTGAACACACTGGTGTTGAGCCCGAAGGGAATCTTTTGTCACTATCGGTAGACTCCAAGCAGTTAGTTCCAACACCACCAAATCTGTCCAATCCACTGCTTGACCTGCGCAGCTTAGCGGAGGCCCTGCACTCAGATCTCAGCTGTGTCCGCACCCTAATTTCCAAAATTGATACCGATAGGAATCCTGGTAATACTGGCGTTGAGACAGTGCACAAGAGAAGGACACTTATCATTAGGAACTTGCCAGCTGTGGCATTTCATCAGGATAATTCGAGCACATTCCCAGCACTTTGTACTAGTATAGGACTCGACCCAACCTTCACTTCAAATATTGTATCTGCAATCCCACTTAAGTGGACGAGCGGTAGCGTCTCACCCACCCGTATTTCTAGGCCTATGACCTTCTTGAAATTTAATAGTGCGGCGAATTGCAAGCATTTCTTTCAGGTCTACTTAAGGCAGCTGAAAACCAAGCCCCAACGATAGACACCATTATCCCAGGTGGACCACCTTCACGAGTATACATTAACGAGGACCTTGATAGTAGTGTGCAGTCTCTGCTACATCTGGCACTCACTCTCAAAAGGAACACGGGTCTGATATTCGAGCACTTCACCGAATCCTTAAGCGCTAGTTGTCTTGCTGGCACAGCCGGCTTTACGTCTGGTAATAATGCACCACGTGCTTCCATCTAGGGATGCTCTCCCACAGTTATTACCACCATCTAAATTAAATATAATCTCCTTCAATGCCAGGTCATTGTTAAAAAATCTCGCCGAAATTAGGCAAATAGCACCCAGCTGCAACGCAGGTGCTTTGTTGGTGTGCGAGACATGGTCTAAGGCACACCATACCTCGAAAATGCTTGAGATACCAGGATACAGGCTGCACAGACTCGATAGAGTGGGTAGTAGGGGTGGAGGGGTGGCTACTTATGTAGCTAATACCCTGCAATCCAAAATAGTTGGTCAATTGATCAACGATAGTTGGGAACTACTATCGGTCTTGATCTGGGGTGATGATGTTGGTGGGTCACTCGAACCTACCACTCTAGTGGTTGCTTATAGAAAAGAGGCCACCTTCCATGATCGTAGCCTGGTGCAACTTAGCGATTTTCTTGACCTAGTCTTGAATGGCTGTCCTCGAGTATTAACTGGTGGCGACTTCAACATTGATGTGGGCGTTACGACCACCCTGAGTGGAACGCTTAAAGATGCTTTCGCTGAGCGTGACCTGCTAATGTTGAATGATGCGCCCACAAGACATGGTGCCACATCGGCTACAGTACTTGACCTACTTATCACCACCCCTAATTTTATACCTACTCTGACTGGACAGTGCCCTGGTGTCTCCGACCACGAAATAATTTTTGCCACATTTGATAGTGACTGCGCTGCACCTGTTAAGCAGAGAAGCTTTCGGAACATTTCTGCCATTCAAATGGAATCTCTCATTGCTGACATTGCTGCTACGGACAGGTCAATCAGCACACCTGATCCAGAGTTGGCTGCGGTATCTATACCGAACACCTTAGGTAATCTCTATGTCTCCCATGTCCCTGTTAAAACAATTAATATAAAATCCATTGATGAAAGGGTCCTCAACGAGGCCCGATGTTATCCTACAATCCCAACTAAGGGACATCGCCTACTCAAGCTGGAGAGCCAGTAAAACCATTTACAATCGCGCTGAATATACCAGATTGCGCAGGGAGGCTGAGTATCTGATCAGGGCTAGGACAAGGGAGATTGCCAGGCGGAACTTTGAAAATGGTGTGAACTGGGGGAAAGTCAGAGAGCTCGGCCTGGGCTCCAAAGGTCGGTGCAATGCGGACATTGATCCCGACGAGTTTAATGACTTCCTCTCTCATCCACCGACTGTGCCGCCTCAGTCTCCTCGGCGCAATGCTAATGTTGATACTCACCCCCCCTTTTTATCCAACAATAGACCGGCGGAAGATATTTATGCGCCCAGTGAAGTGATCGACTCGGGTGTCCCTCCAGACACGGCCTTCTTGCTATCCAACTGCACAGAAGGTGAGGTAATGGCTGCCTTTGCGCGCATCAAATCTAATGCGGTGGGGACTGATGGGGTTCCGGTTAGATTCTTAAAAATCATTCTCCCATACATCGTAAAACAGCTCACCGACCTCTTCAACAAACTAATTACCTGTTCTCACTTTCCTGACTGCTGGAAAATAGGTCTCATCACTCCGATACCAAAGATCACAACACCCAGGGCTCTGTCAGACTGGAGGCCCATCACAATCTTGCCAGCTATCTCCATGGCTTTCGAGTCTATCATTAACGAACAGATCAGTCAACACCTCGAAACTAATAAATTGCTATCCGAATTTCAATCCGGATTCCGTAACAAACATTCCACCACGACTGCACTTTCCAAGGTGGTATCTGACATACGCGAGCTCTGTGATGATGGCAGCAACGTAGTTCATGTTCTCCTAGACATGAGTAGAGCATTCGACTCTGTCCCGCACTCTATACTGGTCAATAAGCTTGCTAGATTATTTGACTTCTCCTCGTCAGCATGCTCCATGATTGCCAGTTATCTGTCAAATCGTTATCACATTGTTGATGCAAATGGTAAGAGATCACGGCCAATGATCATGCCCCACGACAACTGATCCCCCCGCTGATCTTGCGTGGCTCAGTCATTCCAATCTCAATGGGTCATGTCAAAAACTTGGGCCTGCTAATGGACACTCATCTCAAGTGGGGACCTCAAGTGAAAATGATATGTGCCAGGGTCTATGGTGGACTTCGCTCACTGTATGCGGTGGCGCTCAAACTGCCACCTGGCGTACGAATGAGGCTAGTAAAGGCGCTTATAATTCCGCATTTTCTATATGCTGACATTGTTATGTATCCTCTACAGAGCGGCGAAATGGACAAACTCATGTGTGCTCTCAAAGCTTGTATCCGATTTGTGTATGGCATCCGTCTCTCCGAACACATTTCATCATTCGTGAGCCTTTTCCTTCCGTGCACGCTTCCCAATCTGTACAAAGTGCGTGTGCTCACCTTCATCATGCGTTCAAAGCTCAAGTTGCTCCCAGAGTACGTCAACGTCAAATTAAGTTGGAGTAGGGTATGCACCTCTCGTATCACGCAGTCCCGAACTGCGACCCACTACGGATCCAACAGTGTATACGGACAGGGGGCTTCGTGCTGGAATGCCCTGCCTACTCTTGTTAGGGAATTGACAAACCTGGGTAATTTCAAGATTGGTGTTCTGAACCATGTGATCTCCACACAATAGTCAGCTAAGTGAGAATCTAGTGCAACTACAATTCAATTGAAACTATCGTGATATGTAAATAATGTTGTTCACGGGTGTTCATTTGTTTATTTAGTCCAAATGCCATGATCTGTGGTAAACTGCTATGTGATAATTCCTTAGGATACTACTATACTATATACTCGCAACCCATTAGTCATATTTGATTCATGGGATAGTTTTGAATGTCTGGCCTTAGCTGGCAATAAGCCATATTTACAGGCCATCGTCAGTGTTGTCGCAGCTAAGCTTATACATATTACAACATTATAACATAGTACCATATGTGCAATAAGCTACTCCAAGTACCTGCAGGTGGAGCATGCCAACCTGAAATATATCTACGATTAGGGACTGGTTCAATCTTACTCTGCCAGTAACCCTTGGTTGAACGCACCTCAGCGATGTTGGCGGACGTGTCCCATGTCATTTGGCAGTCGGCTATTTCATTGCCGGAACATGTGATATCTCATGTACATACATACCTGCTACGCAACTTCAACAGATAACATGCAAATAAAAGAAATAATAATCTAATAATGTACCTGTCTGTATTCGGACACTAAACTTAGCATCCCATCTCATTTAACTTGTGTAATAATTTGCATTAACGATAACCTCATCCTTGCTAGTCTTGAATTTGTAACACTTGTCATAAGTACAAAGTAGGGCCATATGCCAGCCTCAATAGCTGAGGGCCTAACTATATTCACTATTGTAAGTCTCATCTGTATACATATACCATTGTAAGTCTCTAGCAACCTTGCATTATATCATAGTAACATTAGTCCATTATAACCAGCCACTATGTGCAATCTTAGTATCTAATCACTGAACAATGTACCTAATAGCCCTTAAGAAACTATGTAAACTATATATACTATTATAAAGTAAATCGCTTTACTCATTAGCTCTTAACAAACCTTGTAAACCATATACATATACTATTAAACATGTAAATCGCTTTACCCAACGTCATTGACGTGGCGCTCATGCCGGGGTATGTAATAAATAAACTTTGAATTGAATTGAATTGAATTGAATTATCATCTTACATGCAAGTTCATTTATAAAATGGCATTGAGGAGCAAAGTCATGCGTATATTGGATAATTATAGCAATAAAGGAAGAAGAAGAATGATAAAAACCCACGAAAAAGTTAAGAGGAAGGTGTTGGTAAATAATGTAATGCAAATGTTCCGAGAAAATCTCATTTTTCCAGAATAAATTTATCAAATTCTTTCAAGCATTTCTTTTCCGCCATCTTGAAAACTTTATAATGTCAAATTACTATCACCTCAGCTGCCATGGTTTTTCATCATGCAAGTTCGCTGAAAGCTGTACTGCCAGCGTGGCAGTAGAGGTTAAGCGTGAAATACAATTACGGCTGATCTGTCGACTGCGACTTGATTTTAAGTCGAAGTCGACGCTGAGGTGAAATTTGTAATTAAATTCAAGCTTCAACTCCTTGAACAAACCAGAAGTCCCGACATCTGCGATTGAACTGAAGTTGGCCGCAGCGAACACCAACTTTGCACTTTGAGCAAAGTTCAATTTCAGTCGGAGTCGTAGTCGAAGTCGAAGTTGCAATTGTATCTTGCGAAATGTATTTACCATTTGAGCAAAGTCGAACCGAAGTCGAAGTCGTAATTTTAATTAGCGCTTAACCCTCGGGTAAGATGGCGGAAATTGAAAATAAGGGGAAATTTGTATTTGTATTTCTAATCTTTTCTGTTTTGAGTGGGTCATGACTGAAAGAGTTAAATTTTAATCTTTATTTTTACATTTTAATCTATATTTTGCAGAGAATAATGACCCATTAAGGAAGAAATCGTTAGATATACATATATAAGAACAATGTCTGGCCCGCTTGACATTTTACTATGAACTGACAAGTCAATTGATCGAACGCCAATAAATTTTTGTCAGTAAAATTTACTCTAATGACTCCTGTAATTGTCGCGTTAAGCCTAGTACTTAGCTTATTAGCTTAGCTAAATTTTAGCGAGTCTCCCATATCGGGCCGTTCTTTAGGCCTAGTACTAAGGTCCGCGCTAAACTAAATTTTAGCGGGTCTCCAATATCGGGCCGTTCTACGGCAGCTAAAATATGACAGCGGAGACTCAGAGAAAAGACATAAAGGGTTTTCCAATAAGAGGTGTTATTTTAATTAGCCCGCTATTTCGGTAGATGTCACTTTTGGAGCTGTCATTTTTTGACATTTGACAAGTAGAAACTACGCTATTAATAAAAATGGAACGATACACGATTAAACAACGCATTGAAATTATTAAAATTCACTATAAAAATGGTGAAAATGTGGCAGAGACGGTTCGTAAAACTCGAACATTTTTGGGTCATCGTGAAGCACCTTGTCGGATCGCAATACAGAAATTGGTAGAAAAATTCGAGCTGTCGGGAGAAGTTAGTGATGTGAAGAATAGAACCCGTGCACGTCGCTCAAGAACAGCCGAGAATATTGCTGCTGTAGCCGAAAGTGTTGAAGAAAACCCAGGTTTGTCCATTCCTCGTCGTTCTTTGGAATTAGGCATTCCACAAACGTCATTACACCGTATTTTGCATAAAGATTTGGGTCTTAAGGCTTATCAAGTTCAGTTAACACAAGAACTCAAGCCGGCCGATCATCAACAACGTCGAGTCTTTGCTGATTGGGTCCTTGAAATGCATGAAAATGATCCGGAATTCCATCGAAAACTCATCTTGAGTGATGGGCCCATTTCCACCTCGATGGCTTCGTCAACAAGCAAAATTGTCGCATCTGAGGCTCGGAAAACCCAAGAGTTATTGTTGAAAAGCCTCTCTGCCCTAAACGTGTGACTGTTTGATGCTGTTTATGGTCCCGCGTGGTCATTGGACCTTATTTTTTCGAAAATGAGGGTGGAGCAACAGTTACGGTGAATGGATTGCAGCTATCGACAGATGATTAATGATTTTTTATGGCCGGAATTGGATGGTATTGATCTGGACAACGTTTACTTTCAACAAGACTGCGTTACGTGCCATACAAGCAACGAAACCATTTACGGGAAAAGTTTCCGGACCGTGTTATCTCTCGAAGACGTGATCACTGTAAATATAAGATTAACTTTTAGTTCATAGATCTTTATTTATAGAATTTAAACAAGCTACGATATGTCTTCATAGCACAAGATGACAATACAAAGTGTGTACATCAATGTCTATCAGCTGATGGCTGTATAATAGATTACATGAATATATAGTACTAAACTAAGTATGAGGTAAGTACAAGACTGGTACTACCTTGCATCCCCCTTTTTCCAGAATGATGAGAGCTATAGATTTAGGCGCTCCGGTGGTCTAATTATTCTTCCAGACCTTGTACTGGTTATTTCAGATAAGTTCTGTTTAGTATCTATAACTGTTTGACGGTGATTGCTAATTGACGGTGTCTGATAAGGTTTAGTCATATTATTTGACATATGTTTTTCTGATGACTCGTCTACCAAAGGTAACGTTGACTCTAGTTGTATATGTGAGTCGTCTTCGTTGTTCTCGGGAACCGTTCTTGTATGATACTCCATTTGCGCTTGAGTTCGCTTAATGCATGAAGAGTTTCTTCTGTATGTTTTTCCTTTTCTGTCCCTAATCATGTATGATCGCGGATGAACTTGACTTTCAATAATAGCCGGTTTCCATTCAGCTCTATTGTTTGTCCTTGTTACTATCACATCTCCTTTGTTTAATTGCTCCCTTTCTCTGGAACTCTTGTCGGCGTACTTTTTTTGTTGCTCACGTATTTCTCGCAAAGCTTCTGGTACGTCTTCTACTATAGGCTGATTTGGTAGAAGTGATAATGTAGTAGTAGGTATAGGTGAACGTAGGTTTCGTGCATAAAGTCTTTGTGCTGGTGTTCCTAAGTTCTCTCTAGGTGTATTCATGAAGTTCAATATTCCTAATTGGACATCTGAATTATCGTAGGCACATTTCTTCAAAATATTTTTTGAAGTTTGTACTGCTTTTTCTGCTAGCCCATTTTCTCTTGGATGGTATGGCGAGCTAGTTTGATGATTAAATTTCCACATTTTCGAAAAATTTTTAAACTCAAGTGATGAGTATTGCGGACCGTTGTCTGATTCTAACACTCTTGGTATACCTTGAATTGAGAATATGTTTTTAAGAAATTTTATAATATTTCCTGTAGTTATTTCATCAAGACTTTCAAACTTAATGAATCCTGAGTAGCTGTCCGTTATAACGATATAATCTTTTCCTTTAAAATGGAATAGATCGGTTGCTACAATTTCGAATGGATATGTCGGTATAACTTTTCGACCAAGAGGTTCTTTAATGTTGCTTTTCTGGTTTGCTTGACATGATGCACATCTTTGAATATAGTCATATATGTCTCTATTCATTTTTGTCCAAAATACACAGTCCTTGGCTCGTCGAACACATTTTTCGTAGTTGAAATGTCCGCTATGAATATATTTCAGCAAGTCTGCTCTCATTTTGGCTGGAATGAATGCTTTATGCGATTTGTAGATGATCCCTTCATATATAGACAGTTCATGCCTGAAGTTCCAGTAAGGACGTGCTACATTCGGTATGGATTTGATATTGTCCGGCCATCCTTTTAGGATCAATGATTTAAGGATTTGACATGTTTCATCATTTTTTGTCAAGTTTGTCAGTCTTGTTAATTCCTCATCAGAAATTGAAAGCAGCATTTGTACTTCTAATTCCTCATCCATGTGGGTGTCATCTGGGCTTGGATTGTCACAGTCTCTGCTTAAAGGATCTGCGAGGTACATCTTAATCCCTTGTTTATAGATGACTTGTGGATTGTAGGTCAATACACTTAATCTGATTCTTTGAAGTCTGGCAGGCGAAGAATGTATAGGCTTTCGAAAAATTGTTTCCAAAGGCTTGTGGTCTGATTCGACTATAACCTTTTTACCCCATACATATTCATGGAATTTTTCACATCCAAATTTCACTGCTAAGGCTTCTTTTTCTAACTGTGAAGATCTTTGTTGACATTCAGTTAGGGCTTTTGATGCGTATGCGACGGGCTGTTCTCTTTGGAGAAGTACTGCTCCTAGTGCAGTGGAACTTGCATCTACTTGGAGTTTAATGTCTTCATTTATGTTATATAATTTAAGAACAGGTGGCTTGGCTATTGTAGACTTTAATTTATCAAACGCAATTTGTTGATACCTAGCCCAGACCCACGGCGTTGACTTTGACAGTAATGTTCTTAAAGGCGTTGTTAATTCTGAAAAGTTTTGTATGTATTTGCTGAGGTAGGTGAACTTACCCAAAATTCTCTGCAATTCTTTTCGATTTGTAGGGGCCTTTAGACGATAGATCGCGGCTGTTTTTTCTGGATCTGCAGTCATTCCATTTCTATTTATGATGTGTCCTAAGAACTTAACTTTAACTTGTTCAAACACACATTTGTTTTTATTTAATTTCAGTCCGTTGATTCGCAAGATTTTAATTACTTCCTCTGTCGTTCGTCTGAGCTCGTCTATGGATCGTGCGTGGATTAATATATCATCTATTGATACTTCTACGTTTTTGATCTTTGAAAATAATGATTGCATTGTTTCCTGGAAGACTTCTGGAGCTGATGAAATCCCAAAGGGTAACCTCTTACAACAAAACCTTCCCCATGGTGTTGAAAATGTTAAGATTTTTTTAGTTTTTTCTGATACACGTACTTGCCAAAATCCTCGTTTACAATCGAGAAGCGTGTAAAACTTTGAACCTTGTAACCTCACTGCGATTTCATCAATAGTTCGCATTGGATAGTGGCGTCGTAGAATATTGACATTAACGTCCGTTGGGTCTATACAGATTCGAATTTTGTTCTGTTTTTTCACTACTACCATTGGTGAAACTGAAGGAGTAGGCTCCTTTATTGGTTCGATCACGTCCATTTCTATCATTTTTTCCAACTCTTTTTTGACTTCATCCCTGATTTTATACGGAATTCGTCTTGGTGGATGGATCCTGAATTGTGGATTTGGAATTAGGTCCATGTCATATACAAATCCTTTTAAACATCCAAGACCTTCAAAAATATCATCGTCCACTACTGTGTGAACTCTTTGAACGAGACCTAATTGTTCACATGCATTGGCACCTAGAACTGGTTTTATGTTTTCAGCTACGACTTTAAACATAACTTTACATATTTGATTTGTAATGAGACATTTTATTTCTGATTGTCCCAGAACTTTCAGACGATGATTGCTGAAAGACGTAAGCGTTTTGACATTACACTTATCGATTTTAGCATTCACAACATCAATTACACTTTTCGGTAGTACATTGCATTGGGCACCTGTATCTAATTTTATGTCGAATTTATGATCTGCGATTGTGATATTTTCTGTCCAATTGTCAGATTTCGCTGTACCATTTGACAATAAACCTACTTGTATGATGCTGTCATCTAATATGTTAACATTTTTTGTCAACCGTTTGCCTTTTTGTTTGTTTGTTTGACTGTTTCTACACATTGATTCAAAATGATTTTTATCACTGCACTTTTTGCAGGTGTGTTGAAATGCTGGACATTTACGTACTTCATGTCGCGTACCACACTTACGACAGTCAAATGTGCGATTATTACGCTTTGATTTATAAATCAATTCGATGGAACGTTCATTTTCTCTTGAGATTTCTTCTACTTGTTGTTGAGAAATTTCGGTAGCTTGACACAATTGTATTGCCTTTGTTAATGTTATGTCTTGGGCTAGCAATTTTGTACGAAGTTCTTCGCTTTTTACTCCTAGAATTAACTGATCTCTCATAATGTTTTCGGTTAAATGCTCATATGCGCAATTCTGTGATTGTAAACGTATTCTCGGAATTAACTCGTTTACGGATTCGCCGTCTTTTTGAGAAATTTTGTGAAATTTATAACGCTCAAATGTTACGTTTATTTTTGGTTGAAAGAAATTTTCAAAAGTACTTTTTACCTGTTCTAAATTTACCTCTTCACCTGTTACTGGAAGTGGCTGTTGCAGCGTGTTGTATAATTGTATAGCTGTGCTGCCAATTGCTGTCATGAATGTAGCTATTTGGATGTTTTGTGGCTTCGTTGTAATCTGTGTTGCAATTTCGAAATAACCATACTGTTGTTTCCATAGTTTCCATTCCTTTGACATGTCCTTATTATGCTCAATTATGAGTGGTTTTGGCGGACGAAGAAGATTGGCTCCAACGTTTTCCGTCATTTTTATGAAAAATATCCTTCTGATATTACTAAACTATTTGTTTCGTTAGATTGGCTAACGTTTATTTATTAGTTTATTCGGGTTTCGGCACCATGTAAATATAAGATTAACTTTTAGTTCATAGATCTTTATTTATAGAATTTAAACAAGCTACGATATGTCTTCATAGCACAAGATGACAATACAAAGTGTGTACATCAATGTCTATCAGCTGATGGCTGTATAATAGATTACATGAATATATAGTACTAAACTAAGTATGAGGTAAGTACAAGACTGGTACTACCTTGCAATCACAATTGGCCACCGAGATCTTGTGACTTAACACCTTGCGACTTCTTCCTTCAGGGCCACGGGAAAGAGAAGGTCTACGCCAACAGCCCAGCGTCGATTCAAGACCTCAAAGATGGAATTCATGAGGCTATCGAGGACATAGGCCAGCCACTTTGCGATTTGGTTATGGAAAATTTCATGAAAAGGATATGGTCCTGTAGGCGTGGTTGTGGTGGTCATTTGGCTGATGTTGTTTTCCATTATTAACGGCATACCTTCCTCTTTATAACGAAATAAAGATCCGATCATTTATCTCAAAAAATGGCATTTTTCTTTGAATATCAAAAAAACACCTCTTATTGGAAAACCCGTTATTAAAAACAAGAAAAAGAATTTTGTAATTTTTTTACGGAAATACAACGCGCGGTCATATTATTTCTAAAAACAGCTAGTTAAAATTATTTGGAAATATTAAAAATATTAAAATAATATGCATAATGTTTACAATAAAAAAAAAAAGAAATTAACAATGATATTGAAAATACGGCCACAAAAAGAAATCTAGTTCATCCGTACTTACAGCAAAGCCGTACAAAACTACGTTAACTACAAGAATCCGGTTAATAAATTTATCAAATATCAGAACTCTGACAATAAATATTTTTAGCGTGCTAAAGAACGGCCTGGAGGGTGATTCTGATCTTTTGTCGTACTTGAATGTCAGAACATACGACTAATACCGATTTCCATTGATCTAGTTTTCTAGCAGAAGTGTTACACTTTTCTTGTAGTGTTACACCGAAATTGTTCCATTGACCTGCACTACTAGAAAAAGTGTGTGTTTTTGTACCGCGACAAATAAACTTAATTTGCCGCCTTGATGATCACTGCAATAGGTAGGTATACCTTGCAGTTAGATAAATTAGAAGTCCAGGTTCAAATACCTGCACTTTGTTTGAAGTAAGCCCAGGTTCAAATACCTGTACTTATAGTAAGGGTGCAACGGTACAAAACCTATGCACAGAGCTTGAAATTATCAATGCCGTAGCAGATGCACTTGAATATAATAAAAGGTCGTTCTTAACTTGTAGAACAATACTAATTTATTTATTAATATTTCTTCCGTTTATAAATACAAAAAATCGTTCATTCAATGTTACTGCCTTTAGAAAAAACAAAACTGATTCGCTTGCATAAAATTCTTTTGCGTGCAATGACTTACGTTAACATTAAAGCAACTTGAGTGTAATATAGCTTACGCTCGCATTAAATTTACAATAAAATTTGACCTATATTATTTCCTATGAATAAAATTTAAATCGTATTGCGAAATAAATTGGATGTGGAATTTTGTTTATGTAGAGCTTGTTGGGGTTCAATGAAATTGTATTAAGAAATAACATAAACAAAATTCCATAACCAATGTAAAGTTCATTAGAGTTCAACATTCTCCCCCGCGTTGAATGCCCAATTCAACTATGATGCTGGTTGCGTCCGCAGCTTGAATTGATTCAATGATGTTGACCTGGGTGTGGGTATTGGTGCGCTGGGTTCCTTGCCTGGGCACCATCGGTGGGCTTGATGTTTCCATGTAAGATATCCTAAAATAGCGATGATAAATAACAATCCAAGATATCCGATGACGAATTGATGAGCGTCATGGGTCTGTAAAGGCTGCTGTTCTTCCTTCTTCAATTGCTGTATTCGGTTTTGAATTTCTTGAATATCCGTGGCTATGTCTTCATGCGATGGTGCTTGGTAGAGTATTTTAGCAATTTTGGATGAATGCAATAGTTCGGTAAAGTTTCTTGATGATACAAACGATGTCGTCATGGTACTAGCATAGATGTTATGGGCTTGTATAGTAAAAAATTCTTCCTTGATAGCGCAATTGTTGGCTAATTTCAAGATTCCTGAACCTTCTAGTGTTTGCTGCGAAACCTTAGTTCCGCACACGACATTAACTATAGTTGGTTGCTTCATAACATAGATCCAATGATTTGAGCTTAATAGTTGAATCCATCGTGGTGTTTCCGTGAGCTTCATGAATTGGCAGGATGCTGATGATGATGAGTGGCTAAGGTAGCTGAGTTCACATGAACTTACATTGGAGCCCTTTCGATGAAGAGGATGATGTTGTTTGCACATGTGAGTCGAATCGCCAATAATGGTACATGATGACATTTCTTGCTCTGACAGGGGGTAATATTGGTCCCTATGTAAGTTGATTATGAGATAGTCAGATGATGTCTTTATTGTGATGAATGTTTCATTAACTAAAATTGGCACAGGAACTACTCTCAGCATTTCGAATTGTTCATATGCGAATAATGGTAGTTTTAATCGGAAAATTAGATGGGCTGGCAAGACTCTTCCCTCTATCGTCATAAGGCTATATAATTCTAGTGGATGGTCTTGTTTAGCAGGAAGTCGAAGTGTTGATGGTAGGTGTTCCTTGATGCGGATAAGTTCAGACTCTAGTTGTCTGGGAACTAGCAATTGCGGGTTTATTTTGCCATGATGAGTATCTATCAGTACATCTAATAATATAGATTGAATTCGTTGATAGTTGGTAATAACTAGAATTAATCGAACAGATGCTGCGTTAAAGGCTTCCATTGATTTTTGTTCGTGCAATTCTTGATGCAATTGGTTAAGGTGGGCGATGGTCAGGTTGATGTACGTGTCAATATTCCGAAGTTCACCTTCAATTACATTGTACGACTTACGCATGACGTTTGCTGTAGAGTCTATGATTGATGTTTGATTTTTAAGTAGTTCCAATAGATGGTCGTCATTATCCTTCAAATTTTCTATGGTTTGAGCCATTTTTTCGGCGTACTTCGAATCTAGTACTCCAAATAATGTGTTAGCCAGATTTCCTATTACATCGAGAGGAGCTCTCTTAACTCTTTGGTTGTTTTGATGTTGTAATAATTCATTGTTGATTTGTATTGTCGCCAATAGATCGAAAAACTGTGAAACCGTCAGAGTGCAAGTGCTATTGTCCTTCATTGTTTTGCATAGTTTTTCTAACCTTACTATACCACTGGTGATCGACTCAAATTCCTTCCAGTAGGTTGTCATGTTGTAGAAAATAACCAAGTTCCACTCATTGGACACTAGATGCGTAGGCCCCATTCCTTCGAAATATAGTCCTGGTTGCGATTGGAACGGACTTACTTCTACGTCTGGATTGCTCAAGACTGGCATTATCAAACAGCTTAGGAATAGTACACTTGAGAGGGAGCTTGTATACCGGCGTTTTTCAGATGTAGACGGACCTTGATCTTGCTCTCTGGAAGTTGATTTTTCTTCGTTAGTCGTGCCACTGGTTTGATTCTGATTTGTCTTGTGTTTGGTAAGTCGTTCCTTCTTGGATGCATCGGTTTTTTCCCTTTGCCAGTTCATTTCGGCGTCGCCTGAACCATTCAGTGATTCTTGATCTTGTACGATTGGTAATGGAGCAAGTTTATGTATTGGTCTCCTCAGTATTCCAGATGTAGTCTTGACGTCGACTACACGAATTAATCCATCTTTTCCCTTGATTGTTTGAATGATGCGGCCCAATGGCCATTTTAGCACAGGCAAATTATCTTCCTTGATTAAGACCATCATTCCAGCCTGAGCATTGTCACATCGTTGCTTCCATTTATAACGATGTTGTAATTCGTGTAAATATTCCTTGGACCAACGTTCCCAAAATTGATTTTTTAAGTGAGACACCAATTTCCAACGTTGAAGTAAGCTGGTCTGCAATGATTGAGCCTGTGGATCGACGGTGCTAGTCAATGGTTCGCCGATTAAAAAATGCCCAGGAGTGAGAGCAGTAAGATCGTTCGGGTCGGCTGATAGTGGAGTTAATGGCCTGGAATTTAGTATTACTTCAATTTCAACTATTACTGTCTCTAGTTCTTCATAGGTGAGAGAAACCGATGCTAAGCTCCGTTGAAGCAAGTGTTTAGCCGACTTCACAGCCGCCTCCCATAGTCCACCGAAGTGCGGTGCTCTTGGGGGTATAAAATGAAAATCAACACCTTTCGTGCTGCAAAATGTAGATATTTTATTGTGTGAATTATCTGAGCAAATTGTATCCTTCAGTTCTATCAATTCGTTTCTTGCTCCTACAAAATTCGTGGCGTTATCACAGTACAAATTCCGGCAGTTGCCTCGTCTACTTATGAACCGTTTGAGGGCTCCAATGAATGCGTCTGTGGTTAGATCGCTTACCACTTCGAAGTGTGTTGCTTTAGTAGCAAAACAACAGAAGACTGCAATATATGATTTGTGAGGTCGTTTGCCTCTAACCTTGAAGTGTGTCCAGAACGGCCCGCAAAAGTCAACTCCCGAATTGATGAAGGGTCGCGCTGGCTGCACTCGATGTGGTGGCAGATTTCCCATAAATTGGGATAACATCTTTGGTTTCGATCTAGCACAACGAAGACAGTTTTGCACAATGGATCGTGCAGTTGTCTTTCCCTTTATGGGCCAGAATCGTTGACGAGTTATTGACAGCAACGTTTGAGCACCAACATGTAGATTCGTAATGTGTAGATGAGTCATTAATAATCTTGTAATGTCATGAGAATATGGAAGTAGCATTGGATGCTTGGCATCATATGGTAAATTGGATGCCTCCAGTCTTCCTCCGACACGAATGATTCCTCTTTCATCGATAAATGGACTGAGGCTGCTCAGGGCGCTATTGTTGTTGACATGATTGATCCGTTGTAATTGATTCAAGTCTTCCCTGAATCCCTGAGCTTGTGTTTCCTTGATAATGACTGTTAGAGCGTCTTCTAGTTCTGCCACAGTTAGCTCGATCTTCCTTTTTATACTTGTGAGCTGACGAATATTTGCAATAAATCTCAACACATAGGCAACGACTCTTTGTAATCGTTTGAACGAGTTATGATGGTTGATTGTGTGGACGAAATGAGTTGGTTCTTCGGTGGCTGCTAAGATTATTTTCGACTGTTTTCTCTCCAAATCAATGTCAGTTATTGTGTTTTTTGTGGGCCATACGTCTTCAGAGCCATGTAAAAATATTGGTCCGTAGAACCATAAGTTGCAATTTGACAACCTCTCCGGTGGAACTCCCCGAGAGACTAGATCGGCAGGGTTCTCCTTTGATGGGACGTGTCTCCATTGATTAATGGCTGTTAATTCTTGAATAGCTGCCACACGATTTGCCACAAATGTATGATATGACGAGGACTCGGAATTCAGCCATGCAAGCACAATCTCGGAATCTGTCCAAAAAAAGCATGGTTGATCATGCCAGTTTAAATCGGTCGTAATTCGTTGTACTAGTTGGGCAGCGAGTTTTGCAGCACATAGTTCCAGGCGAGGTAACTTTGTAGTTTTGTTAGGAGCCACCTTTGATTTAGCACATAATAATTGTACTGCTATTGTACCATCCTGTCTCCTGGATCGTACATATACTGCAGTTCCATATGCCTTTTCTGAAGCGTCCGAGAAAGCGTGCAATTGTGTAGATTGTGGTATTCTTCCAGAGAATATATGCCTTGGTATCTTAATATCATTTAGAACCTTCAATCCTTCACGAAATTTTAACCATGCAGACTGAAGCTCGGTTGGCAGAGGTGTATCCCAATCGAGTTTAATTCTCCATAGCCTTTGAAGGAAGATCTTTGCCGTTACTATGACTGGACTCATTACGCCGAGTGGATCAAATAAATGTGCTGTGTCTGACAGGACTGTGCGTTTGGTCACCTTGGTTCCTTCTGGCCATATAGTTTTGATACGAAATTCATCACCCACGTCGTCTCTATGGATGTTTTGAAGTAGTTTGGTGTGGTTGGCACACCATTTTCGTAAATTGAAACCTGCTGATTTCAGAAGCTTTGTCAGTTGTTCCTGCATTTCGAGAGCTTCCACTAAGCTATTGGATCCCGTCATTATGTCGTCTACATAGAAGTCGCGTTTGAGTATCCTTGACCCAAGTGGAAATTGATCAGCTCCTTGCACTGATAGCTGTTGTAAGCATTTAATTGCCAAATATGGTGCTGAAGTAGTTCCGTATGTGACAGTCTTAAGTTGGTACGATTTAATTGCTTCATTAGGATTATCTCTCCATAGAATCATTTGATATTTTCTGTCGTTTTCGTGCATTAAGACCTGACGGTACATTTTCTCTATGTCCGCCGTAAAGACGAATCGTGGCATTCGAAACCTCAGAAGTATGGAAAAAAGATCATCTTGGAGCCTCGGGCCAGTACTTAGTAGCTCATTCAGGGCGATATTTGATGAGCTTTTGGTTGAACCATCAAAAACTACTCTAAGCTTGGTTGTAGTGCTGTCGGGTTTTATCACGCAGTGATGTGGTAAATAATAGTACGGCTTGGTGATGTTGTCTGGATTGACCTCTTCCATATGTTCAAGTTGTAAATATTCCTTCATAAAGGCCACGTATTGCTCCTTGATTTCTGGATTTTTACTGAGTTTTCGTTCCAAGGAGAGAAATCGTTGTAACGCAATGTCCCTGGTTTCACCTAATTTACTTGGATGGTGTAAAAAAGGTAGTTTTACCACAAAGCGGCCTGACGAGTCCCTTTGTGTGGTCTGACTAAAATGAGACTCGCATTTAACTTCAGCGGCAGTTAGACTTGGCGGATGCGACTCAATTTCTTCGAGCTTCCAAAACCTTTCAATTTTATCGTCAAGGGTGAGGTCTCCTTCATTACAGATGCCACATGTTGCTTGAGGTTGATTGGTGCCTTGTATCCTTCCAGCGAAAACCCAACCAAAAACAGTGTTTTGTAGAGTTGGTAAATCGTCTCCAAGTTTTATTTGCCCAGTCGACAGGAGTTGATGATAGAACTCCGCTCCGATCAAAAAATCAATTTGACTGGGGCGACTGAAATTTGGATCGGCTAGCTCTATGTTTCCCGGGATGGGCCAGGAGTCCGTATTCAACGAATATGTTGGTTGATAAGAAGTTATTTTTGGTAATATAAAGGCTTCTACTCTGGTTGAGAATTCAGTCAATCGTGATTGCAATACTAAATTGACTCGATAGTTAGATTGCTGCTTGCCTTCACCGATGCCTTGGATGCTCATAGAATCTGGTGTTCCTTTTAATCCCAATTTTTTGACTAATCGTTCCGTTATAAAATTTAGTTGTGAACCAGAATCTAAAATTGCCTTGCATTCTACATTATTGCGTTCATTATTTCTTAACTTGATGATGACAGTGCTTAGCAGCACGTAACCTCTTTGATTCTGAGCTGTTTGTGCTGCTAGGATTGTTGAGTTAATACCCTCTGCGTTATTATTGGTTGGTCCAGACATGTCTGCAGTGCGTTTCTCAGCGATTGATTGCCGTGGTTGTAGTTGTAATTGATCCGTTGATGATATTAACCTTCCAGGAGTGTGAGATGATTTACTGGACTCTTCAATATGAACTAGCGTATTATGCTTTTTGGAGCATTTCAAGCAATTTCGCATAGAGCACTTGATTGCTGAGTGTCCGTCTTTCATGCAATTGATGCATAAGTGGTTCCTTTTCAAGATTTGGTATCTTGTAGCTGGCGCATGTGACAGAAATTCTTTACACAGATATAGTGGATGTTTCTGTTTGCACACAACACATTGTCTCCCGTTAATTGTCGATACGAAAGAAGACGATTTTGACGAGTGACTGGATCGTTCTTGAATCGCGTGACGCTTATCTCTTCCTAATGCTTCTAGAGCTTGGAAGCGGCTCTCTAAGAACATTAAAAAATGCTTAATCGTTTGCAGTTCTCTTGGTGATTCCAATGATTGCTCGTACAATGTATGTGTATTTTTGTCCAATTTCTTTATGAGTATGTGAATGAGCAATGGATCCCATGATTCAATGGAGATCCCAAGGTTTTTTAAGGCAAGAATGCACTCATTTGTGTTGTCATGCAGTGCCTTGATTGCTGCAGCCCCTTCGGTTTGAATGGTTGGCTGTGCTAGAAATTTGTTGATTAATGCTGTCACCAATAGTCGTTTGTTACTATATCGATTTTTTAATATGTTCCATGCCGTTTCGTAATTTCCATCTGATATTGACAAATGGTGTATTAACGCTTTTGCTTCACCAGTTAAGTTGGAAACCAGGTAAAACATCTTTTGTGCGTTGCTGATGGGATAATTATGAATCAGTTGGATGTATAAGTCATGGAATTGTGTCCACCTTAGGTAGTTGCCATCAAAATTGGGAAGCGTTATCTTAGGCAATTTTATTGCTGTACCAAAATCAGATGTATTCTGAGGTGGGGATGATGCAAGTTCCGTAATTGTTGTTGCAGCGATATGATGGTGTCTTGAACCCAGTCATCAACTTCAAAATAGAATTCTGTCTTATATCCACAAGGCTCTTCACTCGAGGCAGATTCCCATATAACCTGATTATTTTGGGTGATATCTGCCCACTTGGTTTGAAGCAATTTAAGCTTGAGTTCATAGAAAGGCCTTGGATGTGTTTGATGTGCCTTAGACTCAATGTCACGAATGTAATGGATCAATATGCTCATTGCTGATCTTTGCTTCTTAACTAATTTCACGACATCTTGGTTTTCATCTGTAATGGTGAGATTGAAAACAGTATTATCTCGGTCATCTTCTGAGAGCTTTGGCGCTGATAATTTTAAATTAGCCTCTTTCAATTTTTCCTTAAGGTCGTTGTAGACCCCTTCAATTTCTTTGTAGTAGTTATTTTTAAAATATAGATGATCACTATTACTCTGCTTAACCTTGATTAAGCTTTCGTTATTGTTCGTGAACCTTATCCATAGTGACTCCAATTGATCTGATACCTTATTCAGATATTCTAGATTCCCGCGGGTCACACGCTGAGGGGTTTCAGTGTTGAACGCCTGCAACAGGTCTTCTATTTTTCTTCCTATCTCGGATTGTTCAGAAGCTAATGTCTCCATGATGAGCACCTTATCGTCTTTAGAATCGTAGATGTGGTATATACTGATCTCGTGGCGATCACGTCGGGGTCACCAAAATGTTTTTGTACCGCGACAAATAAACTTAATTTGCCGCCTTGATGATCACTGCAATAGGTAGGTATACCTTGCAGTTAGATAAATTAGAAGTCCAGGTTCAAATACCTGTACTTTGTTTGAAGTAAGCCCAGGTTCAAATACCTGTACTTATAGTAAGGGTGCAACGGTACAAAACCTATGCACAGAGCTTGAAATTATCAATGCCGTAGCAGATGCACTTGAATATAATAAAAGGTCGTTCTTAACTTGTGGAACAATACTAATTTATTTATTAATATTTCTTCCGTTTATAAATACAAAAAATCGTTCATTCAATGTTACTGCCTTTAGAAAAACAAAATTGATTCGCTTGCATAAAATTCTTTTGCGTGCAATGACTTACGTTAACATTAAAGCAACTTGAGTGTAATATAGCTTACGCTCGCATTAAATTTACAATAAAGTTTGACCTATATTATTTCCTATGAATAAAATTTAAATCGTATTGCGAAATAAATTGGATGTGGAATTTTGTTTATGTAGAGCTTGTTGGGGTTCAATGAAATTGTATTAAGAAATAACATAAACAAAATTCCATAACCAATGTAAAGTTCATTAGAGTTCAACAGTGTGCGTCAAATGAGTCTGGTGCTACACCAGAAAAATCGGCGGTGTTACACCAAAAAACGCACACATCTACATGAGAAATGTCAGAACTGAATGTCATTGAGTATTACATATCAATCTTCAACTATTACTCTACCAAATTCATCCGCAATCACACCAAAATCTTTTAAGTAACAATTTTCATAATTTTTACGTTATTCATGATGATATTTTTTCCAGAAAATTTCAATCTGACAAATTACACGGATATGAACTACGATTACATTCTCATCACGTCAAAAGTTGTTCCATTGAACTCGTTTTTTACTGATTGACGTGCACTTTTCTTAAAATATCAATGGAAATCGACATAAATGAAATGAACTTTTCTACTGATTTTTTCGTGTTTTTATTCAGGAGGGTGATTCTGATCTTTTGTCGTACTTGAATGTCAAAACATAAGACTAAATGAAATGAACTTTTTTACTGATTTTTTCGTGTTTTTATTTAGGTCAGCAACCCTTGCATGACATAGAGTGAACTGAAAATGTCACTTCACATTACAAATTCAAAATAATATTTCGAATTTAAGCACTTTTAATGCTCTAATTAGGTGTAGAATTTTTATTTACCAGTGTAAAATTTTTGTCACAACCTCTAGGAGCAGTTGACTAATTTGTCGTATATTTAGTCGTGTTGTTTGACGTTTGTTCACCGAAAGTTCATTATAGTTCATTTTGTGGTAGATAAAAGTGAAGACACAAAATGAACTGTGTTGAAACAAAAAGTACGACTAAATATGTCAAAATTGACGACTAAATAGTACGACAAAGGTTCAGAATCACCCTCCTGGATTCTGATCTTTTGTCGTACTTGAATGTCAAAACATACGACTAAATGAAATGAACTTTTCTACTGATTTTTTCGTGTTTTTATTCAGGTCAGCAACCGTTGCATGACGTAGAGTGAACTGAAAATGTCACTTCACATTACAAATTCAAAATAATATTTCGAATTTAAGCACTTTTAATCCTCTAATTAGGTGTAGAATTTTTATTTACCAGTGTGAAGTTTTTGTCACAACCTCTAGGAGCAGTTGACTAATTTGTCGTATATTTAGTCGTGTTGTTTGACGTTTGTTCACCGAAAGTTCATTATAGCTCATTTTGTGGTAGATAATAGTAAAGACACAAAATGAACTGTGTTGAAACAAAAAGTACGACTAAATATGTCAAAATTGACGACTAAATAGCACGACAAAAGATCAGAATCACCCTCCTGGGGCCGGATTCTGTAACACGGAGAATTTGGGAATTTGGGAGATGAGAATTCACTAACATGGTTGGAGAATTATAGAAAACGCAAGAAATGTGAAAAAGTGTGAATCGCCTGGGACGATTAAGGTTATCAATTTTTGTTGTAGAGGGTTGGACTTTTTTTCATATGTGAGGTACATCTGTCTATTACCTTCCAATGTCGCAATAAATGTAAATTTCTTTTTTGTTGGGGTAGCTTTTGAGGGATGTAGGAGGGTAGGCTTTCTCGAGTTTATCCGGGATAACGAGTGAATGGAGAGTAGAAGGAGAATGGATGTGGTCTCAAAAAAAATGGGAGCTCAGCGCGAACAAGATAGGTTTAGGAAAAGGGGCGGGGACAGTGCGGGGTAGAAATGGGAGCTGATTAAGGGAAATTTTAAAAAAAATTAAGACAATGTCAGTAGCTGCAATAATTCGCAGGGGTAAGCTCAGGATCTCTAAGCCCAATAAAAAAAAGTAAGAATTCACTTTGGTAATTAGGCATGCATGGGTATTATAGGCTATATTTTATTTCGATTAACGGTAATTTGCAGATTTGAGCGGCCTCGGCGGTAAATTTTGCTATCGCAATATTCAAGGGCGCCTAACTCTATGTGGGAGGGATGTAGAGTATTAGAATTTTTTTGATAGATTAAGGGTTTAGAGTATAAAAATATGGGTGAACAATTTTCGGAGCAGGGTGTTTTGGGGGTTGGGGGTCGTACCACCCCTCATAGGGGGTTGCTCAAACTACGTCATGTTTGGTACCAAATTAAAGAGGGAGGAGAGGGTAATCGAGTGGTGTAGTTTGTCTCTGATCGTTTTAACGTGATAGCTGACTTTTGACAGCCGAAAAACGATTTTTTTACACTACGGTCATATACACCCCAGTTTCCATACTTTGCATATATTTCTTCCGTTCTTTATTTCACATCCATTAGTACTCCGTTGTGAACATTTCTGTCATGGGAAGTAAATTTCCAGGACTTACCAGTTCTTCGCAATGATGAGATGAAAATATGTCAATTTTTGTACCAAAAACGGCCAATTTTTCACCTTAAAAAGGACTGCTACACTTCTTTTACAGTTATTTCCAAAACGGTTTATCGTATTCAAAAATTATTTACATATTCAATTAGGGGACAAAATGTAGATGCATTTCATCCTACACACAAGCTTTACCATGTATATTTAAAAATTTTACAGCATCTCTTCTGTACTGGACGACGACCAAATTGATCAATTTCACGTGATTTGTAATTTTTAGCGGGTACTTTGAGAGACAAAATCCTTGTTCCTCTGTTAGTATTGCATGGATTTAAATAATTTGTTTTTTACAATATAGCCAGGACACGCAGTGAATATATAACTAAATTTGAAATTCCTAGGTACCTAGATACCTTCACAAAACGCAACAAAAGCAGACAATACAATTTTTCCACTTACTTTTCCACTTGCAAAACACCGGAGAATTAACAAGTGGAATGGAGAATTTGGGAATTAACAAGTGGAATGGAGAATTTGGGAATTCCGTACTCACTTCTCAAATTCGCTCTCAGTTCAAAATTTTTCGTCTTACTTTCACTTTTCAAATTCTCCCGTGTTTGCTTATGGAAAAGTAAGACGAAAAATTCTCAACTGAGAGGATTTGAGAAGCGAGTACGGAATTCCCAACTTCTCCATTCCACGTGTTCCGGTGTTTGCTTGTGAAAAAGTAAGACGAAAAATTCTCAACTGAGAGGATTTGAGAAGCGAGTACAGAATTCCCGAATTTTTCGTCTTACTTACACTTCTCAAATTCTCCGGTGTTTGCTTGTGGAAAAGTAAGACGAAAAATTTTCAATTGAGAAAGAATTTGAGAGGTGAGTACGGAATTCCCGGGAATGGAGAATTAGGGAATTAAAAATTCTAAGAGAATGCAATTCTCATCTCCCAAATTCCCAAATTCTCCGTGCTACAAAATCCGGCCCCTGGGCGGTTAAATTCAAGATAATTTTTTTGGCGACTTACTGGTGGTGCCATCTCTAATCAAAACCCAAAGGTAAATTTAGCGCGTTGACCTTAGTACCGCATGCGATAGATATGCCGCCAAACCTGTTACCTCTTCTCGACAGATGGCCTTACCTGTACCAAATTAGAAAATAGAAGCGAGATTTTTACCGAATGACTGATGTCCGGTTTCACAGTCAATGCTTAATAAATATTTCGGTTTCACAATCAAGGCTTAAGTGAAATCACTGGCTTAAGGAAAGCTTAACTTAAGCCCGTCATCTCGAAGGCTTAAGCCTCAGATTTTGCTGTGAAACACATAAGAAATTATTGCTAAATATATATTTTGCCTAAATATTATAATTTTTGTTATTAAATAAACGTGCATATTTCAAAAGTTATATTTTAAAACTAAATTGAAATTTTCCAAGCGAAAAATAGTTATCTAATTAGCAGTTTTGAGTACTGTCTGGCAGCTAGTGTCAGCATTCCATTTGACGTTTTAAGAAGAAACCAAACAGTTTAGGACAAAAGTGAGTTATTTATCTGATGCAGAGGAAATAAGAGACCAAGAAATCTATAATATAATATCGCAAGGTGTGACCCGTGAAAAAATTATAAAGAGGCGCCCGCAACATTTCGAGAAATGGGATGACGTTGATTTTTATTCTCGGTTCCGGCTGTAGATACACATTCAGCTTTGATGGTTTACGTTGTCGAAACATTCTGCAACAATGATTTTGAATTGGATATCCTTCCAGATAAAAACCACAACAAACTGGTAAATAAAAAGTTGTTCTTCTTTTCGCTTAGTCACAATGGCATTTTCCTATAAAAAAATTCGCAGTGCTGACAACTTAAAAATTTTCATTCGTGGCTTAACTGAGCCTCAGTTTACTGAGTACTGTGAAACCAAGTAGGCTTAAGTTCTGGGATTAAGCCACACACGTGGCTTAAGCCTGGACTGTGAAAAAGGCCATGAAATCATGTTTACAGATGGCGCTCTATTAGAAAAAATTGTAAAATATGAGGATATTAAGTTATCTTCGATAAAAATTGTTTTTCTTCTTCCCTATCTAACAATGTTTAGGAAAGTGGAAAAAATGTAATAAAGGAATTCAAAGGAATTTCAGATATTTTCTCAATAAATTTGCTTTTTATGAGATATACATATATATAGAGAAGTACTTCGTAAGAGATTTTGTTGTTGAATTTTATATTCCTTCTGTTCTACAAGAAACTATTATATAATTTAATACATTTGACACATTATTTCAGTAACTTATGTCTATTATAGGTACCTTAGGTAAATAAATAAATTATTTTCAAATTAGGAATGGTTTATTCTAATTTCAAAATCGCGTAAATTTTGCAATGCCTCCTTTCAGCCAGCGCATCAACAGTTTCGTTTCGCAGCAGCCAGTTGCAGATCATTAAAAATTCTTACATATAGTACGAGAGCTAGCAGCGTCACCATCTCAATAGGCATGCGGCCCATCTGTTTGTTGAGAATAGTTTCGTTTACTTGTGTACATTCCGTTCCACAGGTAAACAAAGCAGTTTTCAAAATGATTTTAGTTTGATTTTTTTGATTTTTTATTAGTGTTTATTAAAAAATTTAAAAAAAAATGATTTTATTATGGCTGTAATTTTTATGCGAGCTGGTTTAGTTATCGAAGGAACAACATGAAATTAATTTGTCAGGCAGGAATTCAGTGGATCGTCTATAGCCAAATCGATTGCAGTGTTATAGGGAATAAATGTGTAAGAATCAACCGACAAGACTGTACCGAGATTCAGCTAATTTGTGAGTGATTCACTTCAGTCACTTCTTTCACTCACTTTTGAAAATAAAATGATTCCTTTAAAAAAGTGAAGTGAGTATTTTCGAATATTAACTTCGAATGTAATTTTCACAGCTGTTTGTCGATGTTATGTTTAAAAATGAACGCCGGTGCGAATTATAATCACGCTAAACACTTTTTGCGGATAATAAGGAAGAATATCAGAGATGCAAATAATCCGTTCGATATTCTTGAGTCACGGTAAATAAAATTAATTAAAAAAAGTGCTTCAATTATTTACATTTTACCTTCTAGTTTTCGGGAACTGTATAGGTTTCCCCAACGCATCGCAGTGGATTTCATTGAGGAATTAACACCATATCTTACTCAAGCCACGAGAAGTGATGCTATTCCTTCCAGTATAAAAGTAACCTATCTCTTTTTATTGGTATAAAAGCTGTTGATAAAATCTTTTTTAGATTTTGACAGCAATGAGTTTTTTTGCATCTGGATGCTACCAAAGACGTGTTGGGCAAGACTACCTAACATGCATCAGTTAATCATGTGTATCCAGAATTATCAATGAAGTTGCAATGGCAATTAATAACAATTTGTCAGAGAAATATATCCGATTTCCTCAAACTCCTACAGAACAATTAATTGCAAAGCAAAAGTACTATATTGCTGAAATATTCATTTTGTGATCATCTAATAAATTGGAGTTATTGCAGATTTTGTCAACTTAAAAGATCCGTAAACTTTCCAGGTATTATAGGCTGCGTCGATGGAGGTCATATAACATTAGTTGCACTTAGCAAAAATATAGAAAGAGCACATTTGAACAGAAAGCATCAGACATCAAAAAATGTGCAGTTTGTGAGAAATTTTACATATATATTATGCGTATTCGCATTTATTTGCTCTCTTACAGATTTGTGACGCAAGTTTAGGATTCGAAGGCGTTTTTGCCAGGTTTTCAGGTGCAACTCACGATGCATACATATGGAGTATTAGCCAAGCAAGAACATTTCTTGAATCTCAATTTAAATGGGTGAAAGGTCTACATATTTATTAGGTAAGCAACTTCAACTGCTAAGTCTTCTATATTATAATACATATATATATATATATATATAATATTATAATGAATAAATTAAGGTGATTCCGGGTATAGTTTAAAGCCATGGCTTCTTACGCCTTTCCGAATAAATGAAAATTCTACAGAAGTAGAATTGCACTTTAACCGATGTCACGCTAAAATACGGAATTGTATAGAAAGGGCAATTGGATTGCTAAAAGCTAGATGGAGGTAGTTGTGAATTAAAATAGTAATTTAAAAATATTTACTTATATTTATTGCTTTATTTAGATGCTGCAGCAAAGAAAAACCGCTCAGGTATTCTCCAGAAAAAGCCGGTAATATTATTAACGCTTGCGCTGTCTTGCACAATATTTTAATACAGAACAATGTTTCGATAACGGAACAGGAAAATATAATGACAGAACTTGAGGTACTGGAACATCGCCGAGACACTCCAGCAATTTCTAGAACAACGGAAAGGATTACGAATGCAAGCATTTCACGCGCGGCGGGAAGCATAAGATAATCGGTCGCAAGTAATTTATCAAGTGAAAGATATTTTCCTTAATTTTTATTAATAAAGCTTAAAAAAAATCACAGTTCTTTTGTTTATAATCACTTAAAAATATAAAAAATTAAA
The DNA here is from genome assembly GCA_963924295.1 of Dioctria rufipes. NCBI lineage: Eukaryota > Metazoa > Arthropoda > Insecta > Diptera > Asilidae > Dioctria > Dioctria rufipes. Next base: position 124,614,842 of record OZ002741.1, on the reverse strand, counting down.
AAAAAAACAATCCATTATGTCGGCTAAAGATAGGAAGATCAAATGAATTAATCCAAATATTGCGGTTTTAAAATAGCGTTTAGCTCATATATTGCTGCTATTATATTTTTTTGTCCTTCTACCAACCGCTCAAGAAGATTATTTGTCCTACAATTTTCTTATATGCCAATTCAACGTAATTTTTGCAATTCCCAAACATTCTTCCAGTAGGGATTGTTGACTTTCGCTTTATTCCTCTTTGGTTTTGTACTTGTTGCAATTTACATGTTTCAGACAAGGAAATATTTGTATCGGTAAAATTCCCCGCATCTTCGTCCTCTCTTAAGGGTTCAAGTTCTTCAGCAATTACTTCAAATTCTGTCAACTACAATAATATTACCACTCAAAAACATAAAACTAAAAGTAACTAACATTTTTGCCGAATCCGAGCTCCTTGGTTTTTTTTATCACCTTCAAAATAATCCACTCCACATATATTAAAAATCATCTTGTCGTCAGCTTAAAGTTCAAATTTGGGATCTACAGTACCTCCACCGGTTCTTTTGCATTCATTCGTTAATATACGGAACCTTTTACGCACGTTGAGCCTCATATCTATCTAACACTGCAGTAATGGTTATATGTCAGTAATACTAAGAAAAATGTAAATTTACCTTTTTCCACTGTGGAGCTGTTTTCGCTGTACCACAAGAATTTAATTTTGTTGCTATTTGTTCCCATATCTTATCCTTGCATTGGGCTCCTTGTGCACTGGCAAATCTTCCTTCTAAGACATTATAATGTTGTCTCAGTTCTTCAATCAGAACTGATTTTTGGTGTAAAGACAACTTTCCAGCCTTGTGTTACAATTTATTAGTATTAATTAATATTTATAGCTGTGTTCTTTTGGACCCAAATGTCAAAGTAGAACTTGATAAATTTCGAGACAAAGTTTGACAGATTTAATGTATTCTTATAAAATCATGGCACTTTGATTATTATCTCTATACTTTCAATGCACCCTACAAATAAATTCAATTCGCAATCTCTTGTGCTTTGTAGAACACCGCACGGAACCAAAAAAACGCAGCTTAATTTACTTACCATTTCTAAAATAAAATCTCTTCTCGATGATTTCACTCTCCATTCACCGCAAAATTGAAGGTGAGTGAAGTGAGTGAGTGAATTTCTTAGCAGAATCAAATTTGCAGAAAAGTGACTCACTTCACTCACTTTTTGCCAATTTCGACGTAGCTGAATCTCGGTACTGGTTTTTAACGAAAAAAAAACGTAATGCAGCTCTGCAGTCAGAAAAGATTGTAACGAAGTTACAAATTAGAATTCAAATTCTTAAATACCCGTTATTACATGCCGTATAATTAGTAACCCGAATGACTGACTGATTTGTTTACAATAAAGTAAAACTTAAATGTTCATGTATAAACAAACCCTCTTGACGATCTATGAATGATGGTCACTCAGTTTGTCTGAGATGTCAATCGTCTGATGGAATCATCAAGATGGCAGCACTTTCACGTCTATAAAAGGCGAGCTGGCACCGAGAATAAATCAGTCGATCATCAAGCTTCGACTGGCTAAGGTACTTTACTGAACTTAAGCTGCGAAGAAGTAATCGACTCAATTTCCTACCGAATGTGAGTTTGTCCACATTTGAGATTACCTATCAAATCCTATAGTTAGAATTGCTTATTTCCAACCGAATGTGAGATTGTCCGCATTTGAGATTACCCGTCTTCCTCCGTATTTAGAAAACCTATTTCCAACCGAATGTGAGATTGTCCGCATTTGAGATTACCCGTCTTCCTCCGTATTTAGAAAACCTATTTCCAACCGAATGTGAGATTGTCCACATTTGAGATTACCCGTCTTCCTCCCTATTTAGAAAACCTATTTCCAACCGAATGTGAGATTGTCCGCATTTGAGATTACCCTTCTTCCTCTATATTTAGAAAACCTATTTCCAACCGAATGTGAGATTGTCCTCATTTGAGATTACCTGTCTTCCTCTGTATTTAGAAAACCTATTTCCAACCGAATGTGAGATTGTCCGCATTTGAGATTACCCGTCTTCCTCTGTATTTAGAAAACCTATTTCCAACCGAAAAAGGGTAACACTGTCAAGCTGTCAGGTCGTGTTTGCGCCGAGCTCCGTATATTTTTTGAAATTATAATTGTAATTAATTAATTACTGCGTTTTTAGTCATTTTAATCGGTTCATTCCCGTCTAGTGATTTTTGTTTGTTGTAATTAATCAAGGTTATACGCGCTCTGTTCGTTTTAGTGACCTTTTCCAAAGAAAGTGAATGTGCTCTTTTGGCGTCACCTGCAGCCATTTTGCATTCGAATGTGAGGAACTTTGGCAAAACAATTTACAATTTTTATTGAATTATATACTCAAGCGAAGTGCTCAAACAACCTCATTTGGATATTTCACCTTATAAGCATCTCAGCATGCTATAATAACTTAGTAAAATTTGCAGTAATAAATCCAGCACCAAGTCCTACCTGGAAGGGAGCTCTTTTGATTGCGAGCTGGATAAATATATCGCCGGTTGTGGAATAACACTTGGAGCTCTGCTCAATATTGCACAAAGTTAAGCGTGGTCTTTTTCCGCTCAAGGTTACCGGTTTGGCGCCATTTGTGCCCCCATTTCGAGATCCAATTCGAATTTTAGTTCAACCTCCACTGAACAATTATTATTACAGTATCATCTGTGCAAGTGGAAATAATTTGAAGGCTCATCATCTTTTGCGGAGCTTGCGGGTGAATTAAATTAATGTATGTGTGTATCCTAGTTACTCGGATTCTCCCAAATTAGTCAAGAGCTGGGCGGCACAGAATCATTCAGGAAGTGCGTTATCAGCCCGTGGGGCAACGCCGCAGCATTGCTTAAGTTAATGTTTTAACATTTTCTATCAGCTATAATAATCAACATTATCAACTTTCAATTCATATTTAACCTTTAGTGTCTAATTTTCGCAGTTAATGTTTTAACTTTTATCATTATTCAATTTTCATACCTAACCTAACTATAATTCACATAGTATTTTACATAGCCTTTGATAGCAGTAGCATCTAAATTTTGCATTTAACTATTAATATTTAACCTTACTTAATTCTATTTTCTTTCATATTTAACCTATAACTTATAACTTTTTTCCATCTTTTTTACTTATCTATCAATAATATACATCGTTTGCATTTAACTAGTTATAACACACAACTTCAGTTACTATCTATATTGGCTCAGCTACTGATATTCGGGTTAATTGTAGTTGGACTCACTGTCTTTAAGGCAAGATATTGCCTCAGTTGTTGGTGTTAGTCTATATTTCAACGGAGCTCTGTCATCCAGTGGTGTTTTAACCGTTGATGGTATCCTGACTCCGAGTTGTGTCGGTGCAGTTTTCTTAAGTCTACGAGTTTAGGGGTGATCCAAACTCATTTTTTGCATCACGTCTCACATTCTGTCTGTTGACTCTGGGATGATTATGTCTCAGGGCCTGTCTACAGCAAAGAAATCGAATTTTTCTCCACCTGTAACTAGGAAATTGAAGTTGACTCTGCCTGTTGGCTTGGCTGTACCAAAGAAATCGAAGTCGTCTACACCTGCAACAAGGAGTTCGAAGTCGTCTCTACCTAGTGGAATCGTACCTGGCTCTAATGTCTGCGTAAAGTGTGCGTCATTAGATCCACCACCCTCTGTGCTGACCCTTGGATCCGGAGTGATCGATGGGTCTTTGATCAACTGGATTTATTGCTCCGCATGCTCCGCTTTGTATCATTGCTCTTGTGAGAGTATTAGTGATGTGGATTATTTGTCACACTACTCTGATAAGAAAATCAAATGGTTCTGTGATAGTTGCTTCTGCTGTCTTAAATCGCATCTAGCTGGTTCTGTTAAGACCAAAAAAGGCAGAGGCGGTGTCAAACACAAGTCTGCTAGTCCTGTTTCTATCTCACATCCAATTTCTGATTCTGGTCTTACTGACCTCATTGTGAAGATAGAAGCACTTTCCAAGCTCCTGCAATCCAACTCATCTTTGACGGATCTAGACAAGAAAATTGCAGCCCTTGGTGGTGAAATTAATCAAGTTCGGCAAGACATCTTTCTGTTAGGTAAAGATCTGAATATCGTTAAGGCCTGCGCTTTAAGCTCTGAAAAGAAGAGATCCCTGATTCTTGCTGACATTCTTGGAGCTGCATTTTTACAGGGTGAAAATTTTTTAGAATCCCTCTGTATGGCAGTGGGCCTTGATTCCTCCTTCGTTGCAAATATTGAAACAGTGGTTCCATTCACGAATAATAGTGCTGATTCAACTAACACGATTGTGAGGTCCAGCCTTAGACCTAAAGGACTTATTAGATTTCACACTGAGGTTAAGTGTAACGCGTTTTTTAAAGCCTACTTTGAAAAGATTAGAGGAAAAGTCAGTGGCGGATCCAGGGGGGGGTCGTGGGGGTCATGACCTCTCCCCCTACATTTCAGAAAAAATATTTAATTAATTGAGTTATTTGAAAAAATAATTTTTTTTATTTTATACTTTTTTTATTTATATAATTCAACTTAAAAAAAACTTTATTCCGAAACTTAAAAAAATAAAAATTTATATCAATGAATGCTATTGTATGCATGTGATGTATGTGTATAGGTTTTTCTCGGAATTTGGGTTTCGGACCTCAGAGAAACACTTCCCAAGCCACGAAACAGACTCCCTCGCTACCACATCAGAGCCCTAACTTAACTTAGTCCTAACTTCTGTTATATTTCGGGGCTTACCTTAGTCGAACGCAATCACTCTACCCCGTTTCAGGAAGATATTGTTAAGACAACTCGCACACTTTTATTGTATTTATATACATATTTTTTTACTTTTGCTGTGTTCACAAACTTTTTCTTTCACAAACTTCCTCTAATGGTTATTTTCACAAAACGTTTATTTTTTTTTCTTGTCGCAACTTCTATTTTCTTTAACTGTTTACAATTAGTGTTCAGCCTGTCGGACGATGGTTGAAATGAAATTTGATATTTTCATAAACATCAAACCATCGTCTTGCTATCGTGCATACATTGTTGCACCCACAATGTATGCCGCTCGCGACAATTTGCTGAAAGGAGGCTTGATCGTTTAAATCTTCACCGAGTAAATTTTATGCGCCCGATATGTATGTAGGTATATATGTACATATATATCATATTTTTATTTTCGACAAATCATAGATACTGAAGGTAAGATTTGTCGTGGGGCTTTTTTCTATTGAAACGACTTGGGTTGAAATTTAAAACTTTTATTTGTCCCAAGTCGTTCTATGGGAAATACTTTTTGTTTTTAACTGAGGAATTTGAATCAATTGCTGATGACAATTTCACACACTCTACACTCCTAACATTCTAAAATATTTGCAGCGTTCTTATGTAAAACCACTGACATTTAAAATATGGACTGACTACGTCCATAGACATACACTGCAGAAAGTGGGCTCATTTCTATCTAGCGTTCTCTTTCGATATAAGCACCAACTACTAATTCGCACGTCACATAGAAATGTGACCTAACTCAAAATTTGTAATTTTTGATTAATTACACCATGAAATTGGCATATTTCTATCTGATTGTTTTTGCCGCTAGATAGCGATAGTATCACTTTTCTGTTACTTAAGAACAGAGATATTCTTCATAGAACAGTGTCAGTGTCACTTTTAGACTTGTGACGATCTTCATAACAAACGTAATTATGTGTTCGACATTTTAACAGTATTATTTTAAATTGTGTCACTTTTCCACAAAACAGCATTTATTTCTTACAAATTATATTATGAGTTATGACATTTTTCCACAAAGTTCAAAGTACGGAATTTAATTCTTAAAAATCGTATTGTTACGTGCAATAGAAAGAGACAACTGGTGACATCTACTGGCAATGTGGCAATGGAGAAGTAAGCGACTTTAGGTTCGGAGAATTGATTATGGTATCTACAGGAAGGTTCAGGAATAGAATGAATAGAACAGTCAAGAAGCTTCTGGAAAATAGAACACTCGAGAATAATCTGGAGAGTTTCTAGGGTATAAATATAACAGTTGTCATAGCCAGAAGAAGAGTCTTGTCTTAGACGTTGCAGTGTGAACAAGCGAAAGTAATAACGTGCGGAAGTGTTGTAATTAGATTGCGATAATTGAAAGTACAGTATTAAGCGATAATTAAAGTTGAGTTGATTAATTGAAAGTTTGTGAATTTTGTATGATTAGAGTGAAATAAAGAACTTGTATATTAAGTATTTAATATTGTGTTTTAAATAACGAACCAAGAGCCACGCTCGCAACAGTATTTTGAGTTGTGCCACTTAAAGAAAACTTGTAAAAATATTTATTTCGCAACAAAGAAAAGCGACACAAAAGCGGGATTAACAGCTAACCTCGCCAACTGCGGAAACAAAAACTTAAAATTTCTTTTATATAAATTTTCAGAAATATATTTACTAACAAATTTAAGAGTTCAGACTATTTTTAGCAAACAATTACTACGTTAAGCTAGAATTAATTCTATGTACAGCTTTTCGTTTTTTCGCTCTCCTGAAAAGTTGCATTTTTTGAGTTGGGTCACTTTCCTATGTAACGTGCGAACTGAGAAAGGGCTGTAAACAATAAATAAATAAGTGGGTTTGTCGAAATAAATGATTTCAAATTAATTATTTGGGTTAATAAAAATTCGAGAGGTTTCACTTTTCAACTTTCCGCCAATGGATTTTTCAATGTTGGCACCGACGTATGAACTATTTTTGACACAAAAAATTGTACCCGCATGAAATAGCATATCGAGAAATCCATATTATATATACCAGTGTGTAAAACTGAGAAAAGTTGGGCTTGAATGACTCCTGCAGTTTGCACCCTATTCTATTAAAAAAATTAGTTTTTGTAAAAAAAAAGTTAAAAAAAAGTATACTAAAAAAGACACATCATCCAGACCTTGAAGACCTTGACAAAGTGGAATTAATTCGACTGGGCAAGGCTCTCTGGTTTAAACGGAAGAAAGTAATCTCCCAGGTTCTTACCAGAAATAGAAAAGTGTGTGTGGTACGCAGGGATCCCAACAACGCTACTAATTCTCTCTTTGAGCGTCTCTCTGACTCTTTGGTTGTACAATTGACTAATTTTGTTGGGACCCCTGATATTACTCATGCAGCACAGCCATCACTGTCTCCCGTATTGGGAGCTTCTTCCGAATCTTCTCCTCAATAATAAGCTTAACATAGTCTCACTTAACGCCCGCTCCTCCATGAAACACCTCGAAGATATCAGGCATCTTGCTCGGCACTGCAATGCTAGTGCTATGCTTATTTGCGAAACCTGGGCTAAGCCTCACCACACTGACAAAATGAAATTCCTGGTTACCGTTTACATAGGCTGGACCGTATATCTCGGAGGGGCGGTGGAGTGGCGGTTTATGTCGTTAATACTCTCCAATGTAAGATAATTTTTCATTCTCTTGACAATAGTTGGGAGATTCTGGTTGTTATGACAGTGCCAATAGTGATCCGATTATACTCATGTCAGTGTACCGCTGCGACCACACATTTTCTGACTACAGTCTGGTCCTTTTTAATTCCTGTTTGGATAATCTAGTCAGTCAGTACTCGAAGGTTTTTATAGGTGGCTACTTCAATGCTGATATTTGTGGAAATTTGGGTCTTAGTGTACCTCTCCGGGATCTATTCTTTGAACGTGGCCTGCTGCTGCTTAACAGCTTCCCAACTCGTCATGGCCCTACTTCAGCGACTGCCCTGGACCTTATGAATTCATCCCCCAACTTTCATCCCATCAGGTCTGGGCAGGCTCCTGGAGTTTCTGACCACGAGGCTGTGTTTGCTTCCTTCGAATACCCTTGTACTCAACCCTCCCGTTGGTACACTTACAGAAATTTTGCAGCGATTCAGCCTGATGCTCTTAAAGCCGACATACTACTCACTGACTGGACCACAATGCTCAATTCTCCTGATCCGGAGGAGTCAGCACAGTTGTTTACTGGGGCTATACAGACTCTCTTCACCACACAAGTACCACTCAAATCGATTCGATCCAGGCTTTTGATGTCCAAAATCCTCCTACTACCAGATGTACGGCTCAGTTGTCAGATGCGTGATATCGCGTATGGAGCCTGGAAAAGGCTGAAAACTGACGAGACTTACAGAGACTTCAAGCGACTTCGAAATTCGGCAAGTCATCTCATTAGGGCTAAGACCAGAGAGTTCACACTGCACTGCTTCGATGGTCCAATTAACTGGAAGAAAATTAGGAGTTTGGGCATTGGATCTAAGACTGGAACGAGTTCGTGTGTAGATCCGGTTGAGTTTAGTGAGTTCATTCATTCCGCATCGACTGCTGGCTCCCGTGGAATTATGCATGGAGACTCTCATAATGTTGACCAGGGTATTACAACTCGAACTGATGGGGATGGCTTTGCTTTTCGAAATTTTAGTGAGGAGGAAGTAATTTTTGCTATCTCGCGAATCAGGTCTAATGCGGTGGGGCATGATGGTGTTCCTATCAAATTCCTCAAAACTATTCTGCCTCATTTAATAACGGTGATTACCCAGTTATTCAACAAGCTCCTCACTTGTTCATACTTCCCGATCTGCTGGAAGCTTGACCTCATCACTCCGATTCCTAAGATTTCCTCGCCAATCTCGGTGGGTGACTGGAAACCAATCACTGTTTTACCCTCGATCTCAAAGGCGTTTGAGTCATTGATGACTGACCAAATTGCGGAACACGTTAGCAATAATAATTTTCTCTCAAAGTTTCAGTCTGGCTTCAGGAATAAACACTCCACTTGTACTGCTCTTACGTCGGTGGTCTCAGATATTCGTTCGCTTTGCGATTCGGGGAATGACGTCATTCATATTCTCCTTGATTTTAAAAAGGCATTTGAGTCAGTCCCGCATGTGCTTCTGGTTGATAAGCTGCGAAGTCAATTTAGTTGCTCGTCTTCTGCATGTAGGCTAATCTCTTACTATTTAAATCAAAGAACACAGACTGTGGTGTCCAATGGGAGAATGTCCGCTTCTAAGTTGGTTTTATCAGGAGTGCCCCAAGGGGCGGTATTGGCTCCGCTCTGTTCACGCTCTTCATCAACGATATAACTCGGGAGTTACATGGTGCTCATTTTCATCTTTATGCTGATGATATACAAATCTATGCCGGAGCTCTAAGGGACGGCCCTCCTTCTCTAATCCTTGACATTAATGTTATTCTCTCCAGAGTTTCTAATTGGTGCATTGCTAATGGACTTGATCTGAATCCTGAGAAGACGCAAGCAATAATCTATACTAGTGGACATAGTGGTGTCTCTTCAGCTGCTCTACCTCCCGTTACTCTTCTCGGTCGGAGCATTCCAATATCCCCAGATCCAGTGAAAAAACTTGGGCTATTGATGGACCAGAGACTCGCCTGGGGTCCCCATGTTAACCGTATTTGCTCGCGAGTATATTTTGGCCTTCGGACGCTCTATGCTGTATCGGTCTTTCTGCCTGAGGGTATTCGGGCTGGTCTGGTGCGAGCATTGATTCTTCCCCATTTTCTGTATGCGGATGCTGCTGTCTACCCCTTGCCTGCCCTTGCAATCTTGAAATTGTCTCGTGCGCTTAATGCTTGTGTGAGATATGTTTATCGTCTGAATAGGCGGGCGCATGTGTCTGCTCTAGCGGAGGAGTTTCTATCTTGCACACTATCTAAGTTTCTTGAGTTCAGAACTCTCCGTTTTATTTTTCGTGTCAAACTTGGTTTGATGCCTCCTTACATTGGTGAAAGGTTTGATTGGAGTACTAGGGATAGAACGAGGATCATTCTCCGTCGAACACGAACTCAGTGGGGTGGAAGAACGGTCTTTTCTAAGGGTGCAGTCATCTGGAACTCTCTCCCTAGGGAGATTAGGGAATCTGCTTCCACGCGCTCATTCAGCGAAAGGCTTCTTAAAAATTTCAGTGAGACTGGGTTACGTTAGATTATTGAGCTCTTTCCCTTCCTCTTTATCTTGCTTGTGCGGATGTGTGCTACCGTGATCCTTTTAGGTATGGTCTTAATGTTATGTAGTATTAAAAACTTTCTTAGTGTTTTTATGGTTGCAAAGTTCGAGGTTTTGTGGCGTTATCGGCTGTGATTATTCGAACGTCCTCCCTCATTCGATCCTGTGAATATCAAGGCTGATTTACTAATAATTGTACTGTTGCCTGACTTTATTGAGAGTTGAGTGTTCAGTGTGGATGGTGTTGTAGTTTTAATATCTCTTATAACTGGATAGTTTGATTTAGTTCTTTTTGACTTACAGTGAATTACTTTGAATAATATTAAGGTACCTGATTGAGTTACCTGATTTGACTTGTAGGTTTAAGGTTTTCGTATTGGGAAAAAAATATATATATATATATATACATATATATATGTATATATATATATCTCTTATGACTGGATAGTTTGATTTCGTTCTTTTTGACTTACGGTGAATTACTTTGAATACTATTAAGGTACCTGATTTAACTTGTAGGTTTAAGGTTTTCGTATTGGAAAAAAAAACTTCTTTAGTACCTGTACTCAGTCACTTTAAGTGTTACACTATTTACTTTATTTTTATTGTTTTCTAGAGTTTATGCTTATATTTAATATAAAAAACTACTGTAGATCTATGTACCCACCGTTTTAAGGACGTGGCCTCGGCCAGGGTCTTTCAATAAAATATTTTTGTATTGTATTGTATTGTATGTGAGATTGTCCGCATTTGAGATTACCCGTCTCCCTGTAGCTAGTTATAAACATGGATAAAGAAATAAACAGAAGAAGATACAGCTGAGAAAAGGGAAATTTTGTGAAAACAACCTCAAAATAAATGTGTATTAAAGTTAAGTGTGTAAAACCTTATGGGAAAAAGGTTAATAAAACAAATAAGTGTGAATAGTATTAAGATTGTGGATTGTCATAGACAATAATGTGACAAGTTTACCTTATGGAAAAGGGGTTAACATTCAAAGTGTAATAGTATTAAGATTTTGGATTGTCATAGACAATGAAGTGACCAGTTTAACTTATGGAAAAAAGTCAATATTCAAAGTGTATTAGTATTAAGATTGTGTATTAGTAACAAGTTTGTATAAAAGACAAATACATTTGTGAAAATTTTTAATTCCTTATATTGAAATAAAAAATATTTGTTCAGTATCAGTGTTCTTCTCTAAAAAAACGTTAAAACCGGGTATTTATTTCTTCTTCTTCCCCGTCGTTGAACGCATTGACCCTGGCGTAACTCCAAAGCTGACCCAAAACGTTCAACTTAAATATAAACGATTACAAGATATTTATGTTTCTGTGGGTTCTCTTGATATTTTTCCTAATTTATAGCTGAATTACATATATGTCGACCCGAGGTCTTGAACCATATGCTCCTGCCCCATCTCCCTCATTTGTTTTGGAGCCATCCGTAAATCAAAAGAATGTTCTATCTAGGCTCAGGCGCTGCGAGCACCCGAATCAATTTAACTTTATTAGATCGTTCTCGTCAACCAATAATGCATAAGAATTCTCAAGAAAAATTTCCATTAATTTATAAGAAACAAGCACTGACATATAGAGGGTTTTCCAATAAGAGCTGTTATTTTGATACTCAAAGAAAAATGCCATTTTTTGAGATAAATGATCGGATCTTTATTTCATTATAAAGAGGAATGCATGCCGTCAAATGCCGTTAATAATGGAAAACAATATCAGCCAAATGACCACCACGACCACGCCTACAGGACCATATCCTTTTCATGAAATTTTCCATAACCAAATTGCAAAGTGGCTGCCCTATATCCTCGATAGCCTCACGAATTCCATCTTTGAGGTCTTGGATCGACGCTGGGCTGTTGGCGTAGACCTTCTCTTTCACGTGGCCTCAAATGAAGAAGTCGCAAGGTGTTAAGTCACAAGATCTCGGTGGCCAATTGTGATCAAACACGGTCCGGAAACTTTTCCCGTAAAAGATCAATGGTTTCGTTGCTTGTATGGCACGTAGCGCCGTCTTGTTGAAAGTAAACGTTGTCCAGATCAATACCATCCAATTCCGGCCATAAAAAATCATTAAACATCTGTCGATAACGCAATCCATTCACCGTAACTGTTGCTCCAGCCTCATTTTCGAAAAAGTAAGGTCCAATGACCCCGCGGGACCATAAACCGCACCAAACAGTCACACGTTGAGGATAGAGAGGCTTTTCAACAATAACTCTTGGGTTTTCCGAGCCCCGGATGTGACAATTTTGCTTGTTGACGAAGCCATCGAGGTGGAAATGGGCCTCATCACTCAAGATGAGTTTTCGATGGAATTCCGGATCATTTTCATGCATTTCAAGGATCCAATCAGCAAAGACTCGACGTTGTTGATGATCGACCAGCTTGAGCTCTTGTGTTAACTGAACTTTATAAGCCTTAAGACCCAAATCTTTATGCAAAATATGGTGTAATGACGTTTGTGGAATGCCTAATTCCAAAGAACGACGAGGAATGGATAAACCTGGGTTTTCTTCAACACTTTCGGCTACAGCAGCAATATTCTCGCCTGTTCTTGAGCGACGTGCACGGGTTTTATTCTTCACATCACTAACTTGTCCCGACAGCACGAATTTTTCTACCAATTTCTGTATTGCGGTCCGACAAGGTGCTTCATGACGACCCAAAATTGTTCGAGTTTTACGAACCGTCTCTGCCACATTTTCACCATTTTTATAGTGAATTTTAATAATTTCAATGCGTTGTTGAATCGTGTATCGTTCCATTTTTAATAATGGCGTAGTTTCTACTTGTCAAATGTCAAAAAATGACAGCTGCAAAAGTGACATCTACCGAAATAGCGGGCTAATTAAAGTAACACCTCTTATTGGAAAACCCTGTATAATATGGACTGACTAAGTTCATAGAATTGCACTACAAAAAGTGGGCTCACTCGTAACCCCCGGAATATAATACAAGCCATGAACAAAGTCGAAAAAAGAGAGCAGCGGGCCGGTCAGCAGGCGACATCCACAGTCTTCTTGCCTTGTCTTACTGAAGGAGTTTTTCATATAAAAGTTGCTTGTATTTTGTTCAAACGCTATAATTTCCGTAAATTTTTCCTACATGCTATTTTTTTTTAAACTATTAGAAAGAAAACATATTTGGCTACAATTTCTTTTAACTTCATTTTCCTGTGGGAGCGACAGTTTTGGGCTTTTGGACCTGTTTAAGATGAAATTTTAGTTTTTTCTCAATGACGAGTATACAAAAAGCAGTGAGAGTGAGAACTTACTGCAAGCTGTACCCGGCACGTTAAGGCCTTTTAATGTGTCGGTGCCTTCGGCGACTTCATGGCTTGTATTAGGTTTGTTCGATGAAAACACCGTGTAAAAACACCGTGTAAACTTTCCCCTACAATTTTCCCCAAATTTACCCGGGGTTTTGTGCATTCATCGAACAAGTTTTTAAAACACCGGGTAAATCTAATGTAATGACATTTCTCTGACAGTTCTCCTGAGCATAATTTAAATAATAATTTCTAGTGATTTGTGAAAATTTATTTATAAAATAGGTGAAATAATTAAAAATTTAAGAATAAATAAATATTAAAATGCACAAAAAATATTTCTCAGTTTTTTCTTAGTTACATATTCTTTTATTAGTTTGTTACATCGATACTTTACTTTGAAAAACTGACAATTGGCTCATCTGTGACCAGATATAGCTGAATCATTTCTGCAAGAAACAGTTGTGCTGCACTATTTTCACTTTGATCATGAGATCTTTTGTCACTAGATATAAAATTAATAGTTTGGATGATCAAAATCTACAGAAATGATTTTCTCTATCCCGTTGGCTTCTTCTCGAGCACTATTAATCCCGTTTCCTGACATCTCATTTAAGAATTTAGAGAATTTCTTATATGTTGTTTGCTTCAAATCTATTTGCTTGGTAGCTGCAGGGATAACGTGAAGTCTATAAAAATTACTTGTTAATAATTGGCAAAGAAACATTTTACGATCAAATTTCTTACTAGAAAGGCAGATCTTAAGATTTCATCCATGTCCTTCGACTTTAATCACCTCCTCAAATATTTCCTCATAATTTTCATTCGAATTTCCTATGTGCATATTATCGATGGGTATTTTGTCATCTAATTTCCTATCCAACTTCCTTATATAATCTGAATTTGGTATGAGCTCCACGATTTTTTCACTTTTATATACAACACTCGACCGCAATCACCGAACAAATTACATGTGACAGTTCACAAATGACAAATGTCAAACGTTTACCCCTACAAATTTTTAGTGCAAGTTCGGGGCACGAAATCAGAAACACCGAGCTTTCATCGAACAAGTTTCAGAAACCCCGTGTAAGCCCAGGGTTTTCAAAAAACAAGATAGTACAGCCCGGTGTAGCTCGGGGCTTACCCGGTGTTTTCATCGAACAAACCTATTATATTCCGGGGGTTACGGCTCACTTCTATATTGCTGACTCTTTCGGTCTAAGCACCAAGTACCAACTGAGAGAAAACTGAAAACAACAAATAAATAACTGGGTTCGTCGAAATAAATCTTTTTAAATTAATTATTTGGGTTAATTAGTGATAACAAGTGTTTTACCAAAAGCAATATGTACATATATTCATAGATACATACTCCATAGAAATACGAAAGGTTATATTATAATCGCTTTTCCAGCACGCTCATTTTTTCAACTTCCCCCCAATGATTTTTTCAATGTTGGCACCGGCGTAAGAACTCTTTTTGACATTAGCAATTGAGCCCACATGAAATAGAAAGTTAATCAGTCCATAATATATATGTCAGTGGAAACAAATAAAAAAGCTAGAATTGGTCTAAGACCAATTCTTATGATACCCTAGATGAATGCTCGTTTGTAATTTCGTATACACACCCATCTGCGCAAGTTTGAGTTTTGAAGTGGTTTTTGAATATATCTCTAGAACGGTTCGTCGAACAGCAAAAAAGATTATAACCAATTTTATATGGGACTTCATATTCTGAAGAGCTTTCCAGTACATTAAAACCGTATAGGACTGATCGTTTTCACAGGATACGTAAAAATCCTAAATTTTTATATGGCAACACCACGAAGGAGTTCGCCCGATTTAATCTGTTTTTTAAATTGTATTTACTGTTTTTATGAAAACACTATGTACAAAATTTCAACGCTCTACGTTGACGCGTTCTCAGGCAATGTCCAAATATGTATTGAAAAATTAAATTTTTGTATGGCTACCGTACGAAAGTGTTACCCGATTCTCCCCATTTTCAAACCTAATTTTGCTTTTTTGTTTAAAACTTTCAGCTTTCTAAGCATACGCGTTCTGGAGTTATCGTGAGGACGGACAGACAGACGGACATACAAAAATCAAAATAACTTTTAATTTTATGCATGGGTCCAATCCATTTTGCTCTAGCATCATTATTTCTATGTGTTACAAACGGAATGGCAACCAGATTTCATCTAGGGTATAAAAAACAATAATGTACACGCTCGCTATCCGAACCAAAAATTCTAAGAAATTTCATCAAATGAGGCAAATTGCTTGGCGGAAAATATTTCAAACTATTTACGAAAAACCAATGTACCAGTCAACAACCAGATGTGAAAAGGCAGATCGCAGAAATTCTATCGAAAATCCGACCGAAAAATTCCTTGGAAGCCCACAGTGTTAAATCACGTATCATACATACACATTTGCCAAATTCTTCAAATCATCTTGATACTAATCAAGATATACCTTTATTACAGATTTTTTCTACATTTACACAAAATTAGATTAGATTCTTTGCCGTGATATGGCGCTATTTTCTATCTTATTATCCACATATTCGATAAGTTTTGCTAACAGATGGCGGACCGTTTTGTGAGCAGATGATAAAGTACTACAGTGGCGGGGCGAACACGGTGGTGGCATATCTATATGTATAAAATCAATGCTAAATGTCAGGATAAATTTACGCCAATATCTTTTAGCTTACTAAATTTTCATACAAAATTTAGCTTAGCGCGGACCTTAGTACTAAATTATGACAGCGGAGACTCAGAGAAAAGATATATTAAAAACAAGAAGAAGAAGAAGAATTTTTCAAATTTTTTACGGAAATACAACGCGCGGTGATAATATTTCTAAAAATAGGTAGTTACAATTATTTGGAAACATTAAAAATATAAAATTAATATGCGTAATGTATACAATAAAAAAAATAACAATGATATTGAAAATACCCCCACGAAAAGAAATTTAATTCATCCGTACTTAAGACGTACAAAACTACGTTAACTACAAAAATCCGGTCAATAAATTTATCAAATATCAGAACTCTGACAATAAAGATCGGACCGGGCCGATAAATTCAAGCTAATTTTTTGAAGGCTTAGTGGTGGTGCCATCTCTAATCAAAACTCAAAAGCCAAATTGAGTGCGTTGACCTTAGTACCGCTCTCGCTAAAATTCAGGATATATTTTTGCCAATATCTTTTATCTTGCATGCAAGCTTCCCTCCCAACGCGATTTTTAACTTGACAGCAGAAGGAAGTTCGGTTGATGTCTTATCATCTTGCATGCAAGTTCATTTAAAAACTTGAGGCCTAAAATCAGGCGTATTGTAAAGCCATGACCACGGTCAATAATTATAAACAGAAATTGAAATCAAAAATAATTAAAAACAGACAAAGTTACTCGACCTCAAGAAGAATTTGCAACGCAAGCAAATTCTGCTATGCAAGCATAATTCTTAATTGAGAAAAATATTTATACCCGGGGTCATCGCTTTACAAATTCCACAGTTATATGTGAATCATTCAATAATTCAATGTGAATGTTGTGATCAGAAAAGCTGACACAACATAAATGATTCTTTCAATGCATTATTGCAATTCTGCAATAATGCCCCCCTTTTGTATTATCGTAGCATGTAAAATAATTGTATAAATAACCTGCGATTGATTTAATAAGGACAGAGTTAAGTTAACTTTACCCAAGGTTCTTTTAATTCTCGTCACAGCGGCAGACTCTGCCATAAGGAGTAAATTGGCATACTCTGCCTTCCAAATAAACAGCGGCATACTCTGCCATAAGGAGTAAATTGGCATACTCTGCCTTCCAAATAAACAGCGGCATACTCTGCCAAAAGGAGTAAATCGGCATACTCTGCCTTCCAAAATAAACATTGGCATACTCTGCCATAAAGAATAACTTGGCATACTCTGCCTTCTACATAAATACAGGCAAAACTCTGCCTCATTAAAATAAAGACACAGCGGCACTTTAGCCATCCCAACTCCAGAACTCATCAAGATTATTACATGGCGACCCTGCGAAACGAACCATCAGTGGAGAATTTTTGACTTCACCGTACGTAAGAAGACGGAACCAAGGCCCTTAATATGCCGAAAAACCAACAAATGGAAACACAACTACAATAGCTAAAAAAATACAAAAACTGCTGGTGCGAAAGCGATATCAATCGCGCAGTACAAAGAGAAGCAGAAATCAGTAAATAAACTGAAAGAAAAAAAAAACTAAAACAAAGAAGAAAAGGGGCGGTATAGCAGTTAAGCTCCGCCAACAGATAACAAAGCTATATAGAATAACTACGATATCTACAAAAACAAAACTTAAAGAAAAAAGTTAAATCAAAAAGCGCAAATGGGAAAGCCACAATCGAAGGAAGTGATTGTAGCCCAAAATGCAGCAGCAGCAGCAACAGCTCCAGTAGTTCAATCAGTTTCTATCCACGACATTCTTCACGTACCGACTGCTTTAACGATAGCGATACTGCTAGTCCTATTAATGATCGCAATATACTTTGGAAAAAGAGTGCTGCACAAATACATCAGCAAAAACATACAAGAGCGTGTGAATAATATGGCTAACGTCTAGGGGAGTGGCAATATATTAGAATAGCCATCTTAAATTAACTTTTTATATTGAATAGCTTTTAGTGATAAAATATTAAAAAAATTAGGGTTATTTAAAACGCCTTAATAATAAAATAATTATAACTTATGAGTTTATGAATATAGCTCTGGGAATAGAGTTAGTTATATGGGTCCTAGATTACATTAGAGTAAATTTAATATGATATTATAGAACAATAAAATTACTTTTAAAATAAATAAATAATAAATCAACAATTTTTATTTCACATGACTTTAAAAAATAATGTTAACTATCTTTGGGTTCTTCGATAATATATTTAAATAAATCTGATGGAAACATACGAGAATCTTTTCACCGAATTAAAGAAATTATTAGAAACTTTCACGAAAAATCCACAGAGAACATTCACGAGTAGAAATTTGCTACAAAAGCAAGCTCTAGCCAGAAAGATCAAGAAAGACTTCGATCTAATAACAGTCACTCAAAAGGGAAAACAAGCAGACGAGCTGCAGAACAAATTCAATACAAAGTTTATTGAACTAAAATCGATATTAGAAGAGAAAACACAAGAAACTCTAAATAGCACCGAAGATTCGGAATCTGAAGAAACAAATCAAGGGGCAAATACCATACAAAAAGAAGTAAAAATGGGCACAACTACCTTTGATCTGAGTGTAGCTATAAAAATATTGTCGGAATTTGGGGGCAATACAAAAGAGCTGTCAAATTTTCTAAGCCTCGTAGAAATGTACAGCAAGACGCTGAAGGCTGATGCCCAGCCGCAATTAATTGAATTCGTATGGCTAGCACGCCTAAGCGAAAGAGTACGAAACAAGATGTCTGCAATAGCCAAACCGACATCTCTAGAAAACCTGAAAGGAGTTCTGACAGAAGCATTCAGAACGAAAGATAGTTCACAGAATCTACAACAAAAACTATCAAGTTGTAGGCAATACAACATGACAGTGCAAGAATTCTCCGATAAGATACTAGAGATAGTCGCGGACCTGAACAAAGTTCAGATAAATGAGATAGGAGAAGAACACAGAGAGGTGATCTGTAAACTAAATGACAAGATAGGATTGAATACCTTTCAAAATGGGTTGAAAGACGCACTAAAACCAACCATCCTAGCCGCACAGTCGAAAACTCTGAATGACGCAATAAGTCTCGCAAATCAAATTGAACATCCTCTGACGAATGAAACAAGAATTTTTAGTTTCAACAGAAATCTCCGTAACCGGCAAAACGGAAATAATACACAGATGCAAAATTACAGAGATTTCAACAGAACTATCAATGCCAATAGATATAAAAATAACAACAATAGCTACCAGAACAGAACCACCAATTGGCAAAACAGAGTAAATCTACATAATAACAATTACAATAATAACCAGAGAAATAGCCAAAATAGAAATAATGTTTGGCAGAATAGCTATCAAAATAACAGAGGAAGGAATTTTTTCAGAAACCCCCAGCAAAACCAACGAGGAAGGGTAAATTTTCTCCAAGAAACGAGCAATGCGCAAAGTCCAGGACGAGGTCAACAAGAATAAGACAAAATTCGAGAATTTACAACATCAGGAGTTGTACAACAAACTACATAACGCTGACGGACAAACTCTCAAACGCAAAACTAAATTTTCTCGTTGACACAGGTGCAGACATCTCGATTTGTAAAATAAACACATTAGAATATGAAATAAACAGGAGTGACCAATGCAAGATAACGGACATAACGAATAATGAAACTCACTCCTTGGGTACAGCTATATTGCAGTTAGCATATGAAGAGCACGTCATAGAACACAGGTTTCACATAGTGGATTCAAGAACACCGATAACCACACATGGGATTCTAGGAAGAGATTTCCTAATGAAATATCTATGTAAAATAGATTATGAAACCTTCACAATAACTGCAAATCTGAATGATGACGATGTTACAATACCCATGATAAGTAGACTTACAGACGAAATCACAATACCAGCAAGGACAGAAATAATCCAAGCAATTTCAATCAGCATCAATGAAGATAGCTTAGTTTGTGGTGAAGAATTAATAGAAGGAGTATTTCTAAGCAACACAATTATACCAAAGGAAGGATTTCAACACGTAAAGCTACTAAATACGAACAAACATATGGTGACGTTAAAACCATTCACAGCAGAGCTACATCCGGTGAAAAACTACAGAATAACAAGAGCACCAAGTAGAAAGCAATATGTTCAAAGTAGTGAAACCGATTTACGATTCCATAAATTATTAAAAGAGCTTAAACTGGAAGGACTGGACGAGAATGCGAAGAATTCAATCAAAGAACTCTGCAGAAAGTATCAAGAGGTATTTCACTTGGAAGACGAGGGGTTAACCACAAATAATTTTTACACACAAAATATAAATACAATAGACAAGAACCCCGTCTACATAAAGAATTACAGACTGCCACATTCACATATTAATGAAATAAACAAAGAAGTCGAGAAGCTAATACGAAATGATATAGTTGAACCTTCAGTGAGTCCATACAACTCACCACTCCTGATAGTACCAAAAAAATCAGGTGATAAAAAAAATGGAGATTAGTTGTGAACTTCAGGCAGCTGAACAAGAAAGTGGTCAATGATAAATATCCACTAACAAGATTAGAAGACATACTAGACACATTAGGACGAGCGAAATACTTCTCAACACTTGATATGACGAACTCCTTTCACCAAATAGAGCTCGAGAAAGATTCAAGAAAATTAACAGCATTTTCAACCAATCAAGGGCATTATCAATTCAAAAGATTACCTTTTGGGCTGAAAATATCCATGAACAGTTTTCAGCGAATGCTCTCAATTGCATTAAGTGGCTTGGATGACGGTGCATTCATATATGTAGATGACATCATAATACATGGATGCAGCCTTAAGAACCACAACCAAAATCTAGAAAAGGTATTAAAAAGGCTTCAGCAGTACAACTTGAAACTTAATCCAAGCAAATGCAACTTCTTAAAACCAGAAGTCTTATATCTGGGACACTTAATAACGAAGAATGGAGTCCAAACAGATCCAAGCAAACACGAAGTAATAAAGACGTATCCAGTACCAAAAAATGTGGATGACGTACGACGATTCGTAGCCTTCTGCAATTATTACAGGCGCTTCATACAAAACTTTGCAGAAATAGCCCGACCACTCAATGCACTCCTAAAGAAAAATACACTGTTCCTTTGGTCAGAAGAGTGCAAGAAATCCTTCGAAACACTCAAAACGAAGCTAATAACTTCACCAGTCTTGCAATATCCTGATTTCAGCAAACCATTCATCCTAACGACGGATGCCTCGAATTTTGCACTTGGCGCAGTGCTCTCGCAAGGTGAAATAGGACGAGATTTGCCAATAGCCTATGCAAGTAAAACACTAAATAAGCACGAGCTGAATAAATCTATAATCGAAAAAGAATTGCTTGGTATACACTGGGGAATCAATTTTTTTAGACCCTATCTCTATGGGAACAGATTCACGGTGGTAACAGATCACCGACCGCTCGTCAGCCTTTTCACACATAAGAGCCCGTCTTCGAAACTAACGAGAATTCGTTTAGATCTCATGGATTATGATTTTGAGATAATGTACAAACAAGGAAAAATGAATACAAACGCAGATGCCCTGTCAAGAATTAAAGTCAATGATACCGGCAGAAATAAATGTTATCACACGTAACATGGCGAAAAAGCAGCAAAACGATACGAAGAAAAGAAAAAGTATAGAGCCAGGCCAACTATATATATGGGAATGCACATCCATCTCCGATATAAGAAGTATTAAAAAGTTACAATTCCACACAGCGTATGTACAGAATAATGCGAATAATAAAGAAAGTTTGCCAAAGATGAATATAACAAAAAAAGGGGTAACCGTTCAGTACAGCGACAATCCAATGTTCAACTCTGGTTACATCATGGAGAAGCTGATACAAGAAATGAACGAGAATAATATTGAAGAATTAGCACTCGCAAAAGTCGATGCTATATTTAATCATATTGGTATAAACAAATTTAAAGATGAATTCAATAAGCTGCAGCGAAACAATGAACGAGGTAAGGCAACACCACTGAAGATACTACTTTATGAACCCCCAACAAGGATCGATAATCCAAAGAAACAACAGGAATTAATAAAAGAATACCATGACAGCATGCATGGTGGACACGCTGGAATTAAACGCTGCATAAATAAATTGAAACAAAAGTATATATGGAAGAACCTTAACAAAATGGTAAAGAAGTACATAAACAAGTGTGATAACTGTGCGAAAAACAAATACAAAAAATACACAAAAGAACCTCTAGTGATAACGGATACACCGAACAGTAGTTTTGAAACGATCGCAATTGACACCGTAGGACCTTTAAGGATGTCAAACGGCTTTAGATATATTCTAACTCTTCAATGCGAATTAACTAAATTCGTAGAGGCATACCCAATGGAGACAAAAGAAGCCTCCTCGGTGGCAAAAACGATTGTTGAAAGATTCATCTTGAAATATGGAAGTTTCAAGACACTGAAAACGGGCAGAGGTACAGAATTTGTGAATGAATTACTTAAGAATATCTGCAAATTTCTAAACATAAAACATGTCACATCCACACCGTTCCATCACGAAACGCTAGGATCCATCGAACGAAACCATAGAGTGCTAAACGAATACCTAAGGGCTGGTTTAGACGGTGTAGTTTTTCCGTCGCGTGATCGGTTATTCTCTTTTGTTCAAGAAGGGAAAAACTTGCTGTGCGTTAACACGGTATAGTTTTTGCGCGGCGCGCACGAAAACAAGAGCAGTTCTTTAATCGCTTATTTCGTCGTCTACGACATTCTTCTCTGGGTGGCGTTCACGTTAACTGGAAATTATTTGGACTGGTAATATTTTTAGTAAATATCTTGCGCATTTTGATAGGTATGTTTATTAACATATAATAATTACATTCAAAACTCAAATAATAAAAAAATTATTTCAATTTTAGACATGAATACGAGTTCTAGCAGTGAAGAAGATATGGAAATGGCTTTGAGTTTAGAAAATGCCGCCCTTGCTTTAAATGCTTACTCAAGCAGCGATAGTGATGAAAATTTAATTGTTACGGGCTTACTAAGCGCTGCCTCTGGTCTTCCCCAACTTGCAGGAACAAAAAGGAAAAGAAAATGTTGGGTACAACCGTGGAAAAAACGTAGAAATAGCAGTGGTTCATTTCAATTTTTAACTCGCGAATTAAGAACAGAGGACGCAGATGCTTACCGCAATTATTTGCGCATGAATGAAGATACTTTCAAAAGGCTACTATCAAGTGTTGAAAAGGATTTAAAGCATCAAAATACCATAATGAGGGATTCCGTTGAACCTGCAGAACGTTTGGCAGTTACTCTTAGATTTCTGGCAACTGGCGAATCTTACCAAAGTATGCAGTTTCAAACTAGGTTATCAAAAGCCTTTTTGAGCATTAACATCCCAATTATTTGCGAAATATTGTGGCAAAACTTAAAGGAAAATTATTTAAAGGTAATTTAAGAAAAAAGTAAATAAGTAAGTAAGTAAGTAAATAAATTTTATTCGTCAAATATTCCAGCTAGAGACAATTGTAATATATCCCTTTTCTGTTTTTTTTTGTTTTGTGGTGGTTCCTCGGAATGAAATTCAGCAACTTCTTGGATATCTGTGTCCTTTTCCATACGTTTCTCTAAGTATAAAGGTGGGTGGATTTGAGCAGCTGCATTTCCAGTTTCGGATGGCGGAATTACCTGAACCGATAAAATATTGATCACTTTTGCTTGTGCGGCAGGTAAAATTTGCTGATCTCTGTCATGTGAGGCGGCGTTTTTACCTGGACTTGGTGCACTTTCAACATGTGACCTGTGAGAATTTGCACTTTGAAGCTTTCTATTTTCCTCAATCCCTTTTCTCAAAGCGGATTGAATTGCCCATATCGTATTGCCGTGAATGACCGGATCCGTAATTAGTTCAAGTTGAGATACAACAAAATTGCTGACCCAATCATCTTTCCGCTCGTTTCTGTTTTTTTTTCTTTTAAGTAGCTCCTCAGTACATTGCAGTGTGGCTGTTATCTGTGCCCGCATATCCATTTTGCTGCACCGTTTGGCCTGCAAATAGAAATTTTAAAATATCAATTTTTTTTTTAATTGTTCAGTTAATTTGCACATATCTTTTCAGTTTCCCTCATCCATTGCTGAGTGGTAGAAAATTTCTGAAGAGTTTGCCGTGCGCTGGCAATTCCCCCATTGCTTGGGTGCTTTGGATGGAAAGCACATAGCATTCAGATCGCTTCAAAAGGATGGTGCATTTTATCACAACTATAAAGGAACAGACAGTATTATTTTATTGGCATTATGCGATGCAAGTTGTAAGTTTACTTATGTGGATATTGGATGCAACGGTCGCACTAACGATGCTGGTGTTTTGCTTCAAAGTAAGTTAAAACGTATAATCGACAACGGCGAACAATATTTTCCAGCTGAGAAAGCAATCGGGAACAATCGGATGCTGCCATATGTAATTATTGGAGATGACGCTTTTCCCCTGCAAAAACATATAATGAAACCCTATCCTTATAAAAGCAAAGAAGAAGAAAAGCAAACATTTAATACTCGAATTAGCCGTGCGAGACAAAATATAGAGCGTGCCTTTGGTCTGCTATCTAACAGATTTCGTGTTTTACAAAATACAATGAATTTGCGCGTTCATAATGTGGAAAGTGTTACAAGAGCATGCTGTGTCTTGCACAATTTTTTGATAACCCACAATTCAAGAGATTACCTTGAAAACAATAATAGCAACGGTCATAGTGTAACTGGAGATGAGCAAAATCAGCAAGAACCTCAAGAGCAAGCCACCTCTTCTAGACGCTTTGCAGAAACAATTAGAAAGCAATTTGCGGAATACTTTCACAATGAAGGAAAAATTCAGTGGGATGACAGGTGAAGGTACTTTAAATTTCAACTTATACAACAAGCGTCCATGTCAAACCTGTCAACGCGGGCTCTTAGTTTAGTTAGTTTTCTAAGCAATTTTTGCATTTAATAATCAAGAACCAATTGTATATTTAACACCCGGTGCATCTAACATTGTTACATTATTATTATTATACTATATATATATATATATATAAATATATATAATATTATAATAATAACAAATATTTAAATTCAACAACTTTCAAAATTTCTCAACTTACCCTCGGTGGTGGAGAAGCAAATGAAGTGCTCGGCTCGTTCCCGCCAAATTCGTCTTCTTCTAGAACTTCTTCAACGTCATCAGGATTTATAAAAAGCTGTAAGAAATATATGTATTTTACAGTTATATCTAATTGAATTAAAAATATATAAAAAAAGAACTGGTTGTATAAAGAAAAACGTAAACATACCGTCTCTCTATTTGTTGTAGATTCCTTGGTAGTACAATAACTCTTCAGAAACTCCATCTGGTCAAAACACCACAATTTTGGCAAATATACATCCTCGATTCCTGCTCCACTCTTTTTTGATGCAGCCATTAGCCTCATCTCTTTCGCATACTGCCCACGCAATACCTGGATTTTGTTCCGAATGTGGTGCACCGTAATTGCGCTATTGCTTTTTTGCAACTCACTGCAAATTACTTCGAGGGATTTTTCTCGTTTATCTCTTTTTATGTAGTCTTTGTGTTTTGTGTTGTACAAGTTTTCAAATCCTTGATAACACAACAACAGTTTTTCCACTAATTGGCGGTCCCACCTCACGCTCATTATATTTTTTCAACACAATACTTTTAAAAGAAAAATCTCAATTTAAAAAGAAAAACTTCAAACAATATTTTTACTGTCAATGGTCTAAGGTCTAAGCTTTCACAAATTAAAATCCCGTATTAAAATCATAAAACACAACAATCACACATAACATTTCCACAGCAATGGTTCACACTTAAATAAATGAATATCCCGAATTAACAACTGCACACAATATTTTTCACCAAAAATGGGTCATTGATTGATCAGCTGATGCTAAAAAAATTTCCTGAACTCCCCCGAATGCAAAAACAAGTGAAAGAGGAATTGCTGAAAATAACAATTTTTCGGAACTCGCCCGAATGCATAGAAAACAAGTGAAAGAGAAATTGATAAAAACTTCATGATCGTGCTCGCTGCTCAGTCGCTGTTCTGTGCGCGCCCTCCCCCATCTCCGCTCATCCCGCTCTCCTACCATTTTCGTGCGCGGCGCGCAAAAACTACACCGTCTAAACCACCTCTAAGAATATTCTCGAAAGAAGACAATTGGGATGAGCTAATTCCATACTACGTATTCTGCTATAACACAACACCACACACAGATACGAATTACACACCATTCGAATTAGTATTTGGAAAGATAGCAACACTTCCAGCAGAAATTCTGAAAAATAAAGAACAAATAGACAGCATACACAGCTATGCAAGAGAACTGAGAGAAAGATTAAAAAGAGCAAAGAGCACTTGGAAGAAGCTAAGATAGAGCGAAAAAGAACTGAAGACAAAAACACCAATCCCTCAGATTTTAACGTCAACGACTATGTATACTTGAGAATGAACTCTAGAAAAAAACATGAAAGTCCCTACGACGGACCCTTCAAGATCATTAAACAAAAAGGAGTGAAC
Organism: Dioctria rufipes; assembly: GCA_963924295.1. Taxonomy (NCBI): domain Eukaryota; kingdom Metazoa; phylum Arthropoda; class Insecta; order Diptera; family Asilidae; genus Dioctria; species Dioctria rufipes. The sequence goes on along the minus strand of OZ002741.1, from coordinate 124,588,229 downwards.
TCCACAGTATTAGTAAAGAATAAACCCAAAGAGGTGCATAACAACAGATTACTAAAATGTAAATTTAAATAAGATGCTATTTCAATAGAATTAATTAGGGCATTTAATAAAATAATTATTTCAATAGAATTAACAAAAAGTAAGGCATTATTTCAATTTCCAATAAAATTAATAAGATATAAGACATGTAAATTTAAAAGATTTTCATAATTTAGAGTAGAACACTAAACAGTTAAGAATAAGTTTTAAAAAGAACCATCTGTAAATAAACACAAAAAAAATTTTTTTTCTTCTCATGTACAAAAAAAAATTTTTTTCTTTTAAGGGTAAGGATGTAAAGCCATGACCACGGTCAATAATTATAAACAGAAATTGAAATCAAAAATAATTAAAAACAGACAAAGTTACTCGACCTCAAGAAGAATTTGCAACGCAAGCAAATTCTGCTATGCAAGCATAATTCTTAATTGAGAAAAATATTTATACCCGGGGTCATCGCTTTACAAATTCCACAGTTATATGTGAATCATTCAATAATTCAATGTGAATGTTGTGATCAGAAAAGCTGACACAACATAAATGCTTCTTTCAATGCATTATTGCAATTCTGCAATAATGCCCCCCTTTTGTATTATCGTAGCATGTAAAATAATTGTATAAATAACCTGCGATTGATTTAATAAGGACAGAGTTAAGTTAACTTTACCCAAGGTTCTTTTAATTCTCGTCACAGCGGCAGACTCTGCCATAAGGAGTAAATTGGCATACTCTGCCTTCCAAATAAACAGGAGCATACTCTGCCATAAGGAGTAAATTGGCATACTCTGCCTTCCAAATAAACAGCGGCATACTCTGCCAAAAGGAGTAAATCGGCATACTCTGCCTTCCAAAATAAACATTGGCATACTCTGCCATAAAGAATAACTTGGCATACTCTGCCTTCTACATAAATACAGGCAAAACTCTGCCTCATTAAAATAAAGACACAGCGGCTCTTTAGCCATGCCAACTCCAGAACTCATCAAGATTATTATAGCAATAAAGGAAGTAGCAGACGATGAAAACTTGAGAAAAAGTTGAGAGGAAGGTGTTGGTAAATGATCCCAGAAAATCTCATTTTGCAGAATAAATTTATCAAATTCTCTTAAGCATTTCTTTTCCGCCATCTTGAAAACTGAATATTGTCAAATTCATCTGCCATGGTTTTTCATCATGCAAGTTCCTACCCTCCTTAAAAACTTCTCGTCTTGGTTGGGTCTAAAAAGTGCTCGCCTGGGTTCGGCCAATAGTAGAAACACATCCACATCCAGTAGAACACATGGCGTGCCTGAGGCTTGCTTGGATGTGTTTCTGCCTTAATGCTTGGAACAGAATGCATCGCAGCCACCACGCACAATGCGGTCATGAAGTGTCAAAATCGTATCCACCAAACATGGTGAACACAATGGTCAATACGTCTGTTTGATGAAAACCCTTATGGCAGAAACACATCCAGGCCTCGAGGCTTCCTCGAGGTGTTGTCAAAATTTCCAATACGGCTTTTTAAATGGTGCAACACTAAACCAAGCCAGCAGCTAGCCTCAAGGCCTAGCCGCAAAGCTCGCTTTGCTCAATGTTCGAAATTTCTCTCTCTCAGGCCTACTTCTGTCAACAGATGTACTAACAAAATTAAAATGACAGCACCGAGCCACAGTATATTCTACGGAGCCCGGTGGTAACATTTTGTTTTCATTTCTCTGAGGCAAGCCTTGAGGCGAGCTGCGAGGAAGCCTGAGAGAGGCCAGGCCTGAGGCTTGCTTGGATGTGTTTCTGCCTTTAAGGCGAAAACCCAATGAACGCGGCAGGCGTCGCGTCGCTTTGACAGTTCTCCGCGGCAGACGCGTGTAGGATTTGAGCATTGCCCAATGGATGCGTCGCGTTGGTACTCTTAAGATTTATTTATAAAAAGAAAAAGTGATAGAAAAGCTTGAATTATTATTTAAAAGTGAAATAATGGATATATCAGAGTTATTAGATGTGGCAGCTCTTGCGTTTGTAGCATACCAAGCATATAAACAGTTTAAAATCATCCCAAAGAACTGTCAAAGCGTCTGCCGCGCGCTAAAAGTAGAACATTGATCTACTTTCGCGTCGAATCCGACAAGCGCGGCAGCCATTTGGCCAGCACGAACTTAAACACGTATATTCTATTGAACTGTCAAAGCGACGCGACGCCTGCCGCGTTCATTGGGTTTTCACCTTTAGTATATAGAGCAAACAGGAATGGTGATAAGCCAGATTCTGCGTAATGAATTTCTGGTTGTGTTGGTAGTCCATTTTTACATGCATTTACACGCCATCCCTATTCTAAGCAACTTGTCAATTTGCAAAAAGTAAAAAAAGGTTTTGAGCGGAGCATCTGTGGTAAAAAATGTTCTTTTTCTGCTTTATTTTGAAACAATTCACATAATTAATTAATATAAATCTTTGCTTCTATTAACAAAAAAGATAATTTAGGTAGTGCAGTTGCCTCAAACGGGATTCCCTAGTTTATAATCCAATTTATATTTGCAAGCACTGACCGAACACTTCATTTCATTTCATTTCATTTTTGTTGTTGTTGTAGTTTTTTAGTTTCTTAGATTTTGGATTATTTAATGTTGAATTTATAATTAGAAGCTTGTACAAACTTAAAGACCTAGCATCTTACTTGTACAATTCCCAATAATAAATAAATGAATGAATGAATGAATGAATTTCTGCTTTTTTAATTGATATCAACTATAAAACTTTGCACAAAATAAACTTCAAACATAAATAGTTTTGAAAAGAATTACTTCCGTACTTTTGTTGAATTTCGCAAAAGAATTTTAGATTGCATTAACCTGTTCACAAAACAAAGGCACATTTGACAATATTCAACAGCTTTGACAATTATGCAACAGCACATCTCACTTACTCCTACGGATAGTCTCCTGCTCTTCACAAATACTCCCATGTACACGAATTTTACACGATTCAACTATTCCTGTTTGCTCTATCTTCTAAGTGTAAACCCCGGGCTACACCGGGCTAGACTATCTTGTTTTTTGTAAAACCTGGGCTACCCCGTGCTCATAAAAATTTCTCGGTGTAACGGTTTGACAGTTGTCACTTGAGAACTGTCACTTGCAATTTGTTGTTGATTGATTGTTCTTGAGCCGAAGTAAGAAAAATTAGAAGAAAAGAAATAGAAAAATAAATAAATAACTTTTTACAATTAATTATATTCAGGAGAACTGTCAGACACAAATGTCACTAATATATATTGCCTGATTTTCTATTCATAAGCCTGGTATTGTGCTCATTTCGCGGATAAATTTTGTATGGAAATTTTGCGGTGAAATTTAGTTGTGTTTTGTCAGCTCAAAGTTCGTTTAGTTTTGACAAGTAGATGGCAGTAATATCCACAATCACTTAACATCAGATTTATCCGCTCAATACCTTTTCGAAATGGGTAGCAATCCAAAAGAACTCGAAATAATAATACACGACAGCTGGTTGTCAAAACAATGAACAATTTTAACCGTAAAAAAGGTCCCTGCTCGATTTTTGGTAAATATTTATCCGCTAAATGAACACAATACCGGCATACCGGGCTATATGGGTCAACTTTTTTTTGCCAATTATTTTAATTTCAAGTTTTATTTTTGCTTTAATATTCATGTTAAAAGTTCAACAAATTATAGAAGCACTCGAAACTATTTCTGTTCTTGGGAGCTTATCTCCTACAATATCAAATATTTTTTAAACTTGATTTTTAAAGAAATAAAATTAAGCAATTTTTGTCTACCTGCCCCTAAAAGAAGGTATGGGGGACAGAGAAAGGAATTACAAATATTGTATTGCCATCTATTTCTATCCACTGACATAATAAGAATGGACTGAGCGTTCTGCTTCAAAAATTCCACAAATATTGAACAGGCTGTGGAAACCCTTTATTTCGTACAATTGAACACCGATTCATAATTTATTATTATTTGTCGATTGGAAACACTAAAGATGTTATAAATAGTATTGCATTAAATTAAAATTTTTTAGGGAGTTAAACTTGTTTTAATTAACCCAAAAATTAATTTTTCATATCACTGAAAAATGTGCTCCTCTGCAGATTTGTTGTCAAATTTCATTGAGCTTGTAAGAGTTAGACGTATATAAACAATATATTTGGCTGAATTTTTATATCAATTCCAATGCATTCCATTTAAAGTGTGAAATACAATTACGGCTGATCTGTCGACTGCGACTTGATTTGTAATTAAATTCAACTTCAACTCCTTGAACAAATCAGAAGTTCCGACTTCTGCGATTGAACTGAAGTTGGCCGCAGCGAACACCAACTTTGAACTTTGAGCAAAGTTTAATTTCAGTCGGAGTCGCAGTCCAAATCGAAGTTGCAATTGTATCGTAATTGTAATTCGTGCTTAATACAGCCGTACTGTTTCCAAAATTGGTTACAGTTAATAGCCGGTTTCACAGTCCGGTCTTAAGCCACAGCGATGGCTTAAGCCAAGGCTTAATAAATATTTCGGTTTCACAGTCAAGGCTTAAGTGAATTCACTGGCTGCTTAACTTAAGCCCGTCATCTCGAAGGCTTTTTGATTTTGGATTTGATATCCTTCCAGATAAAAGCTACAACAAACTGGTAAATAAAAAGTTCTTCTTCTTTTCGCTTGTTTTTAATCCACAATGGCAATTTTCCTTTAAAAAATTCACAATTACCGCAGTGCTGACAACTTAAAAATTTTCATCCGCGGCTTAACTAAGCCTCATCTTACTGAGTACTGTGAAAACGAGTAGGCTTAAGTTCTGGGCTTAAGCCACACCCGTGGCTTAACTAAGCTCTGGCATAAGCCTGGACTGTGAAACCAGCCATATGTGTACATTTTGAGCTTGAAGGAGACAAATAGATTTTAGCCAAAATTTGTGCCATTTTTGACCATAGGAATTAGATAGGATGGCTCATTTCATTCTTATTATATGTCAGTGATTTCTATCCTATATATTCATTTGGAAAACCACTGAACTGAAACTAGACTATGGTGTGTTTTGTATAGAACTTATTATTTGTAGTTCAGCGGAATAAAGTAGTTAAACCAAAAAGAGACAACTATAGAAAAGTGATCCCATAATAATGTCAAATAATGTAAGGAATTTCAGTAGTATCAGCAGTCCATTTTATATATCAGTGGATTTACCCGGTGTTTTAAAAACTTGTTCGAGGAGTGCACAAAACCCCGGGTAAATTTTGGGAAATTGTAGGGGAAAATTTACACGGTGTTTTCATCGAATAAACCTATTGATGACTGCGTCAAGATGGAATTTAAATGAATTTTTTTTAACTGTATTAAAAATAAATTGGGACCACAATATTATTATTTTTTAAATTTTTCACCAACATAATTAAATTTTCTTTGAAACTCATGATGTTCAGCATACAAAATTTTAAAACAAACAAAATATTAATCAGCTGTGAATTGTCAACGCAGATAATTGCGCTAAAGTTGAAAGTCGACCAAATTTTCCGTGGTGGGTACGATGCCTACGTTCATTGCGGTCACTAAATGGCATTGCGCAAGGTATATAGAAGAAACAAGGTATGCCCATTAAAATTTTGACATATCACAGCTGATCAAACAGCTGATAGTCTGTGACGTACTTCAGTGAATGAATAAAAAAGAAAAAGGAAATCTGACAGTGGCACAAGGTATATAGAAGAAACAAGGTATGCCCATTAAAATTTTGACATATCACAGCTGATCAAACTGCTGATAGTCTGTGACGTACTTCAGTGAATGAATAAAAAAGAAAAAGGAAATCTGACAGTGGCAGTACAAGCGCAAAGAATTTTGACACATTACAGCTGATGCCCTGTGACGTACTTCAGTGAATGAAGAAAAGGGAAAAAGAGTTTTAACAAAAATGGCGGAACGTGGTTCGAGTCGGGAATACCTTGTCTTCTATATACCTTGGGCATTGCGTTATAACTTATGGCCGGATTACATTAACAACGCCGACGTCGGCGTGGTGTTCGTTTTATGTCAAAAATATTTAGAGACAGTACTGTATGTATGAAATGCATTACATTACCCACGCCAACGTCGTCGTCGTCGTCGACCCATCTCTAATCCTAAATTTAAAGCTGGCGTTCCATTGCTGCCAATATGCCAGATCTAAATCTATTATGAAAAAACATGACAAAATGAAACGATATTTATATTTCTGAAAATAAATGATATTATATTAAAAAAATGTGGACTTGGAGGAAAAGAAAACATATTTTTTATTATTATTTAAAATTTTATTGCAAACCGGCAGAGATTAAAAGCAAATAACTCAACTCTAAAATGTAACGGAAATTAATGTATGGCGGTGCCGCCAGTGTTAATGTAACTTGCCCGGCGTTTTGTTCAGCGTTTGACGACGACGACCACGCCGGCGTCAGCGTTATAATGGAATCCATCCATTACTTCTGCGGACATTTTCCTGCTTGGTGGCGACTTTCATTTTGTTCCCAAAGGTAACATTTTGTTTAATTTACGAATTCTTGCAATAAGATCTACTACAAATTCATTACGAGCTTTTTTGTTGTTTTGACAGCTTTGCCACTAAGCGCCCGCGCAACACAAGCAACTAATTTACTGCGAAAGTTTATGTTTTATATCTATACAGGGCACTTTTTAACACACTTTCGAAATAATATATAAAAGCGTGTACAACTTTCCATACACAATTATACAATTCATGTTTACACAACTCCAGTTTTCACACATCAATGTTGTTGACAATGGTATTGGGTAAGGTAATGTAATGTCGGGCGTCTCGTCAGTCCATTGAGTTCGCGAAAACAGAAAAATTTGCTGTGCTATTATAAATGGCTTAAAAAATCGTGAACATCTTGTAAATTTTAGCATTTATCATTGTAAATAGCTTTTTATTGTACAGTTAGTGATAATTCAGCAAAAAATTTTTATCAACCAGTTTTATTGAAGTCTTAAATCTCAAGTTTTTGTAATTGCGCGCGGTGGGTTGTATTATAGCGGAAAGGAGGAATATTTCCAAGAATTACTAAAAAATGTTTAAATAAATCCCCTTTTCCTGAATTTTGCCGATTTTTATTCAAGCATTCAGTAATTTAGAAAAAAAATTGTGCCCCTTAATTTCCATCTGTAAGAAAAGGACATAATATAGCAGCCCTGAGGATAGTGCATGTGTTTCGCCGCATATACACAGCCAAACAAAAAATTGTCCTTTGGTGTTGTATGTAAAACATTTTTTGCTAAGCTGGATAACTGTAGTGCTCATTTTAAAAAAGGTGATTGTGTAAACCGGTGTAACATTTGTGTATTAATAAAAATCTTGTCTTAATTTATATCAATAATAGAAGCTTTTTGAATAATTCCTTGTAAATTCTTTTCCCTCGCCCTTGTAAATATAATATACAGCTTTAATACAGTTGGTAGCGGCATTAACAATAGGTTCGAGCAGTTTCAAAAGAGTAAACTATACGACATTGAATCTACGCAGTGCATTGAAAAGAAACGGGAAGATTTTGCTGGTTGTTTTTATCGTAAAGTTGTGTTTATATATACTTATTTTTGTATATTTAAAGTGTAGCGTAATAGTGTGTGTGCTATAAACAAAAACAACAAGCGAGCTTTTTCAACATCCCAACTTTGATGCAGGTATTCTTCTCTCAAGTTGAATAAACTAACTGCAATTTTCCCGGCCTTATTGCTGTCAATGATAAAACGAAAACAATGTATACAAAGCAAAGCAATTAAAATTCAAGGAAACTATAAATCAATGCAACACATTGAGGGTGCCTGCTAAAGGGCCTTTTCTCAACAAATTCCTGGTATAGAACAGGTCAGGTAAGCCATTTTAGGAGAATTTCTAGACATTTATTTGTGTTAGTATTTGAATTTCCTTTAAATCTAATTGGAGTGAAAATTTAACGCACGTTTTTTTTTTTTAAACATTTCTATAAAATAAAACTTTAAAAAGCAATCGAATATATAGTAGGTAAAGCCTATTAATGACATGAATGGCTGGTACCGTAACCCCCGGAATATATCAGTTGAATTATTGCACCATCAATAATTTACTTAACTTGGATTTCATGGACTTGTAAAAACTTTGAAGTGACTTCCATGGCACGGATTTTGCTTCCCTTATTGTATCATATATCAGAGGAGAAAAATGTTTGTACGATTACCTAGGCAAAGGATGAGGTAGGATCTGTGCCGGTCTGATTCTCGTGATATTTTCCATGTCAATATGTTTATACTAAACAGCAAACAAAGCTTTCAGACAGTCTGACAAGTCAGACTTGCTCAAAAAGAAAAACTAATTCCAATAAGTAAAAATGCTAGAATTGGTCCAAGACCAATTCTTATGATACCCTAGCCTAGATGAATGTCCTTATAAAATTTTGTATGGTCACCGATCTATGCAAATTTGATTTTTGAAGTGGTTTTTCGCATATATTTCTAGACAAAAAATGATTATAACCAATTTTATAGAATCTCGTATCGAAGAAGTTTTTAGTACAATAAAAATGGCTAGGTTTGATCGTTTTCACAGTATACGTAAAAAACCTAAACTTTATATGGTAATACCAAGAAGGGGTTGCCCGATTTAGTCGATGCTTGAATTTTTTTTATTACTATAAAAACGCCATGTACCGAATTTCAGCTCTCTATAGCCACGTTTAGGTCGTAGCAACTTATGCTGCATAAGTTACTTATTCAAAATACGATTTTCGGTTTATACTCATGCTGAATTTGAAGTTCTGGTAGGTACAACATTTATGATGATTCAAGACCCTTTCTATTCTGTATAACCACATTTGAAAGCGGTCTAAAAACCTTTCAAGTGCTATGCTAATTTATAACGTCAATTAGTTAAACGATTAGATTTTTCCTCTAAAAGATTTAATAATATAATTTTTTGTAATTAAGTGAATATATTAACTTTTAAATGCGTAAGAAATATCATACATATAATTTTTTCGGGAAATACGGAACCTGTTGGCTGACAAATATAAATTTTTATGCCTGTTCACAAAATTACACGGGAAAGTATTACGGAGATTAACAGATCTATTCCTAGGATGCAGTGCACAATTAATTGCTTACCTGTACCATTCAGATTTAAAATGCGATACTGCACCTGCCAGCAGCTTTTGAATGTTATAAGAAGGTGTAAAAAGAAGAAAGTTATAAGTGGTCTCACACCAGATATAATCTATAATTCGATTGAAATTCTGGGCCCAGTATTAATGAAAATATTTAACTTGTCAATTACCATGGGTGCATTTCCAACTACCTGGAAGGAATCAATAGTACCAGTAGCGAAGGTAGATAATACAATCAAATGCGATGAATTTAGACCTATAAATATGCTTCCTTCTTATGAAAAATATTTGAACGTCTTATTGCTGAACAATTAATGGAATATATTGAAGAAAAGAAATTGATTATAGAAGAACAGTCGGAATTCAGGAATAAACATTCATGTGAGACTGCTTTAAATTGGCTTATATTTGAATGGAAACGCGAGATAGACAGTGGAAACGCTATGATAGCTGTCTTTTTGGAGTAGAAACGTGCATTTGAAACGCTTGACCGAGATATACTGCTGAAGAAGCTATGTATATATGGGATTAGAGACGTAGAATTGGATTGGTTTCGTTCATATTTGTCCGGAAGAATTCAAAGAACAAAGATAAATGGCATGTTATCAGAGTCATTGGACGTTTCGTTGGGTGTGCCTCAGGGCTCTGTTTTGGGAGTAACCCTGTTTCTGCTATATATTAATGATATCAATGGGATTTTGAAATGGTGCAAAATTGCCTTATTCGCAGATGATACTTTCATATATATTAGTGGAAGAGATACCGGTAGAATTGTACGTGAAATGAACGAAGACTTAGTCTTGCTGGACAAATGGTTAAAAGGTAATAAATTGAAGGTGAATATGACCAAAACAAAGTATATGAGATTCAATATAAATGCTGATTTTCCTATAAGATTAGATGGTGAAGTAAATGAACGTGTAAATTGCATTAAATATCTTGGGGTGTTAATTGATTCTAATCTGAAACTCAGAGACCATGCGAATTATATATGTGCGAAAATTGCAAAGAAGATTGGATTCTTGTGCAGAGACAGGAACATGTTAAGTACTAATAGTGCAATAAGGCTTTATAATGCACTTGTAGTGCCGCATTTCATATATTGCGCAACGCTTTTGTACACGACATCTGAGGAGATAAAGGACAGGCTGCAGAAGTTACAAAACAAAGCCATGCGATCTATTTTAAAGTGTAATTTGCGAACCCTTGTGAAGAATATTCCTAGAAATTTTGAGTTGGTTAAATGTAAAGCAAAGGCTGTGTGTAAATGTAATGATTTTTATTTTTAAAATGAAAAAAAAAAAAAAAAATGTTACTGGAATACTTGCATAAGAACTTGGTTACAACAAGGGATGCGCAGCCTTATAATCTACGAGGAAATGATGACTTCAGACTGGCAAGATGTAACAGGGGTAGTACTCAAAATAGCTTAATGTACAAAGGATTAAACTTTTTTAATTGTCTTCCATACTTAATTAAGAGTGAGAACAATTTAAATGTATTTAAAAGAGAAGTGCTTAAATTTGTAGTCAGTAAGTTACAGTGAACTTACATATATGTCTCTTTTTCTCTTTTTTATCTGAATTTATTAAAATGTATCTATCTTAATTGTTTTTTAGTCTAAATGAATTAGAGTTTCGAATTATATATCAACCTAAGATTAATTTTTTTTTAAATTTAAGAGTTAAGTGATGTAAACTTGGTTGCTAAAAGCTTTATTATGGGTTAATAAAAATAATAAAATAAATAAAAAAATTAGAATAATAAAATAACTGAAACAACGGCCTAAACGTAGCTTATGTCGACGCGTTCTCAGGCAGTGTCCGAATATATAGTGGAAAACGAAATTTTTGTATGGCAACCCCACGAAGGAGTTGCCCGGTTTGTCTCATTTTCAAACTTAATTTTACTTTTTTTAAGTCCGTACAAAATTTCAATTTTCTAAGTGAACGCGTTCTTGAGTTATCGTGCGCACAGACGGATGGACGGGCAGACATGCAAAAATCAAAATAACTTTTAATATTATGCGTGGGTGTCCAATCCATTTTGCTCTACCATCATTATTTTGAGGTGTTACAAACGCAATGACAAACTTAGTATATACTGTTTAGATTTCATCTAGGGTATAAAAGTATGCTCCGAAAATCTTATATAAGTCTAACGAAAATCGTGGAGAATAACTTTTCCTCGCATCTTATGAATTTATTGGAATATTTAACGACTTTTACGATTTATCCTATTGAAACATCTCCAGAAGAAGAAGAGTAAGTTTTCAGTTGTCAAAATTTTGCAATCCTATGTTATGGAACTACATATATGAGAGTGATTTGACTTGGACGTGAAGTCCAGACTGCCAGCATGAGCTGACAGAACACTCGGTGGACAGCGTTGACGGCAGGGCGGCACGCTAGCTCATCTCGGCTATTGACGGAGAGTGGGGAGGTTCCACGAAAACCTGCCGCTACCACCAGCCATATACAAAATTTATTCGTGTCTGACTACTAAAAGGCCGTTGCACACATTCGCTCCTGAAGGGACCCTTACACCACTTACCTACATCCATTGGGAAGGCGCAGATGTTTGGTCTTCTCTGCTCGCCCCAACCACCCAATCGACACTGAGGGCAGATAGTTTTCAGTGTCCCTATGATGACCTGTAAAGAGAGTAATAGCGGACCTAGTCAACCTTCACATGAGAGGGCTCCGGGAGAGTGAGAGGAGAAATAAAAGTATTTAAATCTTGATTAGGGTAGTAGCGCCTAAAGTCAGCAGTTCCCAGTGCTCAGCACTTTTTACACAAAAATGCCTTAAATAAGAATATGATCTCACAAATTTTCCTGCGAACAACTAATTACGCATGCCCTCAAACCTGTTCTCAAGAAATTTGAAAAATTTTATTGCACTTATCCTTCGTAGTTGTATTATTATCGTCAGTATCCTTAGGGATTCTATTGAAGATGGTAATGAACAGGTTTTGTTAAAAAATAAATAGTGGAAAAGGTTGGAAATTTTGTTTATTTTCTTGTGAAATAAGTGGTAAGTTAATGAAAAAAGTATTCTATTATACAAATAGTGTTTATTTACGAGTTTTTTAATACATTTGGAAAATGTACCTACAAAAATACATTTAATTTTAAAGGTGCTGTGTTAAGGAAACGATATTTCATTGAGTTGTCTACCTCCAGCACAGCATGCTGGAGACTGAATCTCATTCAAAATTAGTTTAATCCAGTAGTCAGCACCATTTTGACAATGAAGTCCTTGGTGGTGCTACTCGAAATAGGACACTAACCCCTGCAAATAATTTATCGAAGGGTTCTTTCCTCGAATTATCTTCAATTCGAGAATCCTTGCTTCAAGCCGCAGAGTACACTTAACATATTCTTTGCTCACAGTTTCGAGTATTTTCCTACAATACATAAATGATGCATTCATTCATTCTTTCTCCTGGTGGTTTATGGGATTAGCTAAATGCGGATTTCCTCAGAAACCTGATGATCTCCTCAATACGGTGCAAAGAATAATATTGCAAGGTCAAAGATCTACACCTTTCAAGGATGGAAGACCAGGAAAGAAATTGTGTTACGCATTTTTAAAACATCATCTAGAGCTTAGCCTGCGAGATCCAAAAACCGTGTCAAAGGGGAGAGCCATAATTACGGAAGAAGGAATCAGAGAGTGGTTTTCAGAAATGAAGAAATATTTGACATCTATAAATGCCTCTGATATTTTAGAAGAAGCGGCGCTAATTTTTAATGGAGACGAGACTAATTTCAGTTTAGTTATTGCACCGAAGGGGTGGAAAAATGTTTACCAATTTAAGCCTGGAAATGAAAAGGACACGCTTACCATCCTACTAGTTTTAACAGCAGACTGTCAAACACTTCCAATGGTCGTGTTTCCATAAGTTCGGCCTCCAGCAGGAGTCATCAGCAGCATGCCCAACGATTGGATTTTGGGGAAATCGGAAACTGGTTGGATGCGTAGAAAAACTTTTTTCGAGTATGTCGCGAATGGATTTAATAACTGGCTTACAACAAAAAATATTAAAAGACCAGTGCTTTTTCTGGTTGATGGCCACAAATCTCATTTACCTGCTGAACTGAGCGACTTCTGCAGAAATAATGAAATCGTGCTCTATTCGCTTCCTCCAAATACAACACATATTTTGCAGTCAGCTGATGTGGGATTTTTTAAAGGACTTAAGAATGGTTACAAAGGGGTTGTGAGGGAGTATCAACGCATGCCCGGAAATCATGGAAAAGCAATCACGAAAGAAAATTTTTGTGCAATGCTGCAGACTACATTGAGTAAAAAGGATAGAAGTAGTAAAAAATTCGTTCCGGAAATGTGGTATATACCCATTTAACCCTAATGCTGTTGACTACACCAAGTACGTCCAAAATGCTCTGGAGACGATAAATGAGCACATTAATACACGGACCAGCGGCCTATCCGCAAACGCATATAATAATGGAATTAAAGTAGTCGAATCATTTAAAGATAACCTTGCAGAGGCAAATATTGACTACAACTTAGTTATTCGATAATTGAAAAAGCATAGGAAAATAACCCTCCTTTGGAGGAAAATATTGACGATCAAGGCCCAACCGAAAGAGATATTGATCAAGATATGGTCGAAAGTAATCAAGAAGAGTCTGTACAATCTGCCTTAAATATGTTGTTGCACTCGAGTCCAACTTTTCCAGCTACATTTGAAAGGCATTTGTTTTATCCAAAACCATTTTCAGCTTAAAGAAAACAAACAGACAAAGTAAACTTCCCATAGCTATTCCTCTGCGGCTTGGAAAGAAAACTATGATAAGAAAGAAAAGATAAAGGCAGATAAAAAAGCAGCAGCTGAACTAAAAAAAATTAATAGATTAAAGCGAAAGGCTGAAAATACTCTACAAAAATCTGGCGCAAAACGTAAAGGTGCAAAAACGAAGAAAAATCAGCGGAATAAAATTTTCTGTCCAAGTTGTGAGGGTGAGTTGTTTACAGATGTTGAAGAGGATGGACTTAAGAATATTGACTGTGACATATGTGAAAAGTGGTTTCATTAAAATGTACGTGTTTGTCAAACTTAACTTTTGCAGAGGCTCAAAATGCTGACTTTCTCTGTAATTTTTGTGAAGGACAAGAATAGCAATTGTGATAATTAAGTGTAAGTCCTGCCTTATTCCTCATGGCTGAAATAAGTTTCCACTTTTTAGTTTAGTTTAGTTTTACGATGTGATTTAAAAACCTGAAATTTATTTATGAACGACTGAAATGAGTTCCTATTTTTTAGTTCATAATTCATAATGTGAATTTAATTTAATTTTATAATTTTAAGATATTATTTTGTTAGTGGATTAAAAAATTATTGAAATCCAATCATAAACGTTTAAATAAAAAGTGATCTGCATTGTACCAAAAAAACATAACTTGATGTGATATACCTATGTAGCCTATTAATCAATAAACATATAAGAGAGATAACTTTTTATAAATCTATGCCGAGGGCAAATTTGAATCGACAATTTAATAAAATGATATCAAAATTCAAAAATTAACTGCTTTTATTAATTTGTTTTCATATAGAACTTAAATTCAAACCGCATGCTGCAGAAAGGAAACTAGAATGCCGAGCACTGGGTTCTTTGTGCTGACTTCAGGAGAATTTTCCCGATTTTCTATTTTGATGACAATTTTAATTAATAAATGAAAAATTGCGATATTTGAGTATTGTAAATTTAAAATATATATATTGAGGTTAATTTTCCTGTGTCTACATCCCCAAAATTAATTATTTAAAATTTTTTACAAGCTATTATTTCAAGAAAATGCGTTAAGGTACTGACCACTAGCGACTCTACTCTACGTTATAAGTTCTTCATTTCCCAAAATAACAATAATGATGCATAGTGATACTATACGTTGACGTGCATACTAGACTACCATACTATATTAAATTCAAGTTGCCGGAAAGCATCTGTTCGGTAACTATATATGGAATATGACCAAAAGAATTCAAAAATTAATTATCAGTAAAGCTGAGATTATCATTACTAGTAAGCCTGACCTTTCTGTTTTATTTTTATTTTTTTATACTTCACACTTGGTTAATTTTCAGTCAAATTTCAGGCTTTTCTCCCGTCTATATAATTATGTAATTATTAAGCATCTACAATGATAATCGTTTCCCTTTCTTTTCTTCAATCAAAAAATGTAATAAAAAGCATCAACTTACAAACATTTTATTGAAATTCCCAAGTGTCTTACAATGTAAGCCCTGACTTTCTCACATTATTTTTCTAACTTCCTGCAGCAAATGCTCTAGAACGGTACTTTAGCACCTATTCCAGTACTCATTCCGCAAGTGACTCAAGTAAATAAATTATTCTAGCGAACTATTTAGACTGTCACTTTAGTGGATCGATTCTTTACCTACTCTAGCCAATTACTTTAGCGAACTATTCTAGCAATTGTTTGTAAATTCTTTTGGTCATACCATTTCTCTTGTAAACTGTATTTATTTCTCTTCTAATCAATTATTTTTGCAGCCTACAGTTTACTATTATTATGAATCGAGGCACTATTTTAGCAAACTTGCATATTAGCAAACATTTTCATACAACTAATCTGAATTAATGCCTTATCAAATTGTCATATAAAAAAATCTTGGAGTACCTAATTCTAGTCAATATTTCGGAAAATAATCACTTTGGCAAAATTTCTCATACAACTAATCCTATTCACTACTTTAGTAAGTTATCATATAAAAATATTTTCGTATACCTAATTCTAGTCAATATTTCCTCGAATTCATTCAACTTTTTCATACAATGAACGTGAATCAGTACCTTAGAAGATTACGATTTTAGACAGCTATTTTACGTTCAAATGATTTTTCTTCGGGAATTCCAGCAGGCTATTCTTTATTTCGAGCAGTTATCCTTGTACATAATGACTTTATTTGAAAATTTCAGCTAATGTTTCATTTTTGCATGAGAGCCGCAACTTAATTCGTTCCAAAAAACGTCATGCAATTGCAGCTAATTCCGACGGTGAACTTTGTGAAGAAAATTAAAAAAGGACCACTATGCAATCCTTCCTTTGAGCCTTAACCCGAACAAAAATATGAAAGGTCACAACGGGATAATAAGCTCTGGTCACGTTGATCACTATCATCGCTCCTCCATATGGTTAAAGCATTTATTTTTCTGCGTTTTTATCCGCTGACTTTTCATCGAAAATTTTTTCTAATTCACTCTCAATATGTTTCACAGATCTCACAACTCTTTTTCGATTTTCTTTTCTAAATTAACCTTTTCCACAACTGAACTTTTCGGCTGCTTTTAAAAAGCTTTTCTTTTTCAAAACGTCTTGTCCTTCTCCAACTTTTTTCCAAAAAAGACAAAACGTCATCGACCAGGAAACGCGCTTCTTCTTCCTTTCTCACCCGTCGCATCCCGTCCACTTTTCTTCGCTGCTCATGTGCTGCGGGTCGCGTAGACGTGTACTTGGCTCAGTGTAGCATATTGCTACATGCAATACGCTACGACCATAACAGGGCAGAGTGGTCTAGACCACCCGTGGTTCATACAACCCTGAAAAATGGTCGACTGAGCTAGCCGTTCTTAAACATAGGTCTCATCGCTGCGGGCGCCCAATGTGTGGCTCGACCCATGACCCATGAAAGCATTTCTCATTACTCAGGCTAGGCGGCTGCTACGGATTGTCCAAGACAGTCTAATGTACTCGACAGATGACTAATCGGAAGCACATCTCTGAAGTCCCGCCAGTCCTTGATCAGACCTCGATATCGTCCTCCGTGTCAGAAGCCAGAGGTACCCTGACAAACCAGTAACCTAAAAAAAATCCAGTCGGCCAGTACCCCTCTGCATTCCTTCACCGAGGTGAGCCGCGGGAATCCCGCGGTCAATAACCTAACCAACTGATCGCAGAGCTTCCCCTCCTCTAATATCTCACTCTGATCTCAGACTGACGCTTGTTCAATGGTGTGCCTCCGAGGTGTCGTTGGAGTACCGGTCTTCTTCCTTAAATTTGCAGGCATTAAACAATTGGAATTCCTACGGCAAACTATCTGCCGTGGGGTTACCATATAGGATGGGCTCTGAAACGTTATCAGGCTAGGGATTGGGAAAAAAATTTCTATTGTCCAAAAAGGTATGCCGGCCGCTAGGCTGGGAATGTCCTAAGCGGTGCATTGGCATCCTGTAGTTGCCAGTGAAGCTGGCTGGATGCCTTATTAGGGCTACCAGGATTGAAAGTGACAATAGCCGGATGACGTTTCCGAGAATATGGTTATCACCGCCTGATGTCTTTGGCGTGATAGACTCCTAATGTTCTTCCCTGCAGATCTTCAAGCTCGTAGAGAGAGTTTCCTTTTCTTGCTTTAATTCGACACTTAATAAATTTACGTCCTAGTTTAGCACTAGTCTGCTGTCTAAAATTGCTTTGGGCAAAATTCAGTCTGAATACTTCTTGACCCATTTTGAAATTAACAGGCTTCGCTCTGAGATTGTAAGCTTTTGAACCATGTTCAAACGCATAGTTTAAGTTCTCCAGCACTCTCGCACGGATCAATCTCAATTTATCTTCAGCATCTACTCTCAGAGGCTCATTAAGAGTCCCAAGGCTTCTTAAGATGGAATAGGAGCTTGCATGGTCAATCATCTGTTGACCGCAGAGTGTTCGGTAGGGAGAGAAACCAGTTGCTTGGTGGAAAGAGCTCCTGAGGGAGCTAGCTATCTGGGTTAGCTTCTCATCCAACTTAGTATGTTCCTTCCGGATATATGCCCTAATCCCTGACAATAGAGACATCTTCACTCGCTCTGAGGCATTTGCTTGCGGCGAGTAATCTGCCGTTCGCAAGTGAACTGACATACATTGAGAGTAGACGCCCCTCTAATCGGTTTGGGAACTTGGGAAAAGTGGTCTAGAATTATCAATATGCAGACATTTCCTTTCACTGACCGAGGATATGGAGCTAGAAAGTCGATGTACAGCTTTTGCCATGGTCTTTCTGTCACAGACTGAACTCCCATAGGTGGTCTAAGAATAGTACTGGGGGCTTTGGTCTCTTTGCACACGTCACAGGCGCCTACGTAGTTTCTGACGTCAACTGTCATTCGTGGCCAGTACAAGTGTCTTCTTAAACGTTCCAGTGTTTTCCCTATACCTCCGTGAAAAGCTAGTGGCGGATCATGCGCTCTTGAAGCAACGTCGGAGACAAGCGCTCGTGGAATCCAAAACTTCCAAGCTTCTTCTTCCTGGATCGGATCGCCTGTTCTCGGAACAGTCCGAATATAAACGAAGCCATCCCTTACGCAAAGATCTGGTAGTTTGCCAGAAGCTGTTTTAACCTTGTGCCTCAGCTTCTCATATTCCAACGAGTTGAAATATGGAGAACTAAGGTCAACTTCCGGGCCAGGATCTTCAGGTGTTGACAAGCTGTCACAATGAATTCGTGACGTGCTCGATGGTGAAATCGAAATCTTGAAGCTTCAAACTCCACCGAGCAAGTGTACCGCTGAGGTCCTTTTGAGACATCAGCCATTTCAAGCTCGCATGATCAGTCACTATCTTAAACGGCAAAAGTTCTATGAAGGGCCGGAACTTCTGTACACTTAAGATTGCAGCTAGACATTCCTGCTCTGTGACTGTATAATTTCGTTGTGCTGAGTTCAACTTTTTCGAGACGTAGGCTATTGGCTTCTTGTGGCCATCGTCATCTAGTTGAAGCAGCACTCCCCCAATACCTTGTTGGCTCGCATCACACTGTATAACGAACGGTTTGGTGTAATCTGGGCTCACTAGCAACGGCAGTTAAATCAGCATAGTTCGGAATGAATCGTCGGTACCATCCCGCCATACCTAACAGCCATGCCGAACAGTTTTAGGTGACTGATAGTCAACTATGGATGAGATATTATCGGGGTCAGTCCTGATTCCTCCTTTCCCGACAATAAAACCCAAGTATTTAGTCTCCTTAATGCAAAACTTACTCTTCTCAACGTTGATAGTGAGGCCAGCTTTCCTCAAACCATCCGCTAAACGGGCTAGCAATTTGAGATGAGGGTCAAAGTCTGATGACAGAATCAATAAATCGTCCAAGCAGACGAGGACATTCTCACGAAGATCGAAAGGAATGACCTTATCCATTAGGCGGCACATAGTTTGTGGAGCATTGCAAAGGCCGAATGGCATCACGGCGTACTGATAGGGAGGATGATCAGGTACTGTAAACGCGGTCTTCTCTCTGGACTCAGTGTCTAGTGGAATCTGCCAGAAGGCGTCTTTGAGGGCCAGGCTTGTGATGTAGGTTGCCGGAGGAAGTCGACTCAGAAGCGCATCTATCTGCGGCAGTGGATATGCGTCCTTCTTAGTAACAGAGTTGACTTTCCTGGTGTCAAAACAAAGCCGGACTTTTCCAGGCTTCCGCACTAGTACAACTGGAGAACTACAAGGACTCTGGCTTTCCTCTATCACACCCAACGATAACATTCGTCGCAATTCAGCATCCATCAAATTCTGTACTGCCGGTGAAATCGGATAAAACCTCTGTTTTATCGGAGTCGCGTCATTCACTTATGACTTACAAGAGATGTTTTTCCTAAGCCCAACGAGGCGAAAGAAGGTAAGAGCTGTTTAGTTGCTTCTAGACGTTGGTGCTCTACAACAGAAAAAACATGGCAGTCGTTGTCAGGCGTAGCTATTAGACTTGGTGTCACTTCTGCAACTATACCCAGGACATCTGGAGCCAACCCAAATAGACGCCAGAAGTCTATTCCTAGATATAGTGCCTGTGTGAGCTCAGGAACCACATAAAGACTCTCTAGGGCTCCTTGGCCTAAGATACTGACAATGGCACCATTATCAAGTAACCCAGTCTCAGTTCGGCCGAGTAGTCTTACTTCGGCATACGGTCGAATGTCGTCTGGCATCGACACGGAAATATGTGCCAGTTTCTTTCTTTCCTGTTTCATTCGTCGACAGTATTCCCGCCAACGAACGGTCGATGGTTTCTTTCTTTGTCCAATGTTTAAGTCCTCAGGATACATCATTCCAGCTAGCTCTGCTACTGAAGAGAAAATACGGTCTCGTAATGCATTGTAGTTTTGCAGACGCGTATGATAAGGCGTCAACGAATATAAAACAGGCTCACGCCCACTCATCATAATAGAGCTTGGTGGCCGTTTTAATACAGAAACGACAGGAGACCGAATCTCCTGCTCAGTAACTAACATTCCCAGCAAACAGTGCTGTCGGTCTTATCGGAACGTCGAAAATTAAAGACTGTTCCAAAGAAGTGTCTAGTAGTGTGGAGCACACGACACTACAGGTAGAAACGGGAGCTTAAAGATCTGCAGAGAAGTCAATCAGGTTCCCTGCTTTTACTAAAGGATTGTTAAAAGCCGTGTGACTGTCAGATGGATGGTCGATATCATCAGAGTCACTGAGTGATATTAACGGACAGTGTATTGATTCGGCGTTTATGTCTGCTGATTGAGCGAACTGTCTTCCCTGTTCAATGATTGAACTGGATTTGCTGGAGCTGTAGTTGAGACGTCGAAACTGGTCGAGAAAAGGTGTTGGGATTCCCGACACGTCTCTCATTTTTCGACAAGCAGTGCCCACAATTGGTTTAAAGACATTTTTGCGTCCGCATCCATAGCAGAACACTTGTTGTCTCTCCTGTAGACAGTCTTGATAATAGTGGCCTTGCTGATCACAATTCCAACACGTTACGACAGGTCTATTGGCAATCGCTGATAAGTCAGGTAGGTTATTGTCACCTTGGGGTAACCTGGGCACGTCAAGGCCGAAATCTGCTGCTTCCTCAATCTCACTCACTCGCTGATGTCGATACGGTGAGTGCTTCGACTCGAAAAATAAGCTCATCCACTGATAGCTCGGAGTTATTGCCATTATACGATAGGTTCCATCTCCTGATAGGACTGCCTGAGCGTCTATGGCCGGGATGATTTTGAGTTTGTTGCCTTGGTGGTGGAGGTGCCTGAGGAACGAAAGGTGTAGCCGGCGGAAGTGAAGGTCTGTGTTGCCCAGCTGAGAACGAGTGTCGATCGCGCGGGTCTCCCTGATTTTCCCAAAAAATCTGTGCGTTTGGGCACGTTCTCCAAAA
Organism: Dioctria rufipes; assembly: GCA_963924295.1. Classification (NCBI taxonomy): domain Eukaryota; kingdom Metazoa; phylum Arthropoda; class Insecta; order Diptera; family Asilidae; genus Dioctria; species Dioctria rufipes. The sequence goes on along the minus strand of OZ002741.1, from coordinate 124,566,919 downwards.
GGTGGTGGTGATGGACGAGAAACATCCGCTTGCTGAATCACAGCAGAGACTCGCTGTCTGACGTCGGTGATCTCGTTATGCAGAGCATTCATGCTTTGGGTAATCTCTGCATGTACCAAAGCTTGTAGCTGGGTTCGAAGACTGCCCCGAAGGTGCAGGTGACAAACTATATCTTCTTGAATTATTCTGGGATCTAGGTATTGAGCGTAGCCTAGGAGACAAACACTCGCGACTTGCCGGTGGAGGTATCGGTTGAGGCACTTCAAGATGTGAGGACTGCTGCGGAAAACGAGTGACGATTATGGTACCTCTTCGGGATCGCACCGGTATACGCGATGAAATCTTGCTGCATGAGCGCGCATCGACAATTGGGACAATTAGCTTTCTCTCCTATCCATGCTCGCAAACATGCTTTATGAAACCCATGACCACAGATTGTAGTCACCGGTTTTCGTCTGGCGGACCAGTCTCCGTCTTGGCAGATGGAGCACTGTGCTGGCATCTGTACTGGGACTTCAGTCGCCGGAGGTGGCGTTCTCACGGTAGCCATTATCAAAAATTTACAATCTTCCATGAGGTTAACGAGATTAAACGTATAGCTGATAGTCAAATCTATTTAGTTTCTGCAGCTTGTACAGAGGTTTGTCGTATTTTGGTCAAGAGACACGTAGGTCTCGACAAAAGTCAGAGAAAGTTTCGACTCAAAATTCAAGAAAAAAATTCCTCAAAAATTTCGAAAAGGAAGTCCTCAGGACTATCCACGAAGTATAAAAATTCAGAGTTCGACAGGTCAAAAAAAATATTTTATAATCAAATAAGCATGGTCGCAAAATTTCAACAAGCGAAATTCAATTCATCGGGGAATTCAAAATAACTCGTCGTAGCCGTACCAAAGGAAGACGCTTAAAATCAAGATCAATGCTTGCACTAGCAACGGCCTTCCGAGCCCGATCTCTCTAATCAGGTTAGAAGTCATACGATAAAGGTAAGCAGTGTGACTGTGTGCTTGAAAAATGTTTGCGTTCTCACAGAAATCTGGGAAATGTACAGTTTGAGATGTCAAAGACTGAAAATGTTGCTAGAGAGTCTTTAGCCAGGCAGTTAGCAGTATGCCAACTCCTGATTACTGAAGGTCTCCAGCATCACTTCCATCCTCTCACAACTCTTTCTTTACTTTTCGCTCGATTGTCATACCTAGCTAACCTACCAGCTGGGCAAAGTCGCAATTCTGGTCAACTAGTTAGTTAGGAGCCAAAAAGTCGTCTTACAGACTCATGACTCTGCCCAGCCAGTTGGCCAACAAAACATGCTTCCGTGAGAGCACAAACTAAAAGAGTTTGTGAGGGTACCTACAATTTCCTTAGCAGAAGGCCAGCGGAAAATTCAAAAAAATTCAAAAACTCGACAAACTTTTCAGACTTGAGGCTTGACCAAAGTTAAACCTAAAGTTGAACTTCAACTCAAACCAACGATAGCAAAACTTTAAACTTCATTCATTTCAAAAACTCAAAAATTTACTTTAATTCTAACAAAATTTCAAAAACAAAATAGCAAAACTTTAACTTTACTTTAATGACAATTCAAAAACTCGCGAAAATTTAAACAAAATATCGAAACTTTACTTTACAAAAAAAATTAATTCAGATAACAAACCAATAGACTCAGGTCCGCATATAACTTCCACTAGATATGAGACTTGAGGTCAATCAATTAGCCAATACCAGATGATCATATTACTCAAAGTCCCAGTCCCCAGTAAAAGTCATAATTAGACCACCGAAGTCTAACTGAGGTAACCCCACGTTGGGTGCCATTTTTTTATGGAACTATAACACTATGCAAGCGCACAACGTGTCAAAGCCACAAGCTTTCCTCTACAAAAAAATTAATATAGATAACAACACCAGTTAGACTCAGGTCCGCCTGTAACTTCTACTGGATATGAGACTACCGAGCTAACAGCCAAATGTCCATATCTCCAAGTAATCCCAGTCTCCAGCATCCGTCACATTCAGACACCGAAATCCAACTGAGGTGGCCCCACGTTGGCCGTCATTTTTGTGATAGAGCTATATGAGAGTGATTTGACTTGGACGTGAAGTCTAGACTGCCAGCATGAGCTGACAGATCACTCGGTGGGCAGGGTTGACTGCAGGGCGGCACGCTAGCTTGCCTCGGCTATTGCGGAGAGTGTGGGGAGGTTCCACAAAAACCTGCCGCTACCACCAGCCATATACAACATTTATTCGTGCCTGACTACTAAAAGGCCGTTGCACACATTTGGTCCTGAAGGGACCCATACACCACTTACCTACATCCATTGAGAAGGCGCAGATGTTTGGTCTTCTCTGCTCGCCCCAACCACTCAATCGAAACTGAGGGCAGATAGTTTTCAGTGTCCCTATGATGACCCGTAAAGAGAGTAATAGCGGACCTAGTCAACCTTCACATGAGAGGGCTCCGGGAGAGTGAGAGGAGAAATAAAAGTATTTAAATCATGATTACGTTATAAGTTCTTCATTTCCCAAAATTACAATAATGATGCATAATGAAACTATACGTTGACGTGCATACTAGACTGCCATACTATTTTAAATTCAAATTGCCGGAAAGCATCTGTTCTGTAACTATATATGGAATATGATCAAAAGAATTCAAAAACTAATTATCAGTAAAGCTGAGATTATCATTACTAGTAAGCCTGACCTTTCTCTTTAATTTTTTTTTATACTTCACACTTGGTTAATTTTCAGTCAAATTTCAGGCTTTTCTCCCGTCTATATAATTATGTAATTATTAAGCATCTGCAATGATAATCGTTTCCCTTTCTTTTCTTCAATCAATCCGAAAATTTGCAGGTAAAAAAATATAATAAAAAGCATCAACTTACATACATTTTATTGCTGGGGTCCACTACAGAGGCGCCTCCGTGGATGTTCCGCCACTTTAAAGGTTAGTTTTCGATATTATTTATTCATGCAGATATAAAAGCTGGAAATCATTCGAAATTCCCAAGTGTCTTTCAATGTCAGCCCTGATTTTCTCACATTATTATTCTAACTTCCTGCAGCAAATGCTCTAGCATGGTACTTTAGTACGTATTCCAATACTCATTTCGCAAGTGACTCAAGTAAATCAATTATTACAGCAAAATATTTGGACTGTCACTTTAGTGGATCGTTTCTTTACCTACTGTAGCAAATTACTTTAGCGAAATATTCTAGCAATTTGTAAATTCTTTTGGTCGTACAATTTCTCTTGTAAACTGTATTTATTACTCTTCTAATCAATTATTTTTGCAGCCTACAGTTTAATATTATTATAAATCTTAGTTTTAGCTACGTCGAGGCAATATTTTAGCAAACTTGCATATTAGCAAACATTTTCATACAACTAATCTGAATCAATGCCTTATCAAATTGTCTTATAAAAAAAATGTTGGAGTACCTAATTCTAGTCAATATTTCGGAAAGTAATCACTTTGGCAAAATTTCTCATACAACTAATCCTATTCACTACTTCAGTAAGTTATCATATAAAAATATTTTCGTATACCTAATTCTAGCCCATATTTCCTCAAATTCATTCAACTTTTTCATATAATGAACGTGAATCAGTACCTTAGAAGATTACGATTTTAGACAGCTATTTTACGTTCAAATGATTTTTCTTCGGGAATTCCAGCAGGCTATTCTTTATTTCGACAAGTTATCCTTGTAATGACTTTATTTGAAGATTTCAGCTAATTTTTCATTTTCACATGAGAGCCGCAACTTAATTCGTTCCAAAAAACGTCATGTAATTCCGACGGTGAACTTTGTGAAAAAAATTAAAAGAGAACCACTATTATGCAATCCTTCCTTTGAGCCTTAACCCGAACAAAAAATGTGAAAGGTCACAATAGGATAATAAGCTCTGGTCACGTTGATCACTATCATCGCCCCTCCATATGGTTAAAGCATTTATTTTTCTGCCCTTTTATCCGTTGACTTTTCTTCGAAAACTTTTTATAATTCACTCTCAATATTTTTCACAGATCTTACAGCTCTTTTTCGATTTTCTTTTCTAAATTAACCTTCTCCACAACTGAACTTTTCGGCTCCTTTTAAAAAAAGTTTTCTTTTTCAGAACGTCTTGTCCTTCTCCAACCTTTTTCCAAAAAAGACTAAACGTCATCCGACAGGAAACGCTCTTGTTCTTCCTTTCTCACCCGTCGCATCCCGTCCATTGTTCTTCGCTGCTCATGTGCTACGGGTCGCGTAGACGTGTACTTAGCTCAGTGTAGCATATTGCTACATGCAATACGCTACGACCATAACACCTAATTGAGTAGAAATTTATCTAATTTTTGCGTATATAAATTTTGTAAAACATCACAAAACGTACTTCGTTGAAGTCTACTTTGCAGAACATTGGGGATTCCGCTTGCAACTTTCCCCAAACATATCATTACTACAATTTTCTCGGAACCTGCAGACGGTCATTGTCAATTGGCCTATCAAGTGATCTCCAACTTTAGCGCAGCCTTCTTTGGTTTAATTTTCGCAGTTAGTGATGGACTACAGCATATCAAACTTTTATTAAGGATATTCTGGTTTGATCCGATCTCCTGAGTTTGGGACTCCGTCATTTATGGTCTTTGTTTTGGGACTTGTCAGCGGGATACGATTGCTATATATTTACCAGCAAGGGACATTGGTCAGGTATTTACAGATAAAAGAACTATTTTCATCTACCAGTGCTTCCGTCTTGGATTAATTATCGGTACATTGTATAAACATACCATTTATACTAGATATAATCACGAAACTCTACATAACCTCAACGTAATTATTGTAAATAATCAGAGACATCAATCATAGTTTTTCCTGTACAAATACCAAATCTCGAATTAGTCTGGACATAAATAGGGGCTCTATCAAGTGCACTTAACTAGACGTCAACCAAATAAATTAACCACACCCACAAAAGGTCTAAACTGGTTCTAGCTTGCATTCAACTTGGGCTCTACTACATACTACACCAACTTGCGTATACATTGAATGCTCGTCACTTACTTTCGTGAATTTCAAGAATTGCTACCTTTTCTGTTCACTATGGCACCTAAATGTACTTCTTGCTCTTTATACCTTAATAAACACAACTCTGGCTTCAAATGCGTCGATTGCCATTATCCGTGGAGGTTACCAATGGCATTATCAGTGGAACAGTTGCCTTTCGGTGCTCAGGCTGTATCAATATAAATAACTCCAGTATTTGTGGCACTGACGATAACAAGGAATCCAACATTCTGGCGGTTGTCCATAATATGTCTAAAGAGATTGACAATATCAAGGTAAAACAACTCGAATTTAACAAATCAGTTGACATCTCACTACACGGTTTCGACGAAATTAAAAAATTAGTCTCTACAGTGGAAGACCACAAAAGGAGAATTAAAGATCTTGAGTCTGATAAGTCTCGACCTAATGATGAAACCTCCTCTTTAAAAGATCGTCTACAAACCCTTGGTAAAAAATGTTTCAATGCATCCTAATGAACAACCCCTTGATATCGTTCGAAAGTTTCATGCATCACTGAAGTTGCCTTATGATGATGGTGATATCTTGAAAGCCTATCGCAAAAAGAGCAAATCAAATAATAACCCTATAGTTGTAAAGTATGTTTAGCAGTTGGTCAGGGATCGTACATTGGTAGCGTATAAGGTTTGCGGGAAACTTACAGCTGATTCTCTTGGCTACACAGAAACAAATATTATCTTTATAAATGAATTTTTAACAACAGAAAAGAAGGCACTACTTTATATATATAGCAAAGCAGTTCAAGAATGAAAACGGATTTAAGTATATTTGGATTAAGAACTCCAAAATTTATTTGAAAAAGGAAGACAACCGTAGGCCTCATATTGTAAAAAATCATGTCTAGATCGTATCAAGCGCAACCTTCTAAACACTAACCAGCCTCAATCTATTAACTAATGTCTTTCAATATCTACTACCAGAATGTTAGGGGACTACGTTCGAAAACTGAAAATGTCCGCTTACGATATTATATGTTTTACTGAAACATTTTTACAGTCATATGTCTACAGTAGTGAAATTCTTGATGACAGGTATTTAATTTATAGAAGGGACAGAAATTTGGATTTCACGAGTAACAAGGATGGTGGCGGATGTGTTATAGTTGTCTGACGTAACTATAATTATCTTCGAGTGCTGACAATGGAATCTGAACACGAAATGATCTGGCTAGTCATAAAACTTCAGACGATGCATATAACTCTTTATTTTCTAGAATAAGTGATAAAATTTTGCAGCCACCTTTAAACTCTAGAGTTCTTTTCTTAGGTGATTTTAACTTCCCATACCTTTGATGGACTCTTGATGAGGCGGACAATTATATGCGCCCGTCTGAGGCCTACAGTCTTGCTTCTCAGTCTCTCCTTGATAATATGGAACTATGTTGCTTGAAACAATACAATAATCAATTTAATCCTAATAGTATACTCTTAGATCTGGTATGGACTAATATTGCTTCCTACAATATCGAAATATCTTCATCTATGTGCCCACTTTCCAAGATTAATCCCCACCACCCACCTCTCGATATAAGATTAATATTGACACAACTGAAGACCTCCCGAGGTTTGTTTACGAAGGTAAGAAACTACCAACGTGGTGATTATGATAGCCTCAATTACTTTCTAAGCAACAGCAATCTGTTGTCTATTCTCTTACCTGATCTTGAGCTATCCTTGGAACGATTCTATGATATTTTATACCAAGTTATTAATCTCTATGTACTTGCAGTTAGCAAACATAATCGCTTTCCAAAATAGTATACCCATCAGCTCATAAGAGTGCTCCAAGAAAAGGACAGATACAGACGCCTGCATAAAATCAATCCACATCCACAAATTTATAAGACCTTCTCTTATCTTAGAAAAATGGCAAAGTAACTCTTAAAAGAATGTTACCAGAAATATGTTGAAAGCACAGAAAACTCCCTTCAAGGTAATCTCAGGTCTTTCTGGGCGTTTAGTAAAAATTTAAAGCGATCTAATATTAACCCAAAAGAATTAACATATAATGGTAACACTTCTACATCTCCCCAATCTATAAGTGAAATGTTTTCAATCTATTTCAAATCTGTTTACGACAACAGGGAGCCTAATATCTCTTCTAGCTCTCAACAGAACCACTCGATTAATATGAAACTAGAACTCATATTTCCGGAGCATGTTATTCTAATTTTAAACGATCTGGATTGCAATAAAAATGCAGGCCCTGATGGCATTCCTAACATCGTCTTCAATAAATGCGCACTCAGTCTTGCAGAACCTCTGCAAATTACTCAATTTTTCCATAAACAGCAAAATTTACCCTGCAAGCCTCAAAAAGTGTTTCGTTATACCCACATCTTCAAATCAGGTGACCCAAAACTGATTACTAACTATCCTCCTATCTCTATTTCCAATGCAGTTGCACTTATATTTGAAAAAGCGATATACAACCAATTCCTCCAACTAACCAAACCATACATTTCGGAACACCAACATGGATTTCTACCTGGTAGATTCACAGTTTCAAACCTAGCTCTGTTTACGGACTCAATTGCCTCGGCTCTTGACGACAACAAGCAGCTAGACTCTATTCATACGGACTTTAGCAAGGCATTTAATAAAATAAACCACAAGCTATGTATTTCCAAAACGGCTAGCTTGGGCTTTCATCCGGACACCGTATCTTGATTCTCTTCCTATTTAACCAGGAGAGAAAATATCGTAGTCTTTAACGGTCAGCAGCCCCCATTATTCCAACAGATTTTCCGTGTGCCTAAGGGCACCATACTTGGACCAATAATATTTCTCATTTACATTAATGACATACCTTCCCTCTTCTCATCTGCCTGCCTATTATATGCAGATGATGCCAAAATTTATAGGGTTATTAACCACATTACCGAATGCGTCCTTCTTCAAAAGGATATTCTTCAATTAGAAAAATGGTGTCAAGAGAACTGCATTGAAATTAACGTTAGTAAATTTAAGTGTATATCTTTTTATCGTAGAAGGGATTTTATCTCCTTTGACTACAGAATTTATAAACGTCTCTGTCCCGTGTTGATAATTAAATTATCTGGGAGTCATATTTGATCGTAAGCTTCTCTTCGCATCACACATCAACTTCATTACGTCCAAAGCTTTTCGATTAATGGGTTTCATTTTCCGTACTTGTCAGTCCTTTAAGTGTGCGCTTTCATATGCTACTATTTTTAACTCCTTAGTACGAAGTATTCTTGAATATGCGTGTCAAGTATGGAATCCATTCTATTCCTCATATAAATCCCAAATCGAGGCTGTTTAGCGTAGATTCACCAGAATTACACTATTCAAATTAGACAACACATCCGTAGAATACACAGAGAGACTAAGCAGACTCAATCTGTCTACACTTGAAAGCCGAAGAACATTTTTCGATACATTGTCTTTATATGAAATCCTTAATAATCAGATGTCCTGCCCTTCTTTGCTTTCCCTCATAGATTTCCATATACCGCCCCGCAGTTCTAAGCATAACCCCCTTTTCAAATTACCTGCCTGCAGAACCAACATAAAAGAAAAATCGCCCATTTTCAGAGCACAAAAGACATATAACTCTAGATTTACCAACATAGACATTTTCAATACTGGTCCTCTATCATTTAAAAGGTTGATCCTGCTTGAGATCGGACATTAATTAATATCGGCTTATCCCCCTTCCTTTTTCACATATTGCTTTGCCCCATTGTTTCTGTTTAGCAGGGCTTTCAGTCTCATTTTGTGTATTAAGCATTCCTGTTTGGTTTTCCCCTCTGTGCCTTCCCTGGCCACTCCTAATTTATTAATAAGACTGATAGAGTCCTGTAATTACACTATATTGTAAGTTGGTACTTTAACTAACTGTAATCTAAGTAGTTTTGAATTTCTAATTGTTTTTTCTAATATATTGCACTTTGATTGATTTTGTAACTATTCTGTAAATTTTTAGTTATGTAGTTCTAGGTTGTAAGTATAGTTTTATACAATTAGTTTCTTATGCTTTTGTATTTTTAGTTTTCTTCTCTTCTTTGTACTTTTGCTTTTAAATACTTTACTTGCTTGTCTAACTTTAAGGTAGTATTTTTAATAGGTGTTCGCTCTGTAATCTACCTTGGTAATCGACTAATAAATAAATAAATAAATCGTAGCTCTTTATGGAAGAAATTTCTTACGAATTCTGAAGTCTGATTTCGTGGCGATTTCTAGCAGACTGTCGGAAATGTATGATGAAATTACGTCGCGTCGTTCATTTCAAATCTAGTGCTTGTATACATGTGCATTATTTTGTTTGAGAGCAAAAAATGTGATTAAAATAAGTAGTGTTTTAAGAGGTAAAATCACTATAAAAGCCTAAAAAAAGTTTTTTTTTTTTTGAAAAAAAAAATTTTTTTTGAGGAAGAAAAAGTAATAGAACAATAATATTTAAGAAAGTTATTAAGCATACATTTAAATATAAAAACAAAAATTAATAAATCGCAACACCAGAGCCATTCTCGCGAGGCTTGTCGAATTTGAGGCACTTTGTGGCACGCAGTAGCTGCTTCAATTTTGAATCTAGAGAAAATAATAATAATCACTTATGTCGATTTCGATGGGACTTCAGTGCAACACCAGTATTGCACCTTTTTCCAGCAATGCAACACTGAAAATGGTTGATGGGACAATTTTTATAGCAGAAGTGCAACACGCGGTTTGCACTGACTTCCCCTACTTTGCACTGGATATTTTGTCGGTGTTACAAATGCATATTCAAGTTGAATTATCTCTTTCAAAGTGTACTGTCGCGATTATTTGTGAAATTTTTGAGTTAAATGAATTAAAAGATTTTATTTGGATTATTTGCCTAAAATTTAAGAAGAAAGAAAGAAAGAAAGAACATTTATTACGTTTGAGAGTTCCATGTATATAATACGTGTGTCCACAAATACAAGGAATATGACAGAAATATGTTCGATGGACTTGGCTCCTAGTTGTCCGCTACCAGAAAAAGTGCAACACTGATGCTCCCATCGAAATCGACATTAGTTTACATGCACATAGCTAGTGGAGTACGTAGGGGATTTTGAAAATATTAATCGTTCAATTTTCAACGAAAAAAGGGGCCCTCATTTTTTAATACATAATGTTTTGATGAACTTATCGAAAGTCCCGTACCTCTTACACTTCAAAATATTATTTTAAAGATACCTTTAAAAATTCAAACGAAAAGAATGAAAATTGTAAGAGTTGTGCTGCGTGCCGTTATGAAAAATCGTGTTTCGAAAAAACACGTTTAAAGTTCGGAAATTACATGAAAGCATGAAAAATTCGACTCTTTGAAGCCTAAAATGTCAATGAAAAAAAATACTCTCAGGTATAAAACTTTTTGTATCTTAGTCTAGAAGGCTCAAAACATCTTTAGATGTTAAAAAATCGATTTTCTGAAAAATTTACAGTGCTGTTCCCAGAGTTCTACAAAAATTAATATTCGTGTAAGTTTAGTGCATAAAATTTTAATTATGCCGTAATTTGAATTGCAGATAAAAATTGTTGATATGTTTTTAGTTCCTTATATTAAACGCAAAAGAGTACAAAAATACGTAATTAGCTTTGAAAGACACTTCTATAAATTTCTATATCAATTGTTTTTATCACACAATTTTTATGTTAAAAAATTATATCGTAGTTTGCACCGTTTCTGTAAAAGTTAATTAATTTTTGTACTCTTTTGTGTGGAATATGGGAAAATAAAAACCTATGCGGACAGTTTTCATCTGCAATTTAAATGAAGTCATAATTTAAAATTTTTATTGTGCACTAATTTGGCAATGCTGTTCAATGAGCTTTCAGAATTTCGCACTATTTTCTTCTAGAAATCGTAACGACATGCTGATATGCTGCGTGACTTAATCTGGATGACTGTGTATCAAAGGATCTGCTTCAAGGTTCTGATGTTTATTTTTAATTTAACAAATTATATGTTACCTGATTATTTACTGGACTTTGTTGAATATGTACATGAGGTTACAAACTAAGGAGTGGTCCAGAAAAAATTGACCCATTAAGTTATTTTTATACCTGCAAAATTACAATAATCCAGCTCTGGATTTTTTTGTTAAAATATATATATATATATATATAAATACTGAACTCTGAGTTTATATGAATCATTCGTGTATTGGAAGTGAAATAGTTAAAATGTCTCGAAGCGAAAAAGAAGTGCGTGAAATGATTTTGTCCAAATATTTGGAAAATCCCACAATTTCATTGTTAAAAATTTCAAAAGACCTGAATACAAGTTATTCCACGGTAAAAAGGACAATAGCCAAGTATAGGCGAGACTTGTCTATAGAAAGGATATGTGGGTCAGGTAGAAAACCAGGGCCATCCCGTCCAGACGTCATAAAACAGATGAAGGGTACTTATTCTCGGAAACCGGGAACTTCGGAAAGAGATATGGCGACATTGGCAGGAACATCAAAGTCTACAGTGCACAGATATAAAAAAATCTGTGGATTACAAATTTCTGTCATATTCCTTGTATTTTTGTGGACACACGTATTAAGGGGCCCATACACGGTCACGCATGTTGGGCAACTAGTCTAGGAGAACGATGTTCCCATTGGGATGAAAAACTAGCGGTTCTGAAAGGAGCCCAATTTAAGTGCTTCTCTAGCCATCATTTGGAAGCTCTTTAGAAGCATACTCACCGAACTATTAGAAAAATAAGCAAAGGCGGAAGTAAGTAACTCAAGTGCTTCTAAAGCCATCATTTGGAAGCTCTATAGAAGATTATTTGATGAGCTCCAGTAGAACAACAAGCAAGCAACAAGGGCTGATTTCATACGAGCTGTGGATTTTTCAGCTATTGTGTTGCGCGAAGAAACATTTTGAGTGTGATGTTCACTGTGGAGTGGAGCGGTAGCTGTTACTCTTTCTGTTGCCAAAATCTACAATAATTTCAGTACGGTAGAATATGGGCTAATAATATATATATAATATATTTAATCAAGCGCTTCAATGCTGTTCTCAGAAAGCACAGGCCTCTTATGGGATTAAGGAGGAAGCACTGCGATGATTATCCAAAAAGTTCATTAAGAAAAAGGCACATTCAAAAAACTTCTTCGGTCATCATTTAGTGCGCTCCTAGAGCGCTTCTGGGGATCAGCATTGAAGCCCTTGCGTCTGCGGACATGCCTATGTTAAAAACTAATGAAGTGGGATGGGGAAAAGAAGCGCTACAAGCTTCCAGGAAGGCTTTTAGAGCGCTCTTTTTACCAGTTGGTTGTTACGCAGATTTGGCCGTGTGTGTGCCTGTTTGACGGTGTGACACGTAGTTTGTCAAGCAGTTGGACGAAAATAAAGTTAGTTTGATTTTTAGGGGTGGGGCTACGTGACAACATTTTCTACGTCATTCTGGAATCTTGAATGAACTTTATTGAAGGAAAGATAATAGTTAACAGTTCTAGCAGCTCCTGATATGTATTTCTGTCCAGATGTTGGACAGCATGTTTGACAGCATGGATGTGCTTAAATACGATAGAAATAGATATCAATATGAAGTAGGGCAGATTTTGGAGGCGCAAGTGCAACTTAATAATAACAAAGACGAAATATTACAAAATATAATGTTAGATTGGTGCCAAAATAATACAGTCAAAATGAAAATTATGAATAATGGCTTAGGGAATTGGTATTCTGACGAGCTTGAAATATTAAAACAAGGGAAAGTAATGTTGTATCAACGAGCTAAATGGGTGCAGAACGAGAATTCATGGAAGGAGTATATTTGGGCCAGAAATATATAAATCAAAAATAAAAAGTAGCAAAAGCAATTACATAAAGTCCAAGGTTAATAAAGCGCATGACCAGAAGTCGATGTGGCAATTAATAAAATCACTCGTACTTAAACAAGAACGGGACGTAATAACTGAAGTTGAGTTATGGATGGGAACGCCAGGTATGAAGAAATAATAGCAAATAAATTCAATGAGTATTTTGTAAACAGTCTCCATGATATTGTGAATTCTATACCACTTCAGCCATACATTGAAAATATCATCCCAACTGCAACTACATTTCTTTTCAAGCAAGTCAATCTTGCCGACATTATTGGCGTATTTAATTCTTTAAAAAATAAAAAGGACTACAATTTAATATTTCCGAAGATGATAACGGATGCTCCACTCAGTGTGGGAAAATAATAACGGGTATAATAAATGAATCTTTTAAAGATGGTAAATTCCCAGAGGAATGGAAAGAATCTGTTATAGTTCCAATTAGAAAAGTTGCTGGTATATGAGAAGGCAATAGAAAAAGTAGTACAAATACAATTGGAGGAATACATGGAGAAGAATAACCTACTTGTGGAACAGCAATCGGGGTTTCGTAAGGCATATTCCTGCGAGACAGCTTTAGCATGGGTAACATTGGAATGGAAACAATGTGTGCATGATCGAGAGGCTATACTAGCAGTGTTATTAGACCTAAAGCGGGCAATCGAGACAGTTGATAGATAAATACTGGTTAGAAAATTGGTTTAGTACGGGATCAAAGGCAAGGAGTTAAGATGAGGGAGAAAACAGCGTACGAAGGTGGGTGATACAAAATCAGCATCGCTAGATACGAATTTAGGAGTACCACAAGGATCAGTCCTAGGAACGCTACTATTCCTGATTTACATTAATGATATGGGTTGTATCTAGGAACATGCTAAACTGGTGCTTTTCGCGGATGACGCCCTACTATATTATGCAGCATAGAGTACTAGGGTTTGTGAAGTGAAGTTACAATCTGATATAGATTATTTAAGTACGTGGTTGAAGGGGAATAAGTTTAAGTGAACATTTCAAAGACAAAATGTATGGCGATAAATTCAAGTTTTAATGCTAATATTTATATTGATGGTGCGGTAATTGAAAATGTTACTGATGTAAAATACTTAGGTGTAATAATGGATAATAAGTTGAGCTTTAAAGAACATTGTGAATATGTTACTAAAAAATAGGTAGAAAGAACTCTTATTTTAGAAGGATAAGTAAGGAAATGTTTATTGCTACATCAATTAAGGTATACAATGTCATTATAAAACCACATTTTGAATATTGTGCTTCAGTTTCGTTACAGCATCAAACAGTTTTAAAAAAAGATGGCAGGTGCTACAAAATAAAGGAATGAAATCTATATTGAAGGTTGGAAGATTTACGCCAACTCGCTTTCTTTTAGAAGTATTAAAATGGTTGAGTATAGAGCAAAGGCTGATATGGAATGTGTTAGTAGTTATATTTAAAATAAGGTATAATTTATTACCGAAGAACTTATCTAGAAATCTTAGGTATATAGGTATTGAACAAGGATATATGTGAAGAAATAATGAAAATTTTCGACTACCCAAACTTAGGAATACCAAAACGCAGAATATGTTAATGTACAATGGTCTAAAAGTTTTTAATGAATTACCAAGTAGCATCAAGAATAATAAAAATTTAAGAAGTTTTAAGGCAGAAATAATTAAGTTTATAAGAGATAAAATTCCCGTATAAGTGTTAACTGTTTATAAGAAAGTTATGAATAACTAGCAGCCATGTCTACCATAATAAGGAACCATTGACTCTTCATAGGACCAATTTTCCTCAGGTACAAAATTTTTAATGAAATTCTGCTGCAATTTATCAATAACTGTACGTAATTTAGTGAGCTTATCATTCTTGTCGAGAAAATTATTATCAGCGCAGTGACTAAAGCGTTTTATTTTTAAAAATCTGTCTCTACGCATTGCATTAGCCACCATGATATTTTTCATATCGTCTTGGGAATCCCAATAACCTCTCTCGCTAGGTAAGCTATTATATCCAGAAAATATTAGGATAGCTATAAAACATTTAAGTTCATCTGCGGTTATCTGTGGGTCTGGACAATTAATAAATGAAGCATATTTGGTGGATTCTTCAGCCATAAAACTTATAATGTCGTCATCTATAAATCTCTCGAACATTTCAACTGGAGACAAATCCCGATACTTGAATAATCAGGTTCAGGAAATCTTTTTATATTACTTTTTATATCTTTTCCCCCCACTTATATACCTTCCTTTTCTTTGCTCCCTTTGACTTTTTATGAGGTGGCTCATCGGCTACCTCCTCTTCATCCTGATTGTGCTCTTCCCTGGTGTTATTTATAATAAATTCAGCAGGTGCAGATAATTGCCTTCCATTCAAATTTTTTATAAAGAATTGCTGCCCGTCTTCATCTCCAGAATCTTCATCAGTAAAGTCGCATACATCTGGAGGCTCAATATAAATTGCTGCATCTTCCATGCTTCTTCTAAATAGTCAAGAACTTCATTGACTGTCAACGATCTATCAGATAAAAATAATATGATAGAAAAAACAAACAAAGTATTAAGCAGTATACAAGTAACATGACTTTTTTATATGACCTTGTAAATTTTTTCGACTATACATCCGCCTAACGTTGCCTTATGGCAACAGACAAATGAACCTGCCAAAAAGCACACAAGAAATTTCCTAATAATTTAGAAATGTTACGAACAATATTCCGCAGACATTTTCCCATAATTTCATATTAGTAAAGTTGTGTTTAAGGGTAATTAAATTAGAAAATCTTACTCACCTCTGACGTAAATCCATTTTCACACTAAACTTTTTTTTCCTACTTAAAACCCTTGAAAATATTGCACTTAACGCATCAGAAAGCAAACCGCACACTTCGATACGCACACAGTCGTGTGTTGCGAGTATGTTTACGAGTTAGGTCGAACTCGATAACGGTAACTGAGCTTCTGAGAATTCAAAATTCCTAGATGTGTCGAGTGTTGCCATATGTCAACGCAAGGCGGTAAAGGGTTAAGGTGACTGGATGTCATCGCTAGCTCACCAGATGTATACAAGAAAGCCAGTTTACTAAATGCATGTGTGTCTCAGTGGGATCCAAGTGACAGGATGTCACTGATACTTTACAGTACGAATGGAAATTTCTAAATAGCGCAGTGCCTAGATGGTTCAAACGAATGAAGATGACGACGTGTCACTCATATTTCACACGCTGATTACAAAATGCAAATTTATGTAATGTGTGTATGTCTCGACAGAATCTGACTGACTGGATGTCACTGGTACTCTACATTAAAGATAAAAATACAAGTTCTCGCCGTGTCTGGCTGTTTTAGCAGGATCGAAATGACTGAATGCTATGTATACTTCCCAATATAGAACACAAATGCCAGTTCATGCAGTGACTGGATATTTCACATGAATGAATGTGACTGGATGTCACTAAAATTTTACGATTAAAGATGAAAAATACCGATTTACCAGTCCTGGTTGTTTTAACAAGATCTAAATGAATGGCTGTTATGTATACTTCCCAATATAAATCTCAAATCCCAGTTCATGCAGTGACTGGATGTCTCGCATGAATTAATGTGACTGGATGTCACTAAAATTTTACGATTAAAGATGAAAAGTACCGGTTTTCCAGTGCCTGGATGTTTTAACAGGATCTAAATGACTGAATGTCAGTATATTTCACGATTTTATCCGATCCCAATATCACTGCTTCCTTAAACCTCACCTTGTCGATATCTCCTCGCGTGTCCATTCCTCGTTAAATTTTACAAAAGAATTCCTTTTTTCCTTTCTTCTTCCTTATTTCAAACTCGTAATCTACTTTTCTGAGCCAAAGCGCAACTATAAAAACCCAAACTTTTATCAACCAAAATTTAGCAAAACCCGCGAAACAAAAATCAGGCAAGCTCTCTTTCTTCTTCTTGAATCCCTTTCAATCGCCCCCGGTTCGGCGTCCAGTGTACAACATTGGAGAAATGGCAGCACGATCGCAGTGTGCACCATGTGAGCACTGCTGCTATCGTCAGCGCATACACGTAGCACACTACTTCCTGCAGCACGCTGCGACCGTAATAGTTTCAAATCGACTGCGCTCTACTATTCTCCTGACCGTAGTCAACTATAGTAGAGTATTTAGTACAATGCTTAGGCGTACACGCTGCCACATACTTCGCGTTATGTAACTTTTTAATAAATGTTAATTTTTCCTCCCTCCGAGCGTCTCTCAACCACAGAAAGTGACATAACGTGAAATATACGGCAGCGTGTACGCCTATGCAATATGCGGAGTGAACGATAGTCGTAGTCAAGCCTAGTCGTTAACCGTCAGAATTTGGCAGAGTGAACGCAAAATGGTTTTTGGTGGTGACTCGTATACCACAAAAAGATTGAAGTGGACCTCTCGCCCTGCCATACAATTATTTGTCGGTCTAGATGAGTACTATCACCTCCTGCTCTATGGACCACCCAGACGGAAACACCCTGTATATGCAACACCGAGAAAAAATCCAGTGTAAAGTATGGGAATCTCAGTGCAAAACTAGTGTTGCGCTTTCTGCAATAAAAGTGGTTCCATCGAACATTTTCTGTGCTGCACTACTAGAAAAGTGCGACACTGGTGTTGCATTGAGCTCTCATCGTAACCGCTATAAAATTTTTATTAAATGATTAATTTTTTTCAGTCTATATAAAAGAAAAAACTTAAACAAATTCTCTCTCAAGAAATGCCTACCAAGTGATGAAACAAAAAAAGAAAATGGCGAGATCTTTATGAAGGCCATTCCTTTTTAATTTTTGTACCATGTTACATACGTTCTTGACGTATCTTAGACGTTTTCATATGAACAGTAGTAATAAAATTACGAGAACAATTACATTTAAGAGTCCTAAATGTCAATACATACAATAATAACAATACTTATTTGCTGTAATATGACAATACGAATTATCAAATATATCCAACTCTACCGATAAATTCCATACACTTAAGACTGAAACCGAACTTTCCGATCCGCTAAATTAAATCAGATCAAAAATTTGGCAATATTGATCCAGAATATTTTCGATATCACTTGAGTAATCGAGTTCAAAGGGAATGATGATTAAATTAAATTTTTTAAATATTTGTTATACCCTAGATGAAATCTACAGGGTATACTAAGTTTGTCATTCCGTTTGTAACATCTAGAAATAATGATGGTAGAGCATAAAATTAATAAATTTTATTTTTTTATTTTTGTATGTCCGACCGTTCGTCCGTCAGTCCGCACGATAACTCGAGAACGCGTTCACTTAGAGGGCTGAAATTTTGCATACAAGCTTTTAACCTTAAGTTCGAAAATGAGCCGATTCGCGCAACTCCTTCATAGGGTTGCCATACAAAAATTTCTGTTTTCACTATATATTTGTACACTGCTTGAGAACGCGTCGACTTAGAGAGGTGAAATTTTGTACATGGTGTTTTCATAGAATAGTAAATAAAGTTCCAAAAATGAACTAATTCGGGTAACCTCCTCTTGGTGTTGCCATATAAAAATGTTGGTTTCTTACATATACTGTGAAAACGATCAGTCCTAGACGTTTTTATTGTACTGAAAAGTTCTTCAGAATATGAAATCCTATGAAATTTGTTATACTCATTTTTGCTGTCCGGCGAACCGTCCGTTCTAGAGATATATACGAAAAACCACTTGAAAAATCAAATTTTGGCAGATGGCTGACCATACAAACTTACAAACGAACATTCATCAGGGTATCATAACAATTGGTCTTCCAATTCTAGCTTTTTTACTTATTTTTCTATAGGAAATGAATTACAATTAAGAAGTAGTTTGAGTGCTTAGTGAGGCTTAATACACATAAGAATGTATGCATATTGTACAAAGCTGCTTGCCATGCTGATTTGCCTGGCTCTTCTTTACTTGGAGTGCAGATTGGGAAATAAAATAACCTTAAGCAATACCATAATTGCTTGTACTACTACCTGTAAATCTTATGGAAAATTTATAGATATTCTTGCTCTCGGTGTACACACATCGTCTATAATGATACAACCAACTACACAACTTAATACTACTTACTAAATAATGACAACAATCGAGGCCAAAAGGACCCGATCGATACAATGTACATTTAACAGTTGCGTGTTGCCATCCCTGACTTGTTTCAATACAAATAACACAGGAGATAGATTGTCTGGTAGAAAAAAAATATAGGGGAAGGGAATTCCTCCTTTCGGAGTTAGCGGTGTTGTGTTTTTCGGTACCTTTTCTCCTAAGGGGTCATTCCATAACAAAAATCGCAAAAAGTGGGACATCCATCATCAATTTTGTTTAAATTTTACATACGTGGTGGGTTTGTGAAAAGAAAAATACAGATTAAAATTTTTCCATATACATTGCGTATTTTGTGAGTTATTGCATATTCAAAATTTCGCAATACTGTCCTGGTCTTTAAAAATTCATATACATTTTTCTATTCATGTTAGGATAGTGATTGGTGACTGGTGATGGTCATGTCACACATGCTGCCTATTTGATATGAACTGACCCTAACACCCTGTAACTTTTTTGATATACTTAAATTAGACGATATACTATATATACTAAGGGAACAAATTATCTGTGATCTGAATAGGTTAAAAGCTATTTTTCCTTAACCGTCACAGATAGAACATAAGTGTAAAAGGTTAAATTAAAGAGGAGACTCTGGGATTTCGAAATTTTGTAATAAAAATGTGTTAGTGGGAAAAATACCTTAAACGAAAGGAAAATACTCTTAAGATGCGGATTGAGAAAGATATAGATGACAGCATCACATTTTTCAATAGTTTGCTAACATGTTAGATCATTAGCTTCTTGACATAATGTCCTAGACACACAGCGTTCTTAATGAAGAAATAACTAACGGCTCATTATACCCTAGACACACAGCACGATCTAATGAATCATTAGTACTAACTATTCATTAAAATGCCGTGTGTCACATAGTATACGTCATTATGGCTCGAAAATCAGATGCTAATGAAGTACACTAATTCTAATATAGTGTTTTCTTCCTTCATTATAGCTATAATGAGGACAAATATGCTAGATATAAATGTGGAGCTCCGCTGTGCATCTGCCGAAGAAGAAGTGAAAATAAATGCAAATTACAAAGTATATTGTTAATATTCTTTTTAATATAATGTTTTTCTCATGTGTAAATTGTTAAATTGAGAAGTAAAATAAATAAAAACAAAGTTTATCGCGTTAATTCGATCCATATCGCTTCTTTAATGTCATAAGTATTTCAAAACAAGTTTGACAGTCCAACTTAATTAAAGAAATGGCTGTATGTCGGCAGTTTATAATGAATCATTATAGACTAATTAGTCGTTAGTTAATTCTTCATTAAGAGCGCTGTGTGCCAAATCTAGTACATTTTTCCTCATTATTGCTATAATGAAGGAAGAAAACGCTTCATTAGTGTACTTCATTATGATCTGATTTTCCAGCCTTAATGACGTATACTATGTGACACACGGCATTTTAATGAATAGATAGTACTAATGATTCATTAGATCGTGCTGTATGTTTAGGGTATAAGATAAGATTTCCAGCTAAGGCTATGCAACTTCTCGTGGAAGAATTTCATGATCACGATATGGAGCCTAGTAATTTCCTGCAATTTCTTTTTTTAATTTTGTAATGTTATACTATACAATAATCAAACAAAAAAACACCTATGCGTAGCGTGATCATTAGTCTTTCTATTATTCCTATTGGTTGATTGTGGAAATTCTTCCAATTTTCCACAATTTGTTCGTGAATCTGTCAAAAATGCAAAAGATAGGAGTTCGAATTAAGGTTATGCAACTTCTCGTGGAAGAATTTCATGATCACGATATGCATCCTAGTAAGGGAAACCAGCCATTTATTTCTCCGAATGAATTTTCAGTGATTTTTCCATGTAAAATGCGGAAAAGTCTGAATATGCATTTGAACATCCAATAACTGTAACTTTTTTTATTTATTTTTGCAATGCTATACTATACAATAATCAAGAAGAAAATTCTTAGTGTAACGTGACCATTATTCTTTATATTATTCCTATTGGTTGATTGTGGAAATTCTACCAATTGTTCTCAATTTGTCCATCAATCTGATCTAACATGTACGTCCATGCGCATATATTCGTAAAACCGTTATCGGTCTCTGCGGAGATCATTAAATAAATGATGAAATTCACTAAAATCACTACTCTTAAAGTTAATTTCATGAATGTGGTACCTTTTTAAAGAATTTTTAAGAATTTTTATGAAATTCCACTTATTAATTTTGTACAAAATATCGTCCTCTTCACACAAAATTTCGTCATTTCAGAGGAACTGCAACTAGAGTGTTGAATTCTTCCTATACTCTTTAACGAAAACTGTGACTGCACTTTCGCAAAATCTGAACTAACTTCAGAAGTGAAATATTTGAGGTTGCTTAGGACATTGTGGCGCAGTGTTTCGCTGTGGCCATTAATTTCGCCATGTGCGAGTTGCGATGTGCTAGGGAGCGATTGGTCTTGTACTGTGCTATGTGTGGTGCTAGCTGCGGTGCGGCGTTGTGGCCACTGTGAAGCGCTGCACATTGCCTAAAGCACCCTTGAATATTTGATTTCTGAAGTAAGTTAAGATATTGCGAAAGTGCAGTCCACTTTTCGTTAAAGGGTATACACAGAATTCAACACTCTAGTTGCATTTCCCCTGAAGAGGACGACATTTTCGCGAAGTTAGTAAGTGGAATTTCTTAAAAATTCTTAGATAAAGACAAGTCGCATTCACTTTAAGAGAAGTGATTTCGGTGAATTCCATCATTTCTATAATGATCTCCGAAGAGACCGATAACGGTTTTACGAATATATGCGCATGGACGTATCTACGTTTGATTACATTTTAGACAGATTCACGAACAAATTGTGGAAAATTGGAAGAATTTCCACAATCAACCAATAGGAATAATATAAAGAGTAATGGTCACGTTACACTAAGAATTTTTTGCTTGATTATTGTATAGTATAGCATTGCAAAAATAAAAAAAAAAAGTTAGATTTATTGGATGTTCAAATGAATATTCAGACTTTTCCGCATTCTACATGGAAAAATCACTGAAAATTCATTCGGAGAAATAAATGGCTGGTTTCCCTTACTAGGCTGCATATCGTGATCATGAAATTCTTCCACAAGAAGTTGCATAACCTTAGTTCGAACTCCTATCTTTTCTAAGGAGCTAATGATATAGCATGTTAGCAAGCTATTAAAAAATGTGATGTTGTTATCTAAAAATTTTACTGTCATATATAAATCTACTGAATTTACTCGCTTTAAATGTTACCAAAGTACTCCACAGAAGAAAATTTACTAAAACATCGTTAAATCTATTAAATTCACCCCAGTCGTGATAAATGTTACCAACGCACCGCACAAAAGAAATAACAACTCACTTCCTGTGTGCAGGGCTAGGCTCAGTGCAATGGTTGGTGCGGGGGGGCGGTGCAAGGTGCGGTGCGCCACTGTGGCCATTTGTATTTGAGATAAGATAAGTCAAAGTTTAATCTAGTACATTTTGGAAAATCTAGTACAGAATCGAATTTCTTAGGTCCTGAGAAAAAGTTTGAGTACCCTCATTCCTATACGGGGGGGGGGGGGCGTAAACAGCTATTTATAGTCATCCCTACTAACTTTTTTAGTATTTCCCTCTTTTTTTATACGAACTGAAGTACTAGACTTTTCGTACCTTGGATCGCTTCTAACTCGATCGGAAAACGGGTTCCACTGCTCGCCTCATCAATACCAGCTAATATTCATGGAAGAAAATTTTTCTCTGCTTACTTTTAAGGTAGGTGGTAGGAGCCCCGGCGGGGGCGGTGGCGGGGGTGGTTCGAATACCACATGTTGCATATCAAATAAAAAGTCTCGCCGAGTGCTATCGGGAGACTTCATTTTTCCTGGTTCAAAAAACTTTCTCGAGACGTTTTTGAATACGGAAAGCCTATTTTCATGCACATGGGTCACATACACCCCAGCTACATTTCATATATATTTTTTCAGTTCTTTCTTTCATAGCCATTAGTGCTTTGTTGTAAGCATTTTTCTGATAGGAAGTCATTTTCCTCGACTTACCAATTCCGCGTACGTTAAGTAGAAAGGTCCACTTTTTCACCCAAGAAAGTCGCACAAGCTACATCCGATCCCCAAAGCTCTTCTCCAATTAATTGAAATAAAATAAAAATAAAATAAAAAATATGTTGAAAGTATCATAATGCATCGTTTAAGACATCTCTCATATCTGGAGGTGGCGGGCCTAAAGTTGTATGAAAAGTGGGCATTCCCCTTTCGGATTTTCTTACCGTTAACATAACTGTTTTTTATAAAAACTATAAACTGTGGATTCTCCTCTTTAATTTTACCTATTATACTCTATGCGCTCTTAAAGAGTTGATATTAAGTCATACCGAAATTAGACGATTTTTTTTTATCTTTGAGAATTGGTTTGAGAATTCCTTCGAGAATAGCTTTGAGAATAGGTTAAGAGCTAATAACTCTTTAACGGCTACAGTAACCACATAGGGTGTACTAGATCAAATTAAAGAGGACTATCCACAAATTTTATAAAAAAAAAGTTATGTTAACCACCTTTTTGTAAAAAAACAAGTGATCAAACTAAAAAAAAGGTAAGGAAATCCGAAATTTTTAGTTCAGACCCTGGCACTCCTGAGAGGGTGGGGTACCGGCTTGAGCAGTCGTTGGAAAGGCCAGAAAGCTCTGCATACAATGAATTATGATTGTGACCGTACGCCCTGTACTTTTTAAGATACCGGGTGTTTTGGAAAAATTGGCGTTTTTTTCTTAATCACTTTGCAACTGCGATATTATTGGGATTTCGGATACTTGGTTGAAACCTCATATTTGCTTGTGGTATTACATGGATACAATATTTTTCGCCTGGAGTGAGCAGGACTAGGGATTGAATTTTATGTCAAAAAGTCATTTTATGGTCGCATCGTTGTCCAGTCTGACTGTCTACCGCTCGAATATTTATTTATAGAAGTCTTCGTTTATGCTGAAAAGTGTCTTGTAGGTATTGTATATAAGCCACCCCATGTCTCAGATTTTAGTTCTTTAAATTCAATACTGTTTGAGTTAAGTCATAAGCGATTGGTAACGTTGCAGGACGCATTGCACGGACTGCTGAGCCAAGAGGTTCCTTTAGTCCTGTTAGGAATGCATTTAAACACATCTCAGAATACAGGGCTCTTTTAGTTGTAACTACGTTCTGGTTATTTTCGTGAATTTGGACGTGGTTAGATATGGTGGCTTGTACTTCTATAATTTCACTATAGAACTTTTCTACACTATTATTTCCCTGTCTTAAATTATGTAGGTCTCTAATAAGAGATGTTTCGTTTCTTTTATCTGAATAATGCAGGATTAAATTTCCTCTTATATGCTCCCAACTTAAAGAAGTTCCGTACATATTTAAGACCTCGTTAGCTTGGCCTTCTATTTTATTCCTAATTGCTCGTAATAATATCTGAGCATAAGGTGTACCATCTGCTACAGCTATTAAAGACAGAATTTCTTCTACATTATCGATGAAATCATAAAGAAGTCTAGGATTTCCATCGAATCTAGGGAGATCTTTAATTGCGTCAGGGACTCTCAAGGAGTCGAAAACATCTCTTACAGCTACTGCTGGGTTTGGATTTAGATTCTGAGCTTGATTCTGAACTTCATTTTGATTTGGAAGAGCAACTTGTATTTGAGGGTTTGGTACTTGCCCAGCGGCATTAGGGTTATTATTAACGTTAGCCATCTCGTAGTAACTTAGATTATTTGATTGTAGGGTTTCTGTTTCACTACTCACTGGTACACTATTATCACTATCACTTTCTGCACTTATCTCGTCTAGTTTACTTAGAGGTCTATTTATTAAATAGCGAAAAAGAAAATTTTTGTTATATGGAGCTGTTCTTGATCTATTTGCTTTAGGTTTGTCAGTAAACATATGTATATAAGGAGTTAATTGAAAGAAAAAAAAAATATTCAAATACTTGACTTACAGGTGAATTATAAGCATGAAAAATTTCATGTTCTTCTGGTATAGGCGATTCAGGTTGGAGCCTTCAAGTCCTGGTAGCTTTTCAATCAACGATATTCCTTCGTCGATGTTGATAACGATAATCCTTCGTTACATAAATGTTTGTGCCACACTAATCACTTTGCTAATTAACTAGGAAGCTAAGAGACCGTTAAAAAAACGAAAGTATAAAAATACCAAGAATCCGTTGACAGATGAAAAATTTAGAACGATAAACCGTCGTTTTAATTTATCACGTACTTTCGATTTTTACTTTTAACCGTGATAGGACTTGTCGCCTATCCTACCGACTGCGCCAAATACGTTTTTCGCCGAGTAATTGAATAAAAAAAAAAAATAATAAAATTTAAATTGAAAAAGGTTTGAGTTTTAATTAATATTTATTTAAACCGAACTTTACAAGAATTGCGAAATGATTACTTATAAGCTGCGCTTCTTTAATAATTGGAACTTAACGTTTTTTAATAATTACGCTGATTCTGCATCTGGGTTGTTGGTGAGAAAGTGCAACGTTATCCGGTTCACAGATTGATGGCCAGGTGCTCTATTTTATGCTTATTCCCGTAAATATGCAAGGTGGCTGATTTATGTGTGGCGGCAGGTAATAATATGATGATGCGAAGGTGTTGGTTGGTGGGAACGTAACTCGCGCGCGCGCGCGCGCGCGCGCGTGTGTGTGTGTAAGGGGAGAATGAGTGCAAAGTTTTGTATGTCAACCCTACGAAGGAGTTGCCAGATTGGGACCATTTTCGAACTGTATTTACAATTTTTATTTATGAAAACGCCGCGCCGTGTACAAAATATGAGCTCTCCACCTCGACGCCTACTCAGGCAGCTACCAAGTATAAAGTGAAAAACAAAAGTTTTGTATGACAACACCAAGAAAAGGTGACCCGCTTTAGTCCATTTTTTAAACTTTATTTACCATTGCTATGAAAACATTACGTACCAAATGTTTTGTATGGCAACCCTACGAAGGAGTTTCCCTATCTGGCCCATTTTTGAACTTAAACGTCGACGCCTTCTGTGTCGGTTTCCAAATATATAGTCAAAAACTAAAGTTTTGTATGGAAACACCAAAATTGCTCGATTTGTACTATTTTTGAACCTAAATTTACATTTTTTTTAAAACGCCTTACATACAATTTTAGCTATCCACATCGACCTGTTCTAAGATAGTTTTAAAATATGTATAGAAAAACCATAATTTTGTATGGCAACACCAAGA
Organism: Dioctria rufipes; assembly: GCA_963924295.1. NCBI lineage: Eukaryota > Metazoa > Arthropoda > Insecta > Diptera > Asilidae > Dioctria > Dioctria rufipes. The sequence continues at coordinate 124,540,639 of OZ002741.1, read as the reverse complement.
AAGGGTTGCCCGATTTAGTCTGTTTTTTTAATTTTATTTACCATTACTCTGAAAATACTGACAGTGTCCAAATATACAGGGTGTTTCCCACTAGGAGGTCAATAGAGCAGAAGGTGATAGTACTCACCTAGACGAATCAAAAATTGTATGGCAGGGGAGTTACAGGGTGATTAAGAAAAAAAGCCAGTTTTTCACAAAACACCCTGTTTCTTAACAAGTACAAGCCGTACGGTCATAGTTAAAGGCTCATTGTATGCAGAACTTCCTGGCCTTTCCAACGACTGCTCAATCAGCCATATACCCCTCTCCTATGAAGAATTATAGTTGACTAAACAATATTTTGGATTTTCTTACCTTGTTTTTTTAATTTAACCTCTATTATTTTTTAAAAAGGTCGTTAACATAACTGTTTTTTATAAAAACTGTAAACTGTAGACTCTCCTCTTTGATTGGACCTATTATACCCTATGTGTTAACTGTAGCCCTATTCAGGTCACACCGAAATTAGACGATATTTTTTAAAATGACGAGCTAAGGGAACAAATTATCGTTGAGAATAGGTTTGGAGCTAATAACTCTTAAAGGGCTTCAGATAGAACATAGGGTGTAATAGGTCACATTAAAGAGGAGAGTCTACAGTTTACAGTTCTTATAAAACAAAAAGGTTATGTTAACGACCTTTGTAAAAATAATAGAGGGTAAATTAAAAAAAAATGTAAGAAAATCCGAATTTTTAGTTTAGATAACCATAGTTCTTGAGAGGAGTGGGGTATAGGGCTACTTGAGCAGTCGCTGGAAGGGCCATGAAGTTTTGCATACAATGAGCTCTTTTCTGTGACCGTAGGTCCTGTCGTTTTTAAGATACGGGGTGCTTTGTGAAAAACTAGCTTTTTTCTTAATCACCCTGTAACTCCCAAACGGTTGAAATGTCCCCGGCCCCCTGCCATACTTGGTTCGTCTAGGTGAGTACTATCACCTCCTGCTCTATTAACCTCCTAGTGGGAAACAGCCTGTATACTAAAAAATGAAATATTTATATGGCCACCCTACGAAGGAGTTGTCCGATTTAGTCAATTTTTGAAAATGTATTTCCAATTTTTATGAAAACGCTGTGTACAAAAATTCAGCTTTCCACATCTACGCGTTATCAGACAGTTTTTTACGTCTCGACAGCAGCTACATCTATCGTGTCAATCTATCCTATCTCCCAACCAAATACATTCACAAAATTTCATTGAAATCGGTTGGGCGGTTTAAGAGATTAGCGTGTACAAACAAAAGACACTGGATTTTTATATATTAAGATTAGGGGAGCCCGTCGACGTTGCACGGCGATAATATAGATACCTACCTAGATTGGTGGGGGTTGGGGTAGGATGGTTAGTGATGTATAATATCTAATCTATTATCTGACTCGATCGCGCGATTCCGTAGGGTTTCACTGTGTATGTATGGGTGTGTATGCGTGTGTGCGTGTATGAGCCTGCGTGCCAGTGCTGTCGTTTGGAAAATTTCAAGAGTAGTACAATTTGCTGCCAAAGCGGAGTACTTTCGGAAAAAACGGAGTACACGACTAACACAATTTAATAAATTCACATTAATTAGAATGGGATGTCCAGAAATCATATTAAAGTGAATAAAACTCATTTTCATTACAATGATTCATATTTAGAATTGTAAATAATTCTTTATATGTCCCCTATTATTACATTATTTATATTTTTTTATATAGAAACAACTGGTTAGAATTTCTTAAGTTTAGTTGACAGCTGTTGATTTAAAAGATTCATTAATTAATAGCTTTGATTCAGATCATACTTACATGAAGTAAAAAGTTTCTGTTATGAAAAGCTATTCTTGAGAAAAGCATACCTGCATAAAGCAAATACATAAATTCGATCATTAGTTTAATTATTTAATGATTGATAACTTTTGAATTTTCAAAATATTTGTAAGGATTTTAATACACAGTCATTATGCAAAATTGTATTGATGACTTCAGTCACTTTAGTTTTTCTGCATTTCAACGTAAGAATGGGTCTTAGACCAATTCGAGTTTTTTACTTGTTTGCAAAACTTTAAAGCATATTTTACAAAACCGCCTGTTATTTATAAGGCTGCGTGCATACAAATCAACATTTTTGAACACGCTTAGTTTGTTTATTATAAGTATTACATTTTGTTGGCGACAAAACAGATTCTATAGAGTTTCCAAGAATGATTTCTTGACATTACCGGTCATCGTGTTCTAAATCTGTCGTTATACTAGAAATTATTTATGTTTGTTTGAATTTCCAGGAATTGTTCTAGATTGCCTTTGATCTTCGGATACATTTGTGATATTCATATTGCTTGCACCACAACCACTACATTTAGAAACTTTAATACTGTGTCTGCAATATTGCCAAGAATTGACTTTAGTACTTTACCTATAGACATACATTTTGGATGCTTTGACACTTACTTCTCCATTAGCGAAAGTGATTTTGATCACATTAGATTTTTACTCTGCACTTCACAGTTCTGTAAGAAGTTGCTATTTCCCCGATAAATATGGAATGTAGTTAGTAAACTATATATCTGAAAGAACTTTGAGGTCTAACGACCATTATTTATAATGTCGATACTCATTAGAATCATTCCACAGGAAATCTATAAAAATTCGCACTTTCCTACACTATACAAAATGTGCACAATTGTTGCCACAAAGCTCAGGTATTTTACTCTAAAATGTAAGGAATATTCCCTAAAATGTAGTGAATATTTCCTACATTTTTGAAAATATTCCCCACATTTTAAGGAATATTCCCTACATTTTAGGGAAAAATACCTAAGCTTTCTGGCAACAATTGGGCACATTTTTTACAGTTTTCGTTTTTGTTTTGCTGAAAGTTAAGTAGTTATGAGATAAGAATACAGCGATTTATTTTTGTGCTGCGCCGCATGCTGGTTGAATTAAAGGACTTTGAAACCCTTAAAATTATCCGATTTTTGGTCTGCTGAGTTATATTAAAAAATCATAACTTTGATTCTGATTATCATAGCCTTTAAATTATTTTAAAGATGAAAGTACAATCCTTGAGGGAAAATTATAAAAAAGATATGCCTTTTAGAAGAAAAAGTTAAGGATAATAAATATATCCTTCATCCTTGAATATCTTCAAATGCATTCCCTTAATTTTTCCTTGCTTTATTTTTAAATTAATGCTCATAATGTTGTTAGTAAATGGTTAAATTTTTAAATTAGGATATCAATGGGTTTGGAGTTTTTTTTTCGTTTGAGGTCTGCTTTTTTATGAAAAAATATCATACAAATCTAATTTGTTCTCCTTGATCCCATAAGAATTTTTCACTAGGGACATATTTTTTGTCTTCTCAAATGTAACCCATTAACAGTCCATTAAACAAAAAAAATATGATCTCGCCTCGAAACCCATTGAGATCCCAACTTGAAAATTTAATCTCTTACTAACAACATTGAGCATTAATTAAAAAAATATGGTGTTAGCTGTAAGTTCCTTGAAATTCGTAATTTGCAAAATTTGTGCTCTTGAATCAAATACCACTGTTTCTGTGGAATTGTCCACAAGAAGTCAAAAACCCTATCTCAATCAGATCATGCAAACTATATTAAATTAAATTAAAAAAAAAAACTTATGCAAACAATCAGCTTTACTGACGAAATATTTCCTTAGTTTTTCCACAAAAGAAGAAAATCGTTCCTAAAATTTTACACAGTGATGATGTAAGATGTAAGTTCCTTGAATTTCGTATTTTGAAAATTGGTAACTACTCTCAAGTTTTTTCCTTTGTGTCACAGTTCACAAATTTTATTATTGTTTTATTAAAAAAATCAACGTTTTTACAATACTTGAATTAAAGTAAACAAATGATATAGTTAAATTAAATCACTAAATACCTTCGCCGAATCATAAACAAAAACCCAACTTTCCATGAAAAATTTACTGTTAATTGGACTTAGCGTTTGTGAGAAGGAAAATGAAGAAAATAGGAAAGACATAGGAAAAGGCAAAGAGCGATAAAAAAAAACGTTTTCTGGACTAGAATAGAATTTTCTGGAGTTCTTCAGTAGAGAACGTTCATTTTTCACTTAATAAACATCAATCACAGCATTTAACAAACGAATCATATTGGGTGTGTTCAGCTCAGCTCAAGTGTTGAGTTGCTGACTAAGCGGTGGCGTTCAATCGAATCGCTGTCCTTCCGCTGACTCTCAACTGTTGAGTATAGTAGGCAGCGGCGATTATTTACGCTTAATTTGTAAGCTCTGTCAAATCTTTCAAATAAATATCATACGATGGAAATGTTATTAAATATAGAGAACGGGTCCGTGCTTACAGATAAAGAAGGTCGTGTACTGTTACAAAGTCGACGGGGTAATAATAATATCTATAACAACAATATCTATTGCATCCTCTTCCAATAATTCTGCTATTATAGCATTATTTAATGACATTTTACTAACAAAAAGCTCAAAACAATATAGCCAAACTTGACAGCAACAAAACGTTTGCTGTTTTTGGTTATTTTGTCTTTGGTTATGTTATGATTACAGTCAGCAAAACGTTCAGATGAAACTCAACGATTGATTTCCAGCATACTCAACATGTTTTGTGATTAGTGTCAACAGTTGAGATGAGCTGAACACACCCAATGACATGACTAGATAGGTGTAATAGGCTAAAACAAATCAGATTACACTTTAGTGCGCTGGACGCCAACGCTAAAAAAAATTATAAAACATGAATGTGTTAGCTCGTAATTGCTGTTTAGTATATTTCATCAAGTACAACGTAGTACCAAACCAACTTTTCAATCGGAGTCGTTAATAAATTTTATTACTAAAATGTACTACGAATGTATAGTTTTAAATGAAGGCGAATAAAGCCTTTTAAATTATACACATATATAGGAGTTTTAAGTATGAAGAAAAGAAAAACGGAGTACTTTTATAAAAGGAGTAGTACCGGAGTACGCTATCAGTTTTCGGAGTACAAATACTCCGATCGGAGTACAAACGACAGCACTGCTGCGTGCATACATTCATATGGGTGGGAGAGTGTAATTCTCTACGTCGACATGCTCTCAGGCAGTGCCCAAATATATAGTAAAACACGAAATTTTTGTATGGTGTTCTGCCCAATGAGAGCACTCGAAAGAAAATATCAATAATGATGTGGACTGTAAATAATAACGCCGGGGAATATTTATAGCCAGTGGTTTATTGAAGGCACGTAAAACTTAAGTACAACATTATAGCTAGAACTAAAATTAACAGAATTCAATTTCACGACACTTAAGAACTAAATTTCAATAGATTTAAAAAAATCGCTTATTCACTACACAATACTTATTTTAATCTTAGTACAATACTGTCAAAGTTTAGACAACTTTGATCAATGGTATTATATATGTATATATGTATAAATATATTACTCAATATGAATCAAAAAATGTACTCACCAGTATAAAATTATGGAATTGACTTTATGGCGTTGGTAATTAAATAATTAGTGAATTCTTGTTCTAATCGTTCCCCGGAACAAGATACTTTACTTCAGTCGAGACCCAAAGCAAAGTTGTATTAGTCGTGTTTATTCTAGTCGGTACCCAGAATAAATATCTTTATCTCAGTCGAGACCCAAGATAAAGGTTTGAGATTAGTGACTGTTATTCTAGTCGCTACCAGGAATAACTATCTTTATTTCAGTCGAGACCCAAGATAAAGGTTTGAGATTAGTGAGTGTTATAATAGTCGCTACCCGGAATAACTATCTTTATCTCAGTCGAGACCCAAGATAAAGGTTTGAGTTAGTCTATGTTATTCTAGTCGCTATCCAGAATAACTATCTTTATCTCAGTCGCTACCCAAGATAAAGGTATTGAGTTAGTGAAATATATTCCAGTCGAGACCCAGAATATGTATCTTTATCTCAGTCGGTACCCAAGATAGAGTTGTTGAGTTAGTAAAATTTATTCCAGTCGAGACCCAGAATAAATATCTTTATCTCAGTCGCTACCCAAGATAAAGGTATTAGGTTAGTAAATCTTATTCCAGTCGAGACCCAGAATAAATATCTTTATCTCAGTTGGTACCCAAGATAAAGTTGTTATTAGTAAGATTTATTCCAGTCGAGACCAAGAATAAATATCTTTATCTCAGTCGCTACCCAAGATAAAGTTATTAGGTTAGTAAATTTTATTCCAGTCGAGACCCAGAATAAATATCTTTATCTCAGTCGTTACCCAAGGTAAAGTTATTATGTTAGTAGAATTTATTCCAGTCGAGACCCAGAATAAATATCTTTATCTCAGTCGTTACCCAAGATAAAGTTATTATGTTAGTAGAATTTTATTTTATTACACTCGCCAAGTCGAATTCCAAAAACGATGCACAATCTATGATAGCTGGATACTAAAAGAGGAAGATTTGAGTTAGCCTGCGACTTATATTGCCTTTGAATTGCGCACGGCACCAACCAATTATTTTACCTTGCGCACAGCAACCAAAGTACATTGACCGTTGCAGCTGTGCATAGGTAGCAACAGCAAAGTCCGTTGACCTAAACAGCTTTGCGTGGGTTAGACGAGTACATTGACCCTAGCAGCTGTGCTTAGCAAGTACAACGTATGATTACATAACGATGCGATATATTATACCACATGTATATACGTATATAATATGGCCATTCCTAAATTATTTTCAAGTACAGGAAAGGTTTATGTTTTTTAGTCTAAATTATTATGTTCTCAAATAAAATATATTTCTATGTTGATTCCATTAAATGATGTGGAACGAGTCTCCATTTAGAAATGCGGATTCTGTCGCACTTTGATGTTGGCTGCTCTGCGGTATTACTGCATTGCCGACTCCTTGATTTCTTGAGTGGGGAGCATGACATCTGACGTTTATTTAATGTTTGTGTTGTTGTCGGTGATGGCTGATGGTAGTTTGACCTGGGAAAATTATCTTTTATTAGGTACGTGTCATGACTTCTAATAATTTAAATTGGGATCCTTTGTGGTTCTTTTGACCTGTTTCTTTTCAGTATATGTCTGAGAAGAATCAAGTGACAAACCTTGACACCTCGTAGTGGGAGTTCGAGCTTCAACATATGGCAACCCTACGAAGGAGTTGCCCGATTTGTCCAATTTTAGGAATATATTTGCAATTTTTTTATGAAAACGCTGTGTACAAAATATGAGCTCTCCACCTCGACGCCTTCTCAGGCAGCTACCAAGTATATAGTGTATATAGTGAAAAACCAAAGCTTTGTATGACAACACCAAGAAAGGGTAACCCGCTTTAGTCCATTTTTGAAACTTTATTTACCATTGCTATGAAAACGCTACGTACCAAATGTTTTGTAAGGCAACTCTACTTAGGAGCTGCCTGATTGGTCCCACTTTTGAGCGTAATTTACATTTGTTTAAAACAGCCCCTATAAAAAAATTCAGCTCTCTATGTAGTGAAAAACTAAGTTTTGTATGGCGACATCAAGAAGGGGTTGCCCGATGTAGACCATGTTTGAAATTTTATTTACTATTGCTATGAAAATTCCATGTACCAAATTTTGGTTCTTCACGTCGACGCGGTCTCAGGCAGTGCCCAAATATATTGTTAAAATCGAAATTTTTGTATGGCAACCCTACGAAGAAGTTGCCCGATTTCTCCCATTTTTGAACTAAAATTTACTTTTTTTTTAAAAAACGCCGTGTATAAAATTTTAGCTCACCACGTCGACGTTTCCAAATATATGGTGAAAAACTACAGCTTTGTATGGCAACAACAAAAATGGGTCGCCCGATTTGTCCCATTTTTGAACCTAAATTATTTTTTAAAAAACGCCGTGCATACAATTTCAGCTGTCCACGTCGATTCGTTCTCAGACAATATCCAAATCAGAGATGGGCGTAGTGTATTAAATTTTCAGTGCATTAATTATTTCATTAGCACTAGAGGCCTCTGTGATAGTTAAAAGCCAGGTTGCACTATCACTAAATGGTTAGTGGTAGTGCAAATTTTTTTATCACTATCACTAAACGAATAGTGGTAATGCATAGTCTATTGCATTATCACTAAACGATTAGTGGTAGTGCAGAGTCTATTGCATTATCACTAAACGATTAGTGGTAGTGCAGAGTATATTGCATTATCACTAAACGATTAGTGGTAGTGCAAATACTTTTCACTATCAATGAGTGATAATGAATTCGTGCATTGGTAGTGCAAACATCTTTCACTAGCACTGAACGACAATTTAATGATACGCATATGCAGCACTACGCGTAGCTCGTTCGATCAAAATTAGTGTTAATTGTTAATGAATCATCTCCATCTCCGCAAAACAGAAAACTTAACGGAAGGTTTTTTATTCTGTATGTTCGTTCGTTGCTAGTTCAGTGCTAGTGAAAGATGTTTGCACTACCAATGCACGAATTCATTATCACTCATTGATAGTGAAAAGTATTTGCACTACCACTAATCGTTTAGTGATAATGCAATATACTCTGCACTACCACTAATCGTTTAGTGATAATGCAATAGACTCTGCACTACCACTAATCGTTTAGTGATAATGCAATAGACTCTGCACTACCACTAATCGTTTAGTGATAATGCAATAGACTATGCATTACCACTATTCGTTTAGTGATAGTGATAAAAAATTTGTTTTTTATTCTGTATGTTCGCTCGTTGCTAGTTCAGTGCTAGTGAAAGATGTTTGCACTACCAATGCACGAATTCATTATCACTCATTGATAGTGAAAAGTATTTGCACTACCACTAATCGTTTAGTGATAATGCAATATACTCTGCACTACCACTAATCGTTTAGTGATAATGCAATAGACTCTGCACTACCACTAATCGTTTAGTGATAGTGATAAAAAATTTGCACTACTACCACTAATCATTTAGTGATAGTGCAACCTATATTTTAACTATCATTAAAATTTAGTGTTGCTGCCATTTTAGTGGTAATGCAAAAGCGCCCATCTCTGATCCAAATATATAGTGAAAAACCAAAATTTTGTATATCAACACCAAGAAGGGATTGCCCGATTTAATCTGTTTTAAATTTTATTTGCCAATGCTATGAAAACACCGCGTACCAAATTTCAGCTCTCTACGTGCACTCGTTGTCAGACAGTGTCCTAATATATACTAAAAAACGAAATATTTGTACGGCAATCCTACCAAGGAGTTGCCCGATTTAGTCCATTTTCGAAGATGTATTTCCAATTTTTATGAAAACGCCATGTACAAAATTTCAGCTTTCCACATCTACGTGTTGTCAGGCAGTTTTTTACTTCTCGACAACCGCTCCATCTATCGTGTCTATCTATCCTATCTCTCAACCAAACACATTCACAAAATTTCATTGAAATCGGTAGAAACACAATGACACTGGATATTTATTTATTAAGGTAAGATATAGCATCAACGCAACTTTCTGTGACCTACTTGTTTTTCAACTTTTCAACAATTTGTTTTGTAATAAAAAAAAAAAATGAAAATATTTGAAAATTTTGAACTTTATATTTTCTCGTTTTTCAAATACAAATACTCAATATTTTGTTTCTAAGGTTTATTTTTTTCGGTTTACCTTTGTCAAAATCCTATTTAAATTTTTTCTCTAATTTCTCAGCAATGTTCAAGTAAGGCAAATTTGCCATTTATCAAATATTTGACCTTGAAGATGGATGTAGTTTTATAGCATATATATAATATACAGGGTGTCCCGTATGTGGTCTGGCACCCGAGGGCTACAGATAGTTCATGCTTAGACAAACAAAAAGTTGTATCCCCCCCCCCCCACCACCGATTATCTATCCACCAAAGTTTAAATTATCATCATAGAGTGTAACTTTCAGAAGTTACAGGGCGATCTATAAAAACATACCCAAATATCTTTAAGTCCTGTTATCTCGGAAACCGTTACGATTTCCTCCTCCACCCATACAATTTTTTGTTTGTCTAAGAATGATCTATCCGTAGCCTTCGGGTGTCAGACCACATACGGGACACCCTGTATTTTTTTTTTTTTTTTTTTTTTTTTTTTTCTATATATATAAAAGTTGACTTCGTGTTTTCGTAGAAATCTATCTCCTCCTACAGTTTTTCAATGGCAACTATGATTTTTATACCAATGGATTCACAACTTAATGGAGCGTTCCATAGGATACTTTTCGATTTCGAATTTCGAATATTTTCGAAAATCTAGAGAGGCAAAGTAGACTCGATTTCCTGAATTTTTGTGAAGACTTTTTACGATTTTTTTTTATTTTCATATAGATTAAGGATGTAGACATTTTTTTTAATTTAATAAAATTTTTCAGATTTGCCTCTGAGACTAGCAAATTGCGTTCGAAAATGACCAATTTCGAACATATTTTTTGTTATAGCTCGGGTAGTTTCGAGTGAATTTTAATGAAATTTTGTGTGTATACCGCATTTACATATACACAACTTTTGGCATTTTTCGATTTTTTGAAATTCGAAATTCCCATTAAGTAACTATTCGAAATTTGAAAATTTTCAACAATTTTTTCTTATTTTTTCGAAATATCATACCTAATTGCATTTTAGGGGATTCTCTTCTCAACTATTCTCTAGATCCTTTTAATCTGCAACTTTTTCAAACTGCATGTTATCAGCGAAAGTTTCATCGAAAAAAGTTACAAACGGTTGAAATTCGAAATTTCAAAATCACTAAATTGTGTATTTCATTTTCGATTCTATGCTGGGAGACTGGCAACTTTGTAGTAATATGCTTATTTATACTCCGCAACTTTCTGCAAACCAAAAATTTAAATTTTCGAAAATTTTCAGTACTAAATCGACGATTTTCGAAAAAATT